>OX393550.1:9884774-10237210 GCA_947650365.1 Chamaelirium japonicum | reverse complement strand
AGTCAAAATAACCCTTTTTTTAACTAGATCTTTCGCATACTCTCATCATCATAATCCAATTGATGCACATGTAAGGATGGCAGCATTGCGGTTTAAAGCCGTAAATCGCACCGCATGGTGCGGTGCGGTTTGCCAAAATATTAAACCGTCGAGGTGCAGTGTGATTCCGGTTTTCGATTTCACCGTATAAAATCGCACTGTTTAGGTTATTATAATGATAAACTATGGTGCACCGCACCACACCACACCGTATGGTGCGGTTTCAGTTTTACATAATGGTAAACCATCGCAGTGCACAGGGGCGGAACCAAGGGGGGCAGGGAGGCTCTGTGGCCCCCTCCTCCCAAATCTTAAAAATATTAAAGGAGACCCACTAATTTCTTGATGGGTGGTCCAAATATTGCCACGTCTTGGACCCCCCAAACTCAGAGTAAGTAGGGGGAGCTGTCTGATCAGAACCTGATACGAAGAAAGGAAAAAGAAAACTGTCCCACGTGATTTCCAGGGCTCGCTACACTTTTTCATACCCGTGCACGATTCCTGCTGCCCACATTTATTAAACCATGGTCATCTAATCAACCTAATGCCAAGAAACAATTAAAAGAAAATTTCTATAAGTTCACACAATCCCACGGCGAGACTCCCGCTCCGCTTCCCTACCCAATGCCTATGTGTGTGCCTATTATTGGGTGACGTGTGGGCCACTTTATGGAAAAATAAAAAATACCTAAACTTTACCATCGCTAATCGTTCCTCTCAAATCTCGCAGGGGGTCATCGATCATCTCCTCGCAAGTCGCAAATCTCACAGGATTTGACAATCTAGTAATTACTATGAAATAAAAAAAGAAGAAATCCAAACCACTAGGGCTCCTTATTCTTTTCTCCTATCGGATTCGCTATTGCCAACTGCTATCAGATTAATTGTTGTGTTGTGATTTCACATAGTAAACCCACAAATCCAAATCGCTTCTTCGTTGATCGTTTGTTCTTCCCACCAAAGCAAGAGCACGGAGGGCCCAAACTCGAATTAGTCCGTTAGGCATTCATTCTTCCCACAAAGTGAGAATATTCTCTGATCTTCTTTAGGATTTTTTCCATGCATTGGTTGATCTCATTGAGATCATCTCATGGTGTTTTTCTCAAATCTCATTGATTTCTTTTTGTTTGATTACATCTTATCATATCCATACAGTTATTTATTACTTGGGTTCTTTCTATGTTCTTAAAAGAGAGCTTTTTAATAAATGTTTCGTCCAAATTTAGGTTAAATTATGGATTAACCATCCACTATTGATTCGTTATTTAAAAAACGAAGTTCAGATGTTGATTTAACATCGGGCTCCAATATCAAAAATTCTTCATATTACGAGAGAAATTCTTGGAAACATCGATGATTTATGTCAAACTCTACAATGTCAGTCTCAAGATATCTTTAATACAATAAATTTAGTCTCTACCATAAAAACACTTATTCAAAATTTCAGAGAGGACGATTGGAATACTCTTCTTGAGATGATAATGACATTCGGTAAAGGACATGACATTGAAATTCTTGATATAAATGATCGTTATACTGCGGGTCACGAACGAGCACATAATCAAAAAGATCACATTACAATTGAACATCACTATTGACTCGATATATTTTTTGTTGCAGTAGATTCACAGTTACAAGAGCTGAATAATAGATTCAATAAGCGCACTATAAAGCTTCTTATACTTAGCTGATCATCCGTAGATCTTAAAGACGGTTAAAAGTTGTTCAAAATTGATGATATTTGTTGTCAAGTGGACAAATTCTATTCTCAAGATTTTACTGAGCAAGAGAAAATTCATTTAAGATTTCAGCTTCAGCCTTATGAGCATGATTTACCTCAACATCCAGATCTACAATAAGATCAACTTCCTGATTAACTCTCAATTCTTTTCTTGGGAATCAGAATTCCCAAGGAAATAGGTTTGACGTGGAACCAACTAGGGATGGCAACGGTCGGGTCGGATCCGGTTTTAAATTCCTATTTTAATTGGGCCGGGGGTGGGCCTATTCAAAATTATATAAATCAAATTTCATACTTGTCACATTGCTATTCCTAAAACCAACACTCTAGGTGATAGAGATTTTAACAAATTGCAATTAGTAATACTAAAATAAAATTAACAAGAAAATTCTGGGTTCTATGGATTGAAATTCGGTGATGATATAATAGCAGAATTAAATTACAGTCCAACTGGTAAAGTAGATTTTAAAAAATTAAATCAGTGATCGTTTGGGAAGATAGAACTTTCCGAAGGATCACTACAAGAAAACAGACTATTTGCGACGGTAAAGAGCGACAGATTAAATCCATCAGATTATAGCGACGATTTTAATCCGTCGTTAAAAGTCAATATTTCGTCGCAACTGATATCCCCCAAATATTTCTAAAAAAAAATATACATAGCACCCACGTTCTATAATCCGCGCGCGACTGGGGAAAAAAAAGGCGCGCCCTCCGTTCCCTCCAAGCGGGGAAAGTGGTTTATTGCTCTTTGGGTGTTCATCCGATTGAGTTATCGTATGATCTCAATCGTCCATATAATTAATGCCCTAATATATTTACCCATCCCAGCTCCTCATGGTCACGAGCCGCTCCCTCTCTTCTCTCGTTCCCCCCTCTTCATCAGCACATCCCCAGCAGCACAGTACATCCTCGATTCATCGATCATAGCCCTGGATTTCAAGTAGTGGGAGGCGATCCACTCCCTTTCTCCCATCTTCATCTGCACGGCACCAGCAACGGAACCGGGTTTGATTCAATTCCTTGGAAAATTGTTTTTTTGAAATTATTTCTTAGAAAAATAGATTTTAAGTACATGAATGCCAAAAGGTTACAGCGGAGGACCTTGTCCTCTGTTTTAGGGTATACATATCTCATTGTATGTTCTATGTGAGTTTTGGTTTTGGATTGACATCCTGCATGCCAATTACCATGCACACCTCCCATGGCTTCCTTTGAATCCTTCCCCATAAATCCCCATAAAACCATGTCTCTTCCACTCCTCTGGCATTTGGAGTATTGAGACCCCAATATTAGATTCTCCAAATGGGTCGCTTTTTTTTTTTTTTTTTGAGAAATTCCAAATGGGTCGCTTTGATTTGCCTTCTCGATTAGTTGAACATGGCACTGGCCGCTTCATATGTGCCCGATGCTGCCGGATTCCTCCGGTTGGAAAATGATTCAGAGTTTTCAACTTGATGGTCGGGGTGAGGAAGAGGATCCACGATAACCTGGAGTTGGGGTACAAGGAATTCTAGACTTGTGAGCTCATTCGGCGGGAGCTACACAAGATGGGCATCCCCTACAAGCATCAGGTCGTCGGTTTTGTCGGATTCAGAGGCTCTGTTTTGTCGCCTTCGAACCGACATGTATGCCCCTGCCATGCAGGTTTTCCCTTTCTAGTTTTAATTTTGTGTGAACGTATATATATTTGATAAACTCTTGTTTGATCTTAAATGGGTTTTGCCTGGTATCCAAGAACTCTTAAAGAAACAAGGAAAAAAAAAGACTGGTATGACTTTTGGGATCTTTAGAGGATTGTGTATTTAGTTGGGTGTTGTACGGTTTTCAAGAAATCTCCATTATCACTACAAAAAAAACAGTTATTACCGACGGACAATATCCGTCGGTAATATTAAAATTTCGTCGGTAATATTATATAGCGACGGAAGATATTTCCGTCGCTGGCTGTCGGGAAAAAAGGCGTCGGGGAAAACAATACGACGGACCAAATATTACCGTCGGTATTAATAATTAATACCGACGGTAATTAGAACGCCGTCGGTAATATTTAATCAATTTAAAACTAATATAATATAGTATTGCCGACGAACTATAAGAATCCGTCGGTAATATATAAACATTTTACCGACGAGTATAGTTTATACTGTCGGTAATACTATATATATTACCGACACATATATATATTACCCGTCGGTAATAATATATATATTACCGACCAAATTAATATCACCGTCGGTAATACTATATATATTACCGACGGATATATATATTACCCGTCGGTAATACTATATATATTACCGACGGATATATATATTACCCGTCGGTAATACTATATATATTACCGACGGATATTATATGCCGTCGGCAAATCATTAATAATTTAAAAAAAATAAAAATATTATTACCGACGGAATAATTTATTTCCGTCGGTAATAAGTATCTTTTTTTTTTTAATAAATTTACATAAATAATGTTATTTAATTCCTGTGATTCAATACCACAATATATTACCACAATTTATCAAATATTACCACAATTTATCAAATATTACCACAATTTATAAAATATTACCTAAATTGATAAAAAATTACAGCAAATTATCAAATATTACCACAGTTCCCGACCGACAATTATAGATAGAAGAAAAAATAACCATATATTACAAAACAATATTTACACAATCCAGAACTGAGAGATGATACATGTCCTATCTCAACCACCCCCGCCCGCCACCAACGCCGGTGCTCTCATCGATCCCCTGACGCCGCCCTATCTCAACCACGCCCGCCCACCACCAACGCTGGTGCTCTCATCGATCCCCTGACGCCGCCCTGCTCCTGCAATTAACATGTATTTGTTAAAAAAATGGTTTATATCTATAACTGAGTCTAAGCGTTAAAAAATGATAAGTTAGCGTGTTTCGATTTTGAAATAGGTTTGGATTCGATCCGATCGTCATCGACTCGACATCCGGTAATTTGAACTTGGAATTATTCCGTATTTCGGACTTGCGAGCGGGTTCTAATTGGATATTTGACCAATTTACGCTCCGATTCACCGATTTAGAGTCTAAGTGTTGGAAAATCATAAGTTAGCGTGTTTCGGATATGAAATAGGTTTGGATTCGATCCGATCGTCATCGGCTCGGCATTCGATAATTCGAACTTGGAATTATTCCGTATTTCGGACTTGCGAGCGGGTTCTAATTGGATATTTGACCAATTTACGCTCCGATTCACCGATTTAGAGTCTAAGTGTTGGAAAATCATAAGTTAGCGTGTTTCGGATATGAAATAGGTTTAGATTCGATCCGATCGTCATCGGATCGGCATCCGGTAATTCGAAGTTGGAATTATTCCGTATTTCGGACTTGCGAGCGGGTTCTAATTGGATATTTGACCAATTTACGCTCCGATTCACCGATTTAGAGTCTAAGCGTTGGAAAATCATAAGTTAGCGTGTTTCGGATATGAAATAGGTTTGGATTCGATCCGATCGTCATCGGCTCGGCATCCGATAATTCGAACTTGGAATTATTCCGTATTTCGGACTTGCGAGCGGGTTCTAATTGGATATTTGACCAATTTACGCTCCGATTCACCGATTTAGAGTCTAAGCGTTGGAAAATCATAAGTTAGCGTGTTTCGGATATGAAATAGGTTTGGATTCGATCCGATCGTCATCGGCTCGGCATCCGGTACTTCGAACTTGGAATTATTCCGTATTTCGGACTTGCGAGCGGGTTCTAATTGGATATTTGACCAATTTACGCTCCGATTCACCGATTTAGAGTCTAAGTGTTGGAAAATCATAAGTTAGCGTGTTTCGGATATGAAATAGGTTTGGATTCGATCCGATCGTCATCGGCTCGGCATCCGGTAATTCGAACTTGGAATTATTCCGTATTTCGGACTTGCGAGCGGGTTCTAATTGGATATTTGACCAATTTACGCTCCGATTCACCGATTTAGAGTCTAAGTGTTGGAAAATCATAAGTTAGCGTGTTTCGGATATGAAATAGGTTTGGATTCGATCCGATCGTCATCGGCTCGGCATCCGGTAATTCGAACTTGGAATTATTCCGTATTTCGGACTTGCGAGCGGGTTCTAATTGGATATTTGACCAATTTACGCTCCGATTCACCGATTTAGAGTCTAAGTGTTGGAAAATCATAAGTTAGCGTGTTTCGGATATGAAATAGGTTTGGATTCGATCCGATCGTCATCGGCTCGGCATCCGGTAATTCGAACTTGGAATTATTCCGTATTTCGGACTTGCGAGCGGGTTCTAATTGGATATTTGACCAATTTACGCTCCGATTCACCGATTTAGAGTCTAAGTGTTGGAAAATCATAAGTTAGCGTGTTTCGGATATGAAATAGGTTTGGATTCGATCCGATCGTCATCGGCTCGGCATCCGGTAATTCGAACTTGGAATTATTCCGTATTTCGGACTTGCGAGCGGGTTCTAATTGGATATTTGACCAATTTACGCTCCGATTCACCGATTTAGAGTCTAAGTGTTGGAAAATCATAAGTTAGCGTGTTTCGGATATGAAATAGGTTTGGATTCGATCCGATCGTCATCGGCTCGGCATCCGGTAATTCGAACTTGGAATTATTCCGTATTTCGGACTTGCGAGCGGGTTCTAATTGGATATTTGACCAATTTACGCTCCGATTCACCGATTTAGAGTCTAAGTGTTGGAAAATCATAAGTTAGCGTGTTTCGGATATGAAATAGGTTTGGATTCGATCCGATCGTCATCGGCTCGGCATCCGGTAATTCGAACTTGGAATTATTCCGTATTTCGGACTTGCGAGCGGGTTCTAATTGGATATTTGACCAATTTACGCTCCGATTCACCGATTTAGAGTCTAAGTGTTGGAAAATCATAAGTTAGCGTGTTTCGGATATGAAATAGGTTTGGATTCGATCCGATCGTCATCGGATCGGCATCCGATAATTCGAACTTGGAATTATTCCGTATTTCGGACTTGCGAGCGGGTTCTAATTGGATATTTGACCAATTTACGCTTCGATTAACCGATTTAGAGTCTAAGTGTTGGAAAATCATAAGTTAGCGTGTTTCGGATATGAAATAGGTTTGGATTCGATCGGATCGTCATCGGCTCGGCATCCGGTAATTCGAACTTGGAATTATTCCGTATTTCGGACTTGCGAGCGGGTTCTAATTGGATATTTGACCAATTTACGCTCCGATTCACCGATTTAGAGTCTAAGTGTTGGAAAATCATAAGTTAGCGTGTTTCGGATATAAAATAGGTTTGGATTCGATCCGATCGTCATCGGCTCGGCATCCGGTAATTCGAACTTGGAATTATTCCGTATTTCGGACTTGCGAGCGGGTTCTAATTGGATATTTGACCAATTTACGCTCCGATTCACCGATTTTGAGTCTAAGTGTTGGAAAATCATAAGTTAGCGTGTTTCGGATATGAAATAGGTTTGGATTCGATCCGATCGTCATCGGCTCGGCATCCGGTAATTCGAACTTGGAATTATTCCGTATTTCGGACTTGCGAGCGGGTTCTAATTGGATATTTGACCAATTTACGCTTCGATTCACCGATTTAGAGTCTAAGTGTTGGAAAATCATAAGTTAGCGTGTTTCGGATATGAAATAGGTTTGGATTCGATCGGATCGTCATCGGCTCGGCATCCGGTAATTCGAACTTGGAATTATTCCGTATTTCGGACTTGCGAGCGGGTTCTAATTGGATATTTGACCAATTTACGCTCCGATTCACCGATTTAGAGTCTAAGTGTTGGAAAATCATAAGTTAGCGTGTTTCGGATATGAAATAGGTTTGGATTCGATCCGATCGTCATCGGCTCGGCATCCGGTAATTCGAACTTGGAATTATTCCGTATTTCGGACTTGCGAGCGGGTTCTAATTGGATATTTGACCAATTTACGCTTCGATTCACCGATTTAGAGTCTAAGTGTTGGAAAATCATAAGTTAGCGTGTTTCGGATATGAAATAGGTTTGGATTCGATCGGATCGTCATCGGCTCGGCATCCGGTAATTCGAACTTGGAATTATTCCGTATTTCGGACTTGCGAGCGGGTTCTAATTGGATATTTGACCAATTTACGCTCCGATTCACCGATTTAGAGTCTAAGTGTTGGAAAATCATAAGTTAGCGTGTTTCGGATATGAAATAGGTTTGGATTCGATCCGATCGTCATCGGCTCGGCATCCGGTAATTCGAACTTGGAATTATTCCGTATTTCGGACTTGCGAGCGGGTTCTAATTGGATATTTGACCAATTTACGCTCCGATTCACCGATTTAGAGTCTAAGTGTTGGAAAATCATAAGTTAGCGTGTTTCGGATATAAAATAGGTTTGGATTCGATCGGATCGTCATCGGCTCGGCATCCGATAATTCGAACTTGGAATTATTCCGTATTTCGGACTTGCGAGCGGGTTCTAATTGGATATTTGACCAATTTACGCTCCGATTCACCGATTTAGAGTCTAAGTGTTGGAAAATCATAAGTTAGCGTGTTTCGGATATGAAATAGGTTTGGATTCGATCCGATCGTCATCGGATCGGCATCCGATAATTCGAAGTTGGATTTATTCCGTATTTCGGACTTGCGAGCGGGTTCTAATTGGATATTTGACCAATTTACGCTCCGATTCACCGGTTTAGAGTCTAAGTGTTGGAAAATCATAAGTTAGCGTGTTTCGGATATGAAATAGGTTTGGATTCGATCCGATCGTCATCGGATCGGCATCCGGTAATTCGAACTTGGAATTATTCCGTATTTAAAAGAAAAACAGAGGCTACATCATTACCATGAGAGAGAGAGTGACCATTTACGATTCGATTTACCGATTTATAGTCTAAGTGTTGGAAAATCATAAGTGTGATAATATGATTAAAACTCAAATTAGTAAGATTCATATTTTTTGCTAATATTATAAAGATTAGTAAGTACCTGATCATGAGGATGAGCCACCGCTAGACCGGCTTATGAATTCATTAAATTTACGCTCCAGTTCCCTGCGAGCTTCTCTTTCCTCATCGAGGGCCTTCTTCTCCGCCTCAACCCTCTGCTCGAGGGCCTGCCTCTGCTCTCGCTCCGCCTCCATCCTCTGCTCGAGGGCCTGCCTCTGCTCTCGCTCCGCGTCTAGCGCAGACTGCAGCTGAGTGATAGCACCGGTCTGGGTGTCCCGTGCCCTCGAGCGCATACCCTCTCGTCCAAAGTAGGAGGAGGGCGTGACTCCAAGGCCCGTACAGAGGACACGGCCGTGCGTGGCAGGTCTCAGCACAGTATCCATCGCTGAGTCGACAGATACTGAGCTGGAGGAGGAGCCGGCCTCGCCCGACGGGGTCACCATAAGTCGCATCCTCTCCTATATAAAAACAACCAATGATATTCAATGATATTTTATGGCATATGTATAAGAATATATTAACAGTAATTTAATTACTTACCACTTGCGAGGCAACCCTGTCGTCCAGAAATGCCCCATCGATACGCCGCCTCCTAGAGGCCTCAAAAAGGTCAATCCTATTAGGCTCGTGGCCCAAGGACTGTGTCTGTTGGACATATAAAATAAATAGACGAGTTAATATAACATGTATAGAGCTTTAAATAATAACAATGTTTGTATCATTTACCAGCTGCTGGGCAAGCTGGGGCATGGAGGTCCTCCCCTTCACTGGAGCAGGTGTCGTCGAGGCACTTCTATTCTGCTTGCCTACAGCAGATTTCACCTGTGTCAATCGATTAAATTTTGAAACATCAATACAAATTTTTAGTATAACATTAAAACAAGTACGAATCAACAAAATTAAAATTATACCTGAAAGCTAGGGGTGGCCCAGTGAGCGACCAAAAACTGTAGAATGTGTAGCGGTGGCGCGTCTCTCGTCCCGGCCGCAGCCTGTACCTCCTCAGCCGGCTGGCCGACCAAGTAACCGTAGAGCTTGTAGAGCTCGTGACGGTAATCCCTGTACCGCTCACCCATCGTCTTCCACAAGTCCTCCCGATGGGTGTCGGTTTCCATGTTCTCCCATTTAAATTTCTCCTGTAAAATCAATTTAGAAACAAGTCATTTTATCAAATCAAATTATAAAGAAGTACGATATTATTCTAAAATGCTTTAATGAAACTAACGTACCAAAAACTGCTGATACATCCTCTCCTTATAGGATGCATCAATGTTCTTCCACCCCCTTAACCCCACAATCGGGGCATTCCTCTCCTCCCGTACTATCATGCCGACCCACGTGGCGGCGTCAGAAGCGTGCTCGCCCACAAAGGTATGGCCGCTCCACTGTAGGGACAGCGGCTCGCGTAAGGCCGACAAGCGCCGGGCCGTCGTCACGCCCCGGTCGCCTACGTACCTGGTCGACCCTGCAAATAAAATATACATCAGTACTGAAGAAGTATTTACAACATGTATAAAACTTTAGATCTAAACATTACCTGTGGGCGTAGACGCTGCAGCCGAGTGCTGAGCAGTGCTCGAAGCTCCGGAGGCTGCGACCACAGCAGGAGCTGGTGTGGAGAGAGGAACAGCACTACCAGATCCGGACGGCTCAGCCTCGGACCCTGGGGTGGCAGCCGGAGCGCTCTCAGCTACCCTACCCCTGCCTCTGCCTCTGCCTCTACGAACATATGACCGTGATGCCATCTGAAACAATTTAATTTACATATGAAACAGTAAGATTTAAGATTTACATATGAAACAATATGAAACAGTTTGATTTACATATGAAACAGTATGATTTACATATGAAACAATATAAAACAATATGAACCCGCTCGCAATATGAAACAATATGAAACAATATGAAACAGTTAGACTCTAAATCGGTTAATCGGATCGTAAAGTGGTCAAATATCCAATTAGAACCCGCTCGCAAGTCCGAAATACGGAATATAATTCCAAGTTCGAATTATCGGATGCCGATCCAATGACGATCGGATCGAATCCAAACCTATTTTATATCCGAAACACGCTAACTTATGATTTTCCAACACTTAGACTCTAAATCGGTGAATCGGAGCGTAAATTGGTCAAATATCCAATTAGAACCCGCTCGCAAGTCCGAAATACGGAATAATTCCAAGTTCGAATTACCGGATGCCGAGCCGATGACGATCGGATCGAATCCAAACCTATTTCATATCCGAAACACGCTAACTTATGATTTTCCAACACTTAGACTCTAAATCGGTGAATCGGAGCGTAAATTGGTCAAATATCCAATTAGAACCCGCTCGCAAGTCCGAAATACGGAATAATTCCAAGTTCGAATTACCGGATGCCGAGCCGATGACGATCGGATCGAATCCAAACCTATTTCATATCCGAAACAGGCTAACTTATGATTTTCCAACACTTAGACTCTAAATCGGTGAATCGGAGCGTAAATTGGTCAAATATCCAATTAGAACCCGCTCGCAAGTCCGAAATACGGAATAATTCCAAGTTCGAATTACCGGATGCCGAGCCGATGACGATCGGATCGAATCCAAACCTATTTCATATCCGAAACACGCTAACTTATGATTTTCCAACACTTAGACTCTAAATCGGTGAATCGGAGCGTAAATTGGTCAAATATCCAATTAGAACCCGCTCGCAAGTCCGAAATACGGAATAATTCCAAGTTCGAATTACCGGATGCCGAGCCGATGACGATCCGATCGAATCCAAACCTATTTCATATCCGAAACACGCTAACTTATGATTTTCCAACACTTAGACTCTAAATCGGTGAATCGAAGCGTAAATTGGTCAAATATCCAATTAGAACCCGCTCGCAAGTCCGAAATACGAAATAATTCCAAGTTCGAATTACCGGATGCCGAGCCGATGACGATCGGATCGAATCCAAACCTATTTCATATCCGAAACACGCTAACTTATGATTTTCCAACACTTAGACTCTAAATCGGTGAATCGGAGCGTAAATTGGTCAAATATCCAATTAGAACCCGCTCGCAAGTCCGAAATACGGAATAATTCCAAGTTCGAATTACCGGATGCCGAGCCGATGACGATCGGATCGAATCCAAACCTATTTCATATCCGAAACACGCTAACTTATGATTTTCCAACACTTAGACTCTAAATCGGTGAATCGGAGCGTAAATTGGTCAAATATCCAATTAGAACCCGCTCGCAAGTCCGAAATACGGAATAATTCCAAGTTCGAATTACCGGATGCAGAGCCGATGACGATCGGATCGAATCCAAACCTATTTCATATCCGAAACACGCTAATTTATGATTTTCCAACACTTAGACTCTAAATCGGTGAATCGGAGCGTAAATTGGTCAAATATCCAATTAGAACCCGCTCGCAAGTCCGAAATACGGAATAATTCCAAGTTCGAATTACCGGATGCCGAGCCGATGACGATCCGATCGAATCCAAACCTATTTCATATCCGAAACACGCTAACTTATGATTTTCCAACACTTAGACTCTAAATCGGTGAATCGGAGCGTAAATTGGTCAAATATCCAATTAGAACCCGCTCGCAAGTCCGAAATACGGAATAATTCCAAGTTCGAATTACCGGATGCCGATCCGATGACGATCGGATCGAATCCAAACCTATTTCATATCCGAAACACGCTAACTTATGATTTTCCAACACTTAGACTCTAAATCGGTGAATCGGAGCGTAAATTGGTCAAATATCCAATTAGAACCCGCTCGCAAGTCCGAAATACGGAATAATTCCAAGTTCGAATTACCGGATGCCGAGCCGATGACGATCCGATCGAATCCAAACCTATTTCATATCCGAAACACGCTAACTTATGATTTTCCAACACTTAGACTCTAAATCGATGAATCGGAGCGTAAATTGGTCAAATATCCAATTAGAACCCGCTCGCAAGTCCGAAATACGGAATAAATCCAACTTCGAATTATCGGATGCCGATCCGATGACGATCCGATCGAATCGAAACCTATTTCATATCCGAAACACGCTAACTTATGATTTTCCAACTCTTAGACTCTAAATCGGTGAATCGGTCGGATCGTAAATCGGTGAAACGGTATGATTTACATATGAAACGGTATGATTTACATATGAATCGGTGAAACGGTATGATTTACATATGAAACAATATGATATACATATGAAACAATATGATTTATATATGAAACAATTTGATTTAAATATGAAACAATTTGATTTACATACGGTCTAGTCATTTTCTGTCTCATCTCTGTCACTCTCATCGCTTCCCTCTTCTATTATTTGATCTGCATTCGCTGTCCAGTTTATATTGTCGACATCTTCATTTTCGTCGTGCACTGCGTCGACAATGATTATCTCATCATTCTGGTATGCATCGAAATCATCATCGACGACCCCCGCATCCTTGTCTCCCATGTCGTAAAAATCTCTGGGTGGTGACCTGACTACAATTTGCCAACCTGGAGAGGTATTATCCGGTGCATAAAATATCTGTTGCGCTTGAGAGGCAAGAATGAATGGATCTTCATATTGGGTATTCAATCTCTTGGCAGTGTTGATGCTGATAAAACCGTATTTGTCGACATTATAACCAGTCCCGCGATTATTAACATCATACCAATCGCATTTGAATAATACGATCCGATTTTGGCCAAGGAATTTAATCTCGAGAATCTCGTTGAGGACGCCGTAGAAGTCGATATTTTCTAATTCTTCTTGCTCACCGTTGACGACAACCCCACTATTTTGGGTTCTTCGTGATTTTTCACTATCTTTCGTCCGAAATCTATAACCGTTCACGATATAACCATCGTACGATATTGCGTCTTGCAAAGGACTACAAGATAAGCGCCAGAGATCCTCATTCATCAGCGGATCGTGGTTGTCGTGCAGCTCCTGTGCCTATAATAACCACACGACATTCATGATATGAACACATAATTATTGTTCGGTAATGGATGTCAATGAAATTCAGTAATGATGTGAATACTTACGTGTTTCTCGAACCACGATGGGAATTCACGATCATGAATTTGGGGAGCATTTCGAATACCCCGATTATTAATGATGGCTTTATGCTTCCTGTTTTACCGGTTATGAATTAGATTATAATTAGCACATATACTTAATGAATGGACTGAAAGAATGAGTAAATGATCGTAAAATGCTTACTCAATGAATGGCCACACTTCATCACATTGGCGCAACACATACATATGTGCCTGTTGAATCTCATCTACAGACAATCGACGGGTTTTGCCTCCTCCTACAGGTCTACCCATTTCGGCAAATATAGACAGACCCCCATCGAAGTCTATTGGACCACCGTCATAGTTCCGCTCAAGTTGATTGAATCGCGTGTCTATACCATGTAGGTATCTTGAGCAGAATGTTAGACATTCTTCTGCTAGGTATCCTTCAGCAATTGATCCCTCCGGACGACTTTTATTACGAACATATGATTTCAATGTTCGCAAGTACCTAATTTGAGAAAAAAATATTTGTATGAATATATCAAGAACGATCAAATACATTGTGCGAATGAGACGAGACGATTACCTCTCGATAAAATACATCCACCGGTAATGAACTGGGCCGCCGAGTTTGGCCTCATTTGCCAAGTGAACGGTCAAATGCACCATGACATCAAAGAATGAAGGTGGAAATATCATCTCTAACTTGCACAATGTGAGCGCAATATCCCTCTCCATCTGTTCAAGTTGGTCCACTCTAAGTACCTTCGAGCACAACTGTCTGAAAAAAGTGCTGAGCTCAATTAACGGACCGGACACCTCTTCGGTTAAATTCCCACGTATAGCAAGAGATAACAATCGCTGCATAAGAACATGACAATCGTGGCTCTTTAATCCAGACAACTTCCGGCCGTTCTCTTGCACGCATCGTGCGATATTCGAAGAATAACCGTCTGGCGTTTTCACAGACCGTAGGAATGCACATAAGGCTGCCTTTTGCTGTGAGCTCATGGTGTAGCATGCAACTGGCAACACATACTTATCCCCAATCTCTTGGGGATGAAGTGATTTTCGGATGCCCAACTCCTTAAGATCGAGACGAGATTTAAGATTATCCTTCGTCTTACCGTCGAGATTCAGCAGTGTTCCTATAATGTTGTCACACACATTTTTCTCAATATGCATGACATCCAAGTTATGCCGCAAGAGTAGGCTGCTCCAGTACGGTAGTTTAAAGAAAATACTCTTCTTCTTCCAGTTATGCTCACGCGTTGAATCTTCATGCGTTCTCTTCTTTTTACCTTTTCCAAGTGCCACGGCATCAAGCTGATCCAATTCGCACAAGACTTCTACCCCCGAAAGCTGCTCCGGGGCCTTTGCAAGTTCCTTCTTGCCGTTGAAAGCTCTTTTGTTCTGCCTCCACTTATGGCCGTCAACAAGGAATCTTCGATGGCCCATATAACAGAACTTGCCTCCGTTCTTCAATCGTAATGAATCTGTCTCCTTATTGCATGTAGGGCACGCCAATTTTCCTTTAGTACTCCACCCGGATAAGTTGGCATATGCAGGAAAATCGTTGATGGTCCATAGAAGTGCCGCATGCATCCGAAAATTCTGGCGCAACGAGGCATCATACGTATCGGCCCCAACTTCCCATAACTCGTTCAACTCCTCAATCAACGGCTGCAAGTAAACGTCAATATCATTACCAGGCGACCTGGGTCCGGGAATGAGCAAGGAGAGCATTGTGTATGGCTTTTTTAAGCACATCCAGGGAGGCAAATTGTATGGAACTAGGACAACTGGCCAAATGCTGTACGACACACTCATATTCCCAAAGGGATTGAAGCCATCGCTAGCAAGCCCTAACCTGACGTTGCGAACTTCACATGCGAATTCAGGATATGTATGATCAAAATCTTTCCACGTCAGAGAGTCGGCCGGATGTCTCATAATCCCGTCATCTGTACGTTCTCGTGCATGCCACCTCATGTGCTCAGCAGTCTTCGATGACATAAACAACCTCTGAAGCCTGTCCCTGAGCGGGAAGTATAGGAGAACCTTTGCAGATACATTTTTCTTCCTTCGACTGGTACTAGACTCGGCATCCGTCTCTTTATATCTCGTTGCTCCGCATATGTGGCATGACCGCGCATGTTCGTACTCTTTCCGGTACAACATACAATCGTTCACGCATGCATCAATTTTCTCATAACCCAGACCGAGATCTTTAATTGTCTTCTTCGCCTCGTAGAATGATTTCGGTACTGTCTCACCCATAGGAAAAGCCTCTTTCAGCAACTCTACCAACATATTAAATGACTTATTACTCCAACCATTGAGGCACTTCAAATGAAGAAGCTTTACAGTGAAAGAGAGTTTTGAAAACTTCTCACACCCCGGGTATAGAGGTTGTTCGGCATCTTTAAGCAATCTGTAGAACTTGTCCGCTTCGATATTGGGCTGATCACCTGACGGTGTTTCCGTGCCTATTCCACCTTGCAAATCATGTATCATACCCTGCATGTCATCGTCATCGTCTGTATTAATATTATCATCAGCGATCACTGTGTTTGAAGTTTCACCGTGAGCTGCCATGGGGACTGCATCTAGCTCCTCACCGTGCGAGAACCAACGGGTATAGGTAACGTCAATGCCACGCATTACCAGATCAACCTCACATTCCTCTCGAACCTTCCTAATCACCCTTCCGCAGTCTATACAGGGACACACAATTTTTCCATCAAGCGGTGCAAGACGCTCAAATGCAAAATCCAGAAATTTCCTGACTCCTTCTCTGTACTCTTGGCTCATGCGATTCGAATTACGCATCCAACTCTTATCGATCGAAGACATCTTCGTCTATCTGGCTATACAACACCTGACATATAATTTCAAACAATGTTATAAGACTCCGCACAATTTCGGTTTCGGTTCCCGGGTATGGAACACCGAACCAAAACTTCTACAGGCCATCCACATCCCTAATGGATGAGTGTATTATGATGAGTAGACTAGTCACATAGTAAACCTAGGGTTGCTGGCCAGCATTTGAACTGTTGATAGTTCGAATGCTAGGCATAGCACCAAAGTTATGCGACAGTAAGTCAACAAGTCAGGGAGCCTCATCAAGTAAACACTTGGGGTCTGACGGTTCTCTCTGTCGCTCGAGTAGATTTATGGCTTTAGCATACCTCATATCACACCGAACCGACAAAAACCGACTATTTCGGTTTCGGTTTCGGTTTCGATTTCGGTTTTGATTTTTCGTAAACCGAAAAAAATATAACCGACAAAACCCACACCGAAACCGACCGACAAAACCGACGCTCACCCTAGTCTAAAAACTACATTTTGCCCCCCATTCCCCCATTCAATTCAGTTTTGATAGGATAAAATTCAATGTTTTAAAACACGAAAACTCGACTCGACTCGAAACCTTAATGAGTCGAGTACACACGACAACTCGGCTAAAACCCGACAAACTCGAGTCGGATCGAAACTCAACCGAGTCAGATCGAAACTCGAGTTTTGGACCGAGTCGGATCGAAACTCAGCCGAGTCGAGTCGACTCGGCCGAGTTTCGAGTCGACTCGGCGAATAACGTGACACCACTTTACGGCACTAATTAATCTGTCACATGGCTGTTAGAGCACTAGTGTGTTAAATACTTCTGATAAACCACTATTCAATTAAAAAATTAATAATATTTTGAACAAAAAAATCCCTAATATTTACCACCATGGTAGATACGTACTTCAAGCCAAATGAAACATTTATTACATAATTCTAAAATACTTGAGAAAGTACTTATCAAAATATTTAGCCCTTAACAAATGGAGCCATAAGAATTAGAGAAATGCTATTCAGCCTTAAGGTTTTTCCTATTCCGCCAGCATGATTAACTTGGCAGCATACAATTGGTGGCTGAAGGTTTACCCGATTCAAATTAACCGAAGGGGGAAAGGGAGGAGGAGGAGGAGTTTACCAGCGATGGTCGGCAGGCCTCGAGAAGGAGGAGGAGCACTGGTGTCGCAGTCGGTGGCGCGAGAAAGCGGAGGGGTGGCCGGAGGTGCAAGGGAGGTGATGGGTGGCCGGCCGGAGGTGCAAGGGATCGAGAGAGAGAGAGACAGGTGAGGGGAGGAAGTAGAGAGAGAGAGAGAGAGAGAGAGAGAGAGAGAGGGAAGGCTAGGGAGGCCGGGGAGGGGGGGAGGAGGCCGGGGGAGAGAGAGAGAGGGCCGGGAGGCCGGGGAGGGGCGGAGGTCGGGAGGGGGATGGGTGGCCGGGAGGGGGATGGGTGGCCGGAGGGGATCTCGGGGCTGCCGGAGGGGGACGGGGTCGCCGGGGTGTCGGGTCGGTGAGAGAGAGAGAGAGATTGAGAGAGGGGCGCGCGCCGGCCGGAGAGATCGAAACAGAAGAATCAAAGAAGACCTCGACTGTTTGGTTATATAACAGGGTTTTTGCCGACGGACATTTTATCCTCCGTCGGTAAAACTATGTTTTGTACCGACGGTACATCACAATCCGTCGGTAAAACTCCACGACCGACTAACAAGTTCAATTTTTTCCAGAGGCTCGGTTTCGCACCCTGAGAACCGTCGGAACATTTTACCGACGGAAACTTAATTACCGTCGGTACAGTGCCGACGGAAATATAATTTCCGTCGGTATAATCCCGACCAAACTTCAGGCTCAATTTTTTCCAGAGGCTCGGTTTGGCACCCTGAGAACCGTCGGAACATTTTACCGACGGAAACTTAATTACCGTCGGTACATTGCCGACGGACATATAATTTCCGTCGGTATAATCCCGACCAAACTTCAGGCATAATTTTTTCCAGAGGCTCGGTTTGGCACCCTGAGAACCGTCGGAACATTTTACCGACGGAAAATTAATTACCGTCGGTACAGTGCCGACGGAAATATAATTTCCGTCGGTCTAATTAGTTATACCGACGGAACTTTTAAGTCCGTCGGTAAATAGTACGACGAAACTCTCCCTTCTATTTTTTTCCAGAGGCTCGGTTTTTACACTGAGTTTCGTCGGGACAATATTACCGACGGAAATTTTATTACCGTCGGTATATGGCCGACGGAGATATTATGGCTGTCGGTAACATTGTTTATACCGACGAAACTACAATGTCCGTCGGTACAATATCACGACCATGACATTTGGCCGACGGTTTATATGTTACCGTCGGTATAAAGTATATTACCGACGGTAAATATGTATACCGTCGGTATAAATATGCACAGAAAATTAAAAAAATTGAAGTTATAATACCGACGGATATTATTGTCACCGTCGGTAAAAAGTGTATTATTACCGACGGTGATAATAATGTCCGTCGGTAAAGACCCTATTTCTTGTAGTGTATCTTCAATCTTGTTGAAATTTCAAATTCCCAAAGTTTGTTTTCTTCGTCGAGGGAATTTGCATTATTGTTTGGTTTTTGGAAACTCTTCGGCAAAGATCGATCAAGGAAGAGAAACCCCTAATCTTTATGAAACATGATAATTCCAATTTTAGTCATCTTGATAGGAATTTTAGCTCAAAGTCTTGATTTGAGAATCTGCAAAATATCGATTCATTTAAATCGAGAATTTGAATAGTTATATCCGCTTATTTTACTTGGATTTCACTATATTTGCTTTATATATTTTAATCCCCTTCCTTCTAGCGTTTGTAATTTCCCCCCAATTTTTTTAACTTTATCCTAAATTCCATCTTTGTGATAATGGATAGGAAAGTGTGGAGTGGGAGCACAAATATAAAGTCCTCGGGAAGCATAGCGATGAGTTGAATGCTAGCCATGATGAACATGTTTCAATGTTGCTAGTAGATTGAAAGATCCTTTACGAGGGTAGCGACGAGTTGAAGGTTTGCCATTAGTTTAGGATCTTCTCTTTTATCTTGAATATTTTATTAATTTATTATTCAGTAATTAAGTTGATTAAGAGAAGAATAAGGTAGAATATTTCTTACGTCACGATATGTTATAGTTGATTACAGTAAATGGTAAATTCAAAAATATTTTTTGTATTTTTTATAAGAGAAATTGTTGTTAGTGGATGTATCTTTTATAAATTATTTGTGTATTATGTGAAGAATAACTTTTTTTTCCCTTGTAGTACATCATTAATATCAGTAAAATAGTAAAAAATTTGTGTTCAACCCTTCTTTAAATTAGATGGCCTTGAATTATCTTAGAAATTTTCTACTACAGGCCATGATTGATTTAGTGATTCTTCCATCAATAGGAAGATTTGTTCAGCTTGTTGGGTAGTCTTCACTCTACTCTTAAAACCTACTTATTAGCTCTTTAACTATTAATTATCATCTCATACTTAGTGCCTAATTTTAAGCTTCCTTTGGTTACCAAACATGTATAAATTATTTCTGTTTTGGATCCATTATTCTTGAATACATGATTTGGAGTTTGAAAAGTATGTGATTTGTTGTGCATAATAGGACCCGAATATTTAAATATTATCACTTTGTTATGAAAGTTCTAATTATGTTATTTACTTGCTAATAACATGTATATATTTTACTCATATTTTGTTACTTTACTCAGGTTATATATATTTTTACATTTAGCTAAATAGGAACTTTTTTTGTTATTTGAGCTTCGATCGGTTGATCATTAATAGTTCTGTGAAAACATGATTACTTCAAAAACACTAGTTCCTGATAGTTGGATTTTAACAACACTCACATTTATATGTATCGATAATATATGGATCCTATAGTGGTCATCCTTTTTGTAATTTATACTTTCTAATTTGTGCATTGCCTTATTAACACGATATCTTTATTATCGTGATATCTATTATTCTTGAAAATAGTGATTTCCATTATTCACCTCTTACTGATTCCTTTTCCTAATTAATTGCAGAAAATATTCACTTGAGAAGATTGTTCTACAAGCTATTTTATTCCTCGACTAAAGGTAATAGTTATTCCTCGACTGAAGGTAATAGTTCAAAATTTGATTCCATTAATGACATTATAGACGTTGTTAGATGTTCAATTTTTATGAAAAAAAATTATATTTAAACATTGGATTTTTTTTGTTTTGTTTATGTGGTTAAGTACATGATATGTATTGATTAGTGATATAACATATATATGTGATTCTATATTTTTAGGTCTACGTCATAAAGATATATTGTCCAATGGAGCGGAGTTGGATTACACTTTCTTTTCCAGACCAACGTTTTGTGGATGGTGTCGATAACTTTTTAAACTTTGCACGGGAGCATCTTCCTGGTAGAGAGAAAATTATTTGTCCATGCAGGAATTGTACAAACATACACATACCAATCTGCTATGATGATGTTAGGTTTGATCTTTTCAAATATGGATTCAACCCAACATATACGGTCTGGCACTTCCACGGTGAGTGTGCAACACTTGAGTCTACTGAACCTGTACGAATGTTTGAAGATGACCTCAATGAGATATCGTTGGATAACCAAGATAAATATCTTATAGACTCAATAGTTCAAGATCTTGATGGTAATCCTGAAGTCTCAAGTTTTCAAGATGAGACGAATGTAGCGGTTGGTGGTGAAGAAGCTATTGACAATGATCCAGGCATCGATTTTAAGAAAAACGTTCGAGAGGCCATGACTGCATTATACCCTGGATGTGAAGATTTTACTGTGCTCACATTCGTTATAAAACTATACAACATAAAGGTGAAATACGGATGGAGTGATATAAGTTTTACAGAGCTTCTTCAATTGTTCCAAAAGGTCTTACCTTTAGGTAATAAGACCCCGAAGGATACCTATCGTGCAAAGAATATTATAAAAGAGCTAAGTCTTGATTATGAGAAGATCCATGCTTGTCCAAATGATTGTATCTTGTATTGGAGAGAGCATCAGTCCAAAAACAGTTGTCCAATTTGTGGTGCTTCTAGGTATAAGATAGAACTCGATCAGAAAAAGAGAGGAACTCGAGTCCCTGCTAAGGTGTTAAGGTATTTTCCATTAACACCGAGGTTACAAAGGATGTATAGGTACATGTGCTTTCAATTATATTTTTATTTTGTGAATTAATTTTTACATTCTTAAATTGATGCATATACTAAGTGCAACATGTGTAAAACTTGCATGCAGTGTATCATGGGTTGCGAAAGAAATGACTTGGCATGTCAATGGGAAAATGAATCCGGGAAAGATGAGACATCCAGTTGACTCTAGCACATGGAAACATATTAATACCAAGTACAAGGATTTCTCAGTTGAACCCCGCAACGTTCGCTTGGCACTAGCCACAGATGGATTTAATCCATTTGGCACATTTAGCGCATCATACAGTTGTTGGCCTGTCATGTGTGTGGTGTACAACCTTCCTCCATTCTTATGTATGAAACCTCGATTTACGATGCTCAGTTTACTTATTGAAGGCCCACGACAACCAGGAAAGGACATCGATGTCTACTTGCAGCCATTAGTTGCTGAATTACAAGAGTTGTGGCAAAATGGTGTTATGACATTTGATGCATACAAGCATAACACTTTCAACATGCGTGCTATATTAATGTGGACAATTCATGATTTTCCAGCTTATGGAAATATCTCTAGTTGTAAGACAAAAGGAAAATTTGCATGTCCTTGTTGTGGTCCAAACACTGATTCCATATGGCTTCAATATGGAAAGAAACATGTGTATATGGGTCACAGACGATGGTTATCACTAATAGATGAGCGCAGAAAAGACACACGGTCTAGCACCTTCAATAAAAAAGAAGAGACTCGTGGAAAACCAATACATTTGACTGGGACTGAGGTTGAAAACAAGACTGCTAACCTGATTGTCCAGTGTGGAAAGACAATGGTCAATAAAAGAAAACGAAAGGATATTGAAGCAGATGAAGAAGGTATATGTTTCTATAAGAAGTCGATACTTTTTGAGCTTGAATATTGGAAGCATATCCCTGTGCGTCATAATTTGGATGTTATGCACATTGAGAAAAATGTGTGTGAAATCTTGATCGCATTGATGCTGAATATTAAAGGAAAAACCAAGGATGATGCAAATGCACGCAAAGACTTGAAAAAACTAAAAATAAAGAAGCAGTTGTGGTTACAAAAAAAGAATGACAAAGAAATTCAAATGCCTAGTCGTTTTTGGTTCAAAAAAGAAGAGAAAAAACTTTTCCTTCATACTCTGCGTGATCTTCGTGTTCCATTTGGTTTTAGTAGTAATTGGAAAAATATAGTCACAAAAGATTGCATGGACTTAAAGGGCATGAAGTCTCATGATTACCATATCTTGATGCAACATCTGTTTCCTATGTTGATACAGCATGCATTTCAGGATAGGAAGGAAATTCGTTCTATAATTAGAAGCTTTTGTACATTCTTCAATGCATTGTGCTCTAGAATCATAGATCTTGATACACTCATGACACTGGAGAAGAGCATGGCAAATACATTATGTGAACTGGAGAAGATTTGCCCTCCTTCAGTATTCGTTGTGATGATGCATCTGCCAATCCATTTAGCTAAGGAGGCTTGTGCATGCGGCCCTGTTTACTATCGCTGGATGTATCCATTTGAAAGGTATATTATAAGTTTATGATATGAATATGTCAATCCATATATTTTATTTGTAATGTCATTCCTAACTTGCCATTAATTTTCATAGGTTTATGAAAACCTTCAAGAGCTATGTTAGAAACAAAGCACGCCCTGAAGGTTGTATAGCAGAAAGGTACATACAGGAGGAGACTATAACTTATTGCATGGAATATAAAGGTAAAGGTAAAAAAAAAATCTTGCAAAAATTGGAGAAGAAGCTAGATGAATCTACTCCATATCCACCCAAATTACTTGATAGTATTGATGTCGATGAAAATAGCGACGAGAGTGGACCAATTGGCTCAGGGCAAGCGTTTGTCATACAAGGTATTGAATATGAACAAGCTCGTAGATGGGTATTAAGTAGTCATCCGAATTATGATGAGTGGCAAAGGTATGTACGTAGTTATTGCTTATATATACACCAGTTAATAAAATTATGCAATTCATATTAACAACTGGATCAAAATTATTATACATAGGAAGCATACTGAATTTATAAAGCGTCGTAAGATAGCTACAGGAAAGAAATCTGGGTATTACAAGATACCTATCGAAGAAGAGTTCATACCTTGGTTGCAAAATGAGGTAGTATTCTTACTTTGATGCTTCACTAAAAAAATTTATGATTCTAATTGGCTAGTATTTTAACTATGAGAATATGTCATTGCTCTTTTGTATTTGCAGCCAGGCTTTATCGAGTCAACTGATATCCATTTTAAAGATATAGTCAAAGGCCCGACTTCTTTTGCTACTCGATATAAAAAGTATTGTGTAAATGGTTTCCTGTTTGTCACTAAGGATTGCGAGGAGAATAAAAGAAATCAGAATAGTGGGGTTTGCACAAGTTGTATGACCACTTTTCAATCTAGTAAGAAAGATAAATCTCCAGTGGATGAAGATACAATATACTATGGTGTTCTCAGGGATATCATCGAACTAGAATATCGAGAAGGGTATAAGCCTGTCCTGTTTAAGTGTGATTGGGTTAAGGTGACGCAACACGGTGTTAGGAACGATGAGCAAGCAAATCTGAGATTGGTAAATTTGTCAAATTTAATTAGTTCAGATAAGTTGGGTGATGAGCCATTCATTCTTGCAGAGCATGCCATGCAGATTTTTTACTCTAAGGATCCAAAAGATCCAGATTGGCATGTAGTCTTGGAGGTTCCAAGAAAGATTTACATTGAAGATCAAGCATGCCTTCTATCAGAAGAGCGTATTGTAACTGATGCAGATATTGGTCCCAGTAATAATGAAGATATCATCGATGAGGAATTGATATATAGTGACCCTGATGATATTGGTGTGATCGTTGAGAAGACCAAGATGCAGAAACGATTGAAGAAATATTAAGGATCTAATTTTGTTAACTTCTCATATATTTTTAGTTGCTTAATGAAGTTGTATATATATATATATATATTATTCGTTAAAGCTCAATAATCCCAATGCATGTTATAATATTTCTATAACAATCTTTTTTTGTAGAAGTTTATTATAACTAGAAATTATATTTCTTTATTGTTTCATATGTGATTATTATTAATATATGTTTAATAATTAGCAGCATGAACCATTCTGTCACACCATTGGATGATGATATACATGACAATGATATCAGAGGTATGCTATGAATTTACTCATTATAATAATCATGTGAAAAATTGATTTTTAATTATTATTAAACATGTATAATATTTTTTCCTTCAAGTAGGACAACCACCTTCCTTTTCTTTCTCTCGTAAAAGAGGTCCTTCTCGGGGTCCAAGTCCATTGCCTGATGGGAGCAAGAGAAGAGTAAATGTAAATGAATATGGGCAACCTAACAGTGGAAAAATAGATTACATTGCACTCTCCTCAGCCATCGGTTCCCTCACTCGGACACACATCCCTATCATCTACAAAGATTATCGAGATGTGCCTAATGCAAACATCCAAAAAGTTAAGGATCTACTGCAGGTAATGACATATTCACTTACTTTTTTAGAAGTGTTTTTTTTTCTCTTTTATTAATAAACATGAATTTTTAGTATGCTTTCATGTTTCAATATATGTTTAGGTTTCCTTTGATTTGGAACTAGTATCTCTGGAGTACTTAAAAGATCGTATGCAATCAGCTTTCAGGAATCATAAGTGTAAGTTGCATAATAAGTACATTAAGGATAAAGATCCTGCAATTGTGAAAGCAGGTTCGACCCCACCATTTGTAACAAGGGAGGACTGGGTGAAATTTATAGATCATTGCAATTCTGTTAAGTTCAAGGTATGTTTAGAAATAATAAACATTGTGTTAAATATTTATTATATATTTTGTAATAAATGAGATTAGTGTAGGTCCAAAGCGAAAAAAATATGATCAATAGAGGCAAGCAAGTGTTTGTTTCTACACTTGGTAGACGCAGCATGGCTGTCGTCCGACATGAATTGGTATGGACTTAGAGCCTGACTGACTTTACAATTTTATATATGAAGATTTATTTATTTTATTATCTAATTCTAATTGAGATGAATGAGAGCACGTAGGCTGAGGAGCGGCAATGCAAATCTGATGCCGAGGTGGGTAGGTCTGAAGCTTTCATCAGAGCGCACACAAAAAAAGACAATACCGTGCAATGCCCTGAAATAATTGTTAGTGCATATTTCACTCAACTTAAAATCACCCCTCGATATTTACACTAATAAATTGAATTATTAACCTTTTTTATTTTTAAAAGGGAAAATTAAAGGACTCTGCAATTTCGAATCCTCAGTCCATGATGACAAGTGTGGATGATGCCCTGTCACAGGTAACTAACATACTTTGGTAAATAAATCAATATTATTTATATACTTTCTCATACATGAATTACATGTTATATAGACCATTGGGAAAGACAGTAGAGGCCACATGCGTGGTCTAGGTAGTGGCATCTGTAAGAGTGTACTGAAAAAGACTACTCACTTGCTAAAGAAGAATGAGATCTTGCAAGAACATAATGCAGAGCTTACTTCTACAGTAGTTCACTTAAAGAGAGATGTGGATGATATCAAGGCGACTCTAAGAAATATGGTAATTTCTATTTTTAGTGTAGGTTGTTTTAAAATATTGTTAGTTTCTAATGAATTGTTGTTTATATATATATATATTGCCCACATCACAGAAAAGGGATGACTCTACTTCACCAAGATCTGTTAGTCCATCAGTTCAATCACATTCGGTATGGTACAATTTTAATATATACGTGTGTATGGGTTTGTGTGTATGTGTGTGTTTTGTGTAGTATATATATACTTTATTTTACATCATTTATAAATAAATTAAATTGATTATGTATACTTGCAGATGCCTCCTACAGATATTGGAAAGCAATGTGATATTTACTCATGGTCTCGTCAGTTAGTTGCTCGTGGTGAGGTGCAAGCTGTGGATCCCATATTAATTGTCCATAATATTCAGATGGGAAATGGCAATTATAAAATTTCTCTTAATGAAATTTTAGTTAGTGATGCGTCTTTGTATAAACCAGATGGGTATAGTAGTATTATTGGAGAAGTGGGTGTTGGAGGCTTTGTGGTTTGGCCTCGAGACTTTCTTGGCATTGCATGATATATGAAGTGATTTGTTTTTTATTGGAGCAGTGGATGTTGGATGCTATGTGGTTTGCACCTTCAGGAGATTTAATGATTGTAGTACTTGTATATAAAGACTATCTTCCAAAAAAAATGTATGCAAAGACTATATGAACATCTTCCCTTCTTATATTTTTTCTTTTTAACTTATGCATGCAGAGCCTACAAAGTTATATATATTAAAACAACAGTAAAGGTGAAAACCTCTCTCTTCCTCTCTCCCTTTCTCTCTCTCTCTCTCATGTCAGGTTATAAAGGACTCAATTGTAGTACTTCAAGGTATGTTGCCCTTTTTTATTCTGTCATCATGTAAAAAAAAATTATTGACTGATATTTTGGTGTGCATCTTTTCCTCAATTTGTGTGGTTTGATCTATTTGTTTGGTGGGTTTCTCTCAGAGGGCGTCTGAGTGATGGTTTTGGGGCTTTTTATTTGGTTTTGGGCGATGGAAAAGGTATTTAGGGTTTGGGGAAGAGTCGTTTAGAGTTTCATCGATTCTCTAGCAGTGTCATACGTAGAAGATGTTTCATGTTCAAGACTGTGCAGCAAAACTGTAGCCTCCTCACCATATATGTTCTATGAAAAGTTTTTCAATAGGTAGAAGGATGAGGTACAACATCAGCCCTCGTATCCGTTTTATGATCTTTTTTCATCTAGCCGCCTAGAGGTTTGTGTGTACTCGCTAGTTCAGATTGGGATTTTTTAAATTCATTTATTATTCTTTTTCCACAAAATGGGTTTGAATTTTGAGGTTTGTCTGGGGTTGTTTATCAAGGATTTTCAATTTATATGCAGGTGTAGAATGCAAAAATTTAACAACCCAATGATTGCTGAGTTTCAAGAAGGTAAGAAGTTATTTCAGCCAAATTTATCTACTTTCAAGGGCCTGTCGCTGAGGATATGTTCCATTGGCAAGCAACTATCATGGGATCTGCCGATAGCCCATTTGCAAGTGGTATTTTTTTAGTGACAATTCACTTCCCACCAGATTACCTATGCAAGTCGCCCAAGGTAACTTCTTTCTTTTGCATAATTAGTTTTACTTATCCTATTGGACATCTTGCAGGGATATTATGATTAATATTATCAAGATATTTATTTTCCGTAGTATGTGGCTTGACCTTTTTCCAAATATTATGAGTAGAGGTTGCGTTAACCATCTCTTTTTACCAAATATCACCAAGCAGCTAGATGGCACCCATCTTACAAATGAGTCAATTTGTTGCAAGTTTGAATATCAGGATTGTTATCGCCTCACAATTAGGTTTGGTTAAGCTATTTTGGTCAACTATCAAAAGATAGTAGGCTTTGTGGGCCCGAATGAAAGTTTTTATTAGGATCATTTGGTGAGCTTTCGATGAAGACACTCATGAACCCCGTCGGAAATGGATTATTCATGATAGTTGTTGTTCGACGACAGCCCTATTAGGAGTCTGATGAGATAACGACCCAAGACTACGCGGACCTGGTTGGAAGGTTGGTAGTGGTGGAAAACTTCATAGAAACTTGATGTGAATAAATGTCGGAGGAATGCATTATGCATATAAAGGCCGGTGTCCTAATTCGTAGAGCTCACTCATCATATGCTTGTCATTCTAGCCCCGCACATTTATGTGTGGAATCCCAGATTGTGATTGTACAACAGTCAGCAATTCAGATTTTCTTAGGGTTAATTTTTTGGGAGCTTATTTTCGTAATTATTTTATTTTTTTAATGGATGGTTCTTTTTTAGTTAAGCAAACTTTGTAGACTTCATACTGGAATATTAATTATATGTGCAAAATGGCAATTGAACCTAATTATTTGTCTTCTTTCTTTATTGGTCCAGCACTAAACTAGATTTTCAAGCAAGCACTGACAGCAGAATAGGAGTGATTTCGAGCTGATGGAAGGGAATTTGTATGGCATGGCCTGATTTCAAGGCATCCAACTGTAACAAGTAAGCTGTCAACTAAATTGTTAGAAGTTATGTTAGTTATACTGTATTATATGGCATTCAAATAACAACTAGAACTTCACACTTCATGGACTTGCAATAGTGTCAGTAAAATACATATATATAATCTGATGGGATTTATATTTTCTATTGATTTTTTGTTTATAGGCTGTACAACATACCTTAGAACCAGCCGAGGCAGTGCAACTGGTCCTACAGTAACACAGTAGCGACAGGTTGGGATTAGGCATTGGAGCACAGGAGGGAGAGTGGGAGTGGAAGCTCTTCCTCAATGGAGGCTACTAGCTAGAGATTGAGAAGAGCTCCCTTCTGGGGCTGGGATCACAGAGAATAATGTGATATATTTACAACTTACGAAGCTTGATGCATTCAACTTTGCTCCATTCACAAAGAGCTTCAGTAAATGTTCATTAGGACAATTTGAAAATATTTTGTTGTAATTTAATTGTTTGTTTTGTAAATGGTACATAACTATTGTGGATAAATAAATGTGATTGTTTTTTTTTTATCAATGAATGAGTGATTTTCGTAAATGGTGTGTAATTATTATTAGTAAATAAATGTGATTACATTTTAGAGGAAATGAATGTGATTGTTTTGAGAAATTTGGTGTTGGTCTTTTAATGGGCAGATCTAGTAAGAGAATTTACTAAATTTATTTATTTTTAATTCAATAAAATATTAGTGATGTATTAAGTTCGTCGCTACAAGTGTGATTATGGCGATGGATAAAGTCCGTCGGTATAAATATAGCAGCGACTGATTTAATCCGTCGGTAAACTTTAATAAATACGACGACTTGAATCCGTCGCTAAAGCTACCCTAAGGCGACGGATAAAAATCCGTCGCAAACCTTTTGCGACACACCTTTCCGCGACGGTTTATGTGATGGATATAGTCTGTCGCAAACAATATTTTACGACAGACTAAGTCCGTCGCGAAAAACCTGTTTTCTTGTAGTGGATTAAGAGTCGTTGATAAAATGCGATGATTTGAAATATTAATTAAAGGGTCAATAAGATTGTCTACTTCAAGAGTCACAGTTTCATGTACGTATTAGCAAGGCACTTAAGGAAACAAACAATTTTAATGGCTAGAATAGACACTAAATTTGATTATACTTGAGGTTGGCCGATGAAGGAGCAAACTAGTTTATCTTTGATCACAAGTGTAAGAAGACAACAATGAAACCTGGATCGTCAGGTTGAATCTTCACACATGCAAAGGCTTGAAGTTGATTGCAAATATGATCATGTACGAACACAAGCATGCGCAAGTAGCACATCGAAAAGATCGTCGAATAAAGAATAGATCCAATCATAACGTCAGGATGACTAGCAGTCAAATAAAGAATACTTCCAATCATAAACTATAAAGAGTTTAGTCTATATTCTTCCTACGCTCATCCTTATTAATCTTAAAATCATGAGCCACAAGAGTGTCTATGTTGCGAAAACTATCAAGTTGAAACTTTTTAACTAGATCTTTTGCATACTTGATTTGACTTGATTTGAGAAACAAAAATTTCATTATCCAATTAATGCACATGTAAGAATGGCAGCGTTGCAGTTTAAAGCCGTAAATCGCACCTCATGGTGCATTGCGGTTTGCCAAAATATTAAACCGTCGAGGTACGGTGCGGTTTTGGTTTTCGATTTCACTGTATAAAATCACATCGTTTAGGCCATTATAATGATAAACCATGGTGTATCGCACCACACCACACCGAATGGTGCAGTTTTACTTTTACATAATGGTAAACCATCGCGGTGCACAGGGGCGGAACCAAGGGGGGCAGGGAAGGGCTGTGGCCCCCCCAAATCTTGAAATTATTAAAGGAGACCCACTAGTTTCTTGATGGGTGGTCCAAATATTGCCACGTCTTGGACCCCCCAAACTCAGAGTAAGTAGGGGGGGGGGCTGTCTGATCAGAACCTGAATTCGTCTTTATTCTTTACATTACGAGAGAAATTCTCGGAATCACTGATGACTTATGTCAAGCTCTACAATGCTAGTCTTAAGATATCCTTAACGTACACCATAAATTTAGTTTCTACCATAAAAGCACTTATTCAAAGTTTTAGAGAGGACGCACGGTTGGAATACTCTTCTTGAGCAGGTAATAACATTATGAAAGGACATGACATTGAAATTTCTGATATGAATGGTCGCTATATTGCGGGTCACGGACGAGCACGCAATCAAAAAGATTATATTACAATTGAGCATCACTATCGAGTCGACATATTTTTTACTGCAGTAGATCGATTCACAGTTGCAAAAGCTAAATTGTAGATTCAATAAGCGCACTATAGAACTTCTTATACTTAGCTTATCATCCTTAGATCCTAAAGACGATTTAAGTTGTTGAAAATGGATGATATTTGTCGTCTGGTGGATAAATTCTATCCTCAAAACTTTACTGAGCAAGAGAAAATTCATTTATGACTTCAGCTTCAGCATTATGAGCAGGATGTACATCGCCATCCAGATCTACAGAAAGTGATGACGATTGCAGAACTATGCCAATGATTGATAAAAACAAACAAGTGAATCAGAAATTTTATCTCTCATTGATCGATTGTTTCGCTTAGTATTGACTGTTTCGGTCTCAATAGTAACCACCGAACGAGCATTCTCAGTCATGAATATTGTGAAGATAAATCTTCGAAACAAAATGAAGGATAAATTTCTTATAGATTATTTGATTGTATACATTAAGAAAGAAATTACAGAAACATTCAATATAGAAGCAATTATACATGATTTTAATTGTATGAAAGAACGACGAGCACAGCTATAATAATGTTTCAGTTTTTATTATCAATATATTTTTTTATAATTTTCAGTCCAAACCAAGAGTCAAAGCCAATCTAAAATGAATATGATGACAAGCATAGGTCAACTGTGCTGACAGTAGCTGGGTCTTCAGCATATTAATGCAAGTTGTGTACAGCCGGAAATCAAATCCTCTTGCCCCCAAAGAAGAAAGAGAGAGATAACGACGAGAGTAGATGGTTGGGCAACTTGGAGTGATCGAAGAGAATCCCACTTTTTTTTTTTTTTTGGAAAAGAAGGCCAGGAAACCAACAAAGTGGAAAGAGGGTGCAATGAGATGATGCATGGGACCAATTTGTCAAAAAGAAACCTCTATCCGACTTCATTCGAGTCTTTGATTTCACACCAGGATTACTACGTCCCTCGGATTTCCATTTCCCACGATTAAGCCATGCAGATCGGGCTCTATAAATACCACCCACTCCCTTGCTACCTCTCTTCACCATAGACCTAAGCTTCACTTCACTCCTCAACCGCAATGGCGACCACCACCAGGCTCTTGGCCTTTGCCCTCATAGCCCTCCTCAGCGTTGGCCTTTCCTCGGCCGCTAGGTCGCTATACGGCATCACCGGCGGTGGCGGAGGCGGCGGCAGTGGTGGTGGTGGTGGGGGTGGTTCTGGCACCGGTTTAGGGTCCGGCTCGGGAGCCGGTTCTGGATACGGTGAAGGTGCCGGCGGAACGAGCGGTGGGGGGTACGGAAAGGGAGGAGGAGGCGGCGGTGGTGGCGGAGAAGGTGGGGGCGAGGGGTCCGGTGAGGGGTCCGGGCATGGCTATGGCTCGGGCTATGGGTCGGGTGCCGGGGCTGGGCAGGGTGGAGGCTACGGAAGCGGAGGTGGTGGCGGTGGTGGAGGCGGCTCCGGCGGAGGAAACGGAAGCGGGAGTGGGTCGGGGTATGGCTCCGGTGCTGGCTCTGGGTACGGTGCTGGCGGTGCCCATGGTGGAGGAAGTGGTGGTGGTGGAGGAGGCGGTGGTGGTGGAGGTGGTGGCTCCGGTTCGGGCACGGGCTCGGGCTATGGTTCTGGTTCTGGTTCCGGATTTGGCAGTGGCGGGGGTGTGGATGGACACCACTAACCTTAGCTACAAAGATGAAGGGCATGTCCATAAATACCAGTTATATAGTAACCTCTGTTGGTCTACGTACTTGTTTAAGAACTTACTACTGCACTCGTTTGTAATGCCGTATCCACTTCGAGCTTTCTTCATGAAATAAAGGAGGGATGATTATACGTATGAAATATTTCTTGCAAATAAATTTTATTAACTACTATATATATGATCAACTTGCTGATTAATTAATAATCTGGCCGCCTTAGCTCTATTCTTTTTTTGGGAAATGTACTTCCCAAGGTAATAGGTTTGATGCCGAACCAACTCTCTAAATGATAGAGATTTTTAAAAGCTACAATTAATAATACTAATTTTTTTTAAAATAGTGATCGTTTGGAAAGATAGGACTTCCTAAAGGATAAAGAGTCGCTGATAACATGCGAGGATTTGAAATATTAATTAAAGGCTTAACAAATCTACTTCAAGAGTCACAGGTTCATGTATCATCAAGGCACTGATGCAAACTAGTAATTTTAATGGCAAGAATAGGCACTAAGTTTGATTATCCTTGAGGTTGGCCGATGTAGGAGCAAACTAGTTTCTCTTTGATTACTAGTGTAAGAGGACAACGATGAAACATAGATCGTCATGTTGAATCTTGCAAAGGCTTGAAGTTGATCACAAATACAAGCGGTACAAACACAAGCATGCATAGGTAGCGCATTGGAAAGATTGTCGAAGGTGACGGTGCGCTATAAATTTTTTCCACAGATAGTAGGCACAACAAGAATAAGAAGCCATGCTTTTGAAGCCTCAAATCCATACACGCAGACCAAGGGTCAGTGTAAGTATGTAGGTCATGTGGGGTGCTTAGATGATTGTGGTCGGCTAGGTGCCCCATGGTCGGATGCCCTACATGGAACCAGAGGGACACGATCGAGATCGACACTAAGCGGGACTAGGGGACACGAGACATTGCACACAAAACAAGAACTGGAGGGGACGAGGGGCCAGGGTGTACGCAAAACCGAAATCGGAGGGGTGCGCGGGCCGGTGTGCACACTGAACAGGAAACGAAGCGCACAAGAAAAGAGGGGGGGATGGGGAGAAGAAGAAGAGAGGAAGAAAGTCAGATGGAGAGATATAAGATCCTGGCTTCATAACAAATGATCAAGACTTCTCACCTCTGAGCTTCGCGCTCGATCCATCCTTTCATAGAGAGACGATGCAATAGCATCATTTTTTTTTAATAATTCGATGACAAATAAAAGTCGTAGGGTCTCTTATATAATTGTGGGGAATTCTTTTGCTGTGTAAGTTTTTCGCCAATAATTAATTTGATTTAGACTGAGAGAGAGAGAGTTAAAATGAAGCAGGAAGAGAAAGAACACCAGAAGTTGGTAACGAATTTCGACCGAAGCCTACGTCTCCGTGTGGTAAGTTGCAACCTTAAATCTATCATCTCTTTTAAAAGTTAAAGCTATCCCTCGATAGGCAGAGGGAGGCTTGTAAAAAGTCAGAGAGAGAGAGAGAGGGAAGAGAAGTGGTGGATGTAAGGAATTTTCTACACAAACATACGAATTATCTCTATTATCGAGAACCATTGGCTTTGAAAATGATAAACATAGAGACCTTATGCGGAAGCGGTAGATCGAAACGTACCTCCGGCCAAAATTTGCCGAGTGATGATGATTCGCAATTGAATTGATACAGACGGATCTTCCTTTCGCGAGATACTGATCGCGATGGAGGAAGAGATGGCAATGAAGCGATGCGATGATCGCCGGTGGGAGCCTTCAACTCCAGTTCTTTTTGGCGACCAAAAATCCCATGGAGACCCCGTAAGATCGACAAGACAAGAGAAGAATCAGGATGCTGTAGAATCCTCTCTCTCTATTTCAAACTAAGGGAGTACGAAAACCCCGAAAAGAGGGAGAAGGGGTGTAAGTGATCTCTCCCTCTCTCACCTTGCTCATGAACCAAGAGGGGAGGGAGGTCTGCAATTAGGCCTGTTGTAGCCCTCTCACACTCTCTTGATCTTTCTCTCGGGCAAGAGAGGAACGGAGGGGGAGGGGAGGACCTGTTCGGCTTCTCTCTCTCTCTCTCTCTCTCTCTCTCTCTCTCTCTCTCTGTCTCTCTCTCTCGGCCTTTCCTATGGACGGCTAGAAGGGGGAGAGGGGGGATCGTGATCCTATTTTAAGATCTCCCTCTCTCTCCGCTCGGTTTGGCGCAAACCCATGGACGGTTAGAGAGAGGGGATCAGTCCCCCTTATAACTCCTATACAACCCCTTATTTCCTATTTAGGGTCTCCCATGTGATTCGTGTCTACTAATGGGTTGCACAAGGTATGTTGCAACCCTAATGCACCGGAGTTGGGACCCGCACCATCTCAAACTCAAGATATAATCACGACACCTATATGATTAGGTTTGGTTCAAGATAAATTAACCACATATCTCTGAGCTGGACTTATTACCCACTAGTTCGAGCCCTTGACAGTTTTAAAACTGCATTTTACCCCTTCAATTCAGTTTTGATTTCCAAATGAGGAGATTTAAGTAGTTGACATAAGCGGGTAGTGCGGTAACATTTCAAACTTTTGAGAGCAATTTGGAACAAAATAAACAACAGGGGGTTAAGTGTTTTTGAGCTAGGCTTCAGGGGGGCGAAGTGTAATTTACCCAATAATAAAGGGAAATTTTATTCATACCCCATAAATCTGTAATTAGCCCCCATTTCCAACAAACTTGAACACACCCCATTTTTTTTTTTCATACCCCATTCCTATCCCAAAAATACCCTTCCCCCTTACACCCCACCTTCAATACACCCCAGTTAAATGGCCCGCCCCAACTTGATTATACCCCAATCAAACACATATCCCCTTAAATATACCCCAATTATATGCACTCTTGAATACACCCCACTCTTAAATAAACCCCATGCAATTGGCTGATAGTTGAAGGCACAAGTAGAGCCGCAACTTGGGCGGGCCAACCTAAACCCAACCCGAGTCAACCCGAACCCAACCCGAATTTGGGCGGGCTAATCCGAGCCCAACCCGAATTATTTCTCCTCGACCCGACAGGACCCGACACGAAATTAGCGGGTCTGGGACAAGGCTAAACGGGTTCGGGTCGCAAACGGGTCGACACGATAGACCCGTTTAATAAACAGGTCAGGTCCGGGTTTAGGGTCTAGACATGGTAGACCCGGGAAGACCCGTTTAGTATTCAACGGGTCGTGTCGGGTCGGGTCTACCAGCAATCCAATACTATAATATATAATACCTGTGGGTCTTTCAGGTCAGGTCGGGTCAAGTCGGATTGGGTCAGATCGGGTCAACTGAATAGATCCGGATGGTAAACGGGTCTTACCGGGTCTTATCGTGTCTACCTATTTATTAACGAGTCGGGTACGGGTTTAGGATCTAGACACGATTAGTTAAACGGGTCGGGTCCGGGTCTAGGGGTTTTGGGCACAACACGAAACTAGACCCGACACGGCACGACTCATTGCCACCCCTAGCTGCAACTTGGGCGGGCCAACCCGAACCCAACCCGACTTTGGGCGGGTTAACCCGAACCAACCCCGCACAACCCGGCCAACCCGATGGGTTGGGCTTGGGCTAAGTTTAAACAAACATTGGGTTGGGTTGGGGGTACAAAAGACGCTGAGCAGAGGCTTTGGGGTTTGGGGTACAAAAAAAAGGGCATTGTTGGTATTAAAGGATTGTTGAGTAAGTAATTGAGAAACGCTAGGGATACGGGGGCTAATTACAGATTTTTGGGGTATGAATAATATTTCCCATAATAAAAGATTCCAGAGGAACTAAATACAATTTCCCTCCCTAGTCTCTCTCTCTCTCTCTCTCTCTCTCCTCTGCATCCATACGCATGACAATGGAGCGACATTTGAAGACGAGATTGGCGTCCGAGGGGGACCCGAGCTCTGCTTCCGCTTCCCCTTCCCCCTCCTCGTCGCAGCTCCGGGCTCAAGGGAGCCTCATCTCCAGCTCGGGCTTCGAGGCTGGGTCGTCTGCGTCTGCCCCGAAGAGCCCCGCATTGGCCTCGCAGACGGTGCCTGGTCTCCACCCGATCCTAAACTTTCTTGAAATTCTTGTTTGACCACTTGTCTTTCGCGTCTGTTGCATTTGGTGAGTTCTTGAGACCCTCGAAACATTCTTGAACTGCGTAGTTACCACAGCCAGAACGAGCTCGGGAAACGAGGCTAAGTTGTAGGGAAACGTTTCATTTGATTCGATCTCTGATATTCTTTGATGTGGATCCCTATTTACCCCCCTTGGTCTCTTGTTTATAATTTCTTTTTGGTTGTTCTGTCGAAAGTAGTTGTTTTTCTTCTTCAATGCTGCTTCTATGCTGCATTGCAGAACTTCTAAAATTGAGATTTTATCTATGAATTATATGGAAGATGTGCAATTTTTTAATTTTCTTTTTGTTGCATCGATAATGCTTAATTTTATTTTTTGTTGCATCAATAATTCTTAATTGGTTACATTGAAGATTTTCTTGGATCTTCATCAACATCCTGAAACAAATAGTGCTGATTCTGCTTCGAATCTGTTAATGCTCCGTATTTGATGTGGATCCCTATCCCTCCCCCCCCCCCCCCCCCCCCCCCCTCTTGATGTCTTGTTTATAATTCAATTTTTGGTTGCTCTTTTTTAAAATTCTTGTCAGGCAATATAATATCTGGCCTATGATTTTCATTTTTGTTTCGATTAAGGGTTTTCAATGCTTGCTACTTCGTAATTCTTGGCGGGCAATAGAATAGTTTTATATTGTAATGCAAAATCTGTGGTTTGTTATTTTTTGCATAACCCATGTGGTGTTTATGTGATTCTGTGCAATTTAATTGGCATTTTTTTATAAGGGCATCATAAATTTATAATTACATTGCAAACTTTTTATAAGCTTCGTATGATTTTGTCTTTCTTGTTTCAAGCCTTCCATGCTAGTACAAATTTAATTAAAAGGAGTGAATAGATAAAGAAGATGTCCAATTTTTTATTTTTCTTTATAATGCTTAATTGGTTGTAGCGGAGGGTGACGGGAGCGAAGGACGGAGGACATGTGCTCAGAGCCCCCCAAGTGACAAAGTGAACCAATATCTTCAATCCCAAGGAAGTGACATCATGGTAAATGAAAAGGTCCAAATTGATTAAAATAGTTTGAAGATTATATATTAACCCCGAATGAGAATCTCGTTTTCACAATTATTGTATGAATATCTCCATACCCTCTTAAATATTGTTGCTTATGATGTTACAAACAACGATGTGAAATTAAACCGAATCTCTCCGTCATTATGGTTTTACTTGAGACAATATTCATAGTGAAGTAAGTTTTTGCAATATGGGTATTCATGCATACTACTGGCATTATCATCCTTACATTAGCAATACCAATTATTGTTTGAGGATATGATATAGATATATGTCCCTTTAGTTTTGACAACTAGAAGGTCCATATCTTGGACCTTCATCCACATGCTAAATCAAATGGTTTTATGTTTCTTCTGTCTTATTTATTCATCATTAGTAAACAAGTCTCCTTAGCAATATAATAGGATCAAAAGCTACATGTTCAGTTTGGACGGGCTGATTGAAGCCAAGTGATCTAATATGAAGTTATCATGTTTAGGCAGGCTTCTTATATGAAAACATGTGGTGCTTCCTATTCTTTTCCCTTTTCCTTCAATTCAGTTTTCTATTGAATTAGCTCCACTAGTCAGTAGTCGATCAAAATTCCTCCTTTGACAAGTTTCATATTCAAATGTATGCATCAACTTGAACTTGTTCCTGATTTTTTTACTAATGTAGTTTTCATGCCATGATATACTCTTGACATTTTGTAATTGCAACTTTTTTGCTATATACTATATCTTGACTTGAAAAAAATTTCGGAGGCTTGAGTGAAGGTTTTAAGACTGTCATGGTAGGAATAAGTGCTACGATTCCCGTGCCCCCTCAAAACCGGTGATGTGAGGGAGGGGGCAACGGTATATGAAGACATGGAACTCCCACTCCTTTACCGATGAGGAACTATTCTCAACATCTGCAATCATGCAGAGCGTCTCTCGATCGGAGAGAGAAAGAGGGTGCGACGGGACCACATAGAGGAGAGACGGAGCGGAACCTGGCTCTGATACCATGTTACGATTCCTGTGCCCCCTCAAAACCGGTGATGAGAGGGAGGGGGCAACAGTATATAAAGATGTCGAACTCCCACCCCTTTACCGATGTGGGACTATTCTCAACACCCACCCGCACGCAAAGCGCCTCTTGATCGGAGGGAGAAAGAGGGTGTGACGGGACCACATAGAGGTGAGACGATGTGGGACCTAGCTCTGATACCATGTTACGAATCTCGCTCCCCCTCAAAACCGGTTGTGAGGGGGAGGGGGCAACAAGTATATAAAGACGCAAATTTCCCTCTCCTTAGCCAATGTGGCACTATGCGCCTAACACCCTCCCGCACGCAGAGCGTGATTTAATGGGGACTTACCCGCAAGTAAGGAGAGGCGTCAACGGGGAGAAAAAGGGTGCGACGGGGCCACACAAGGGTAAACGAAGTGAGATCTGCTCTGGTACCAAGTCTATCCAGTGCAATTCCCGTGCCCCCTCAAAACCAGTGATGAAAGGGAGGGGGAAACAGTAAATAAAGATGAGGAACTCCCACCCCTTTACCGATGTCGATGTGAGACTATTCTCAACACCCACCCGCACGCAGAGCACCTCTTGATTGGAGGGAGGGAGAAGATCTCGATCAGAGGGAGAAAGAGGGTACGACAGGACCACATGGAGGGGAGACAGGGTGGGGCCTAGCTCTGATACCATGCTACAATTTCCGTGCCCCCTCAAAACCGGTGATAAGAGGGAGGGGGCAACAATATATAAAGATGTGGATGTGGTACTTCCACCTCTTTACCGATGTGAAACTATTCTCAACAATAAGGAATATTCAAAGTGACTTCATGTGGGAAGGGTTAGGGTTTAGTGAAGCAAGGTTTTACCTTTTATATTGATGTAAATGTAAATCTAGGAATGAAGCAAGGTTCGTGATTTGGAGCCTACTCGGTTTAAAGCTTCACCAGCAAAATGATTATGGAAATTAGATGGTGTCGATGATGCACTTCAAAAGAACCTAGTTAGGGGAAGATGTCAGCGGAGAAAGAGACACCAAGTGATTGTAGTGATTTTGGATGTATGTGCTTCTAGATAATCGTATAAGCTTAACCATAATCATAACCAACAAGCCTCAGTGATTTGATTTTTAACATGGTATCTTCTTCACAATGCTAATTCTAGGTGTTAAATTTCTTTTATCCTTTATAGTTTATAATACCTCTCAGCTAGGATATATGAAATTCATCTCTTCCTTTTCCTCAAACTTTAGACACAAACGTGAGTCCTCACTTGATCCTCCCAAATTTTCTTCATTACCAGTTATATCGATAGAAACACATTCAATATTCGGGGATAATTTGGCAAAGGGGCAAAATTCATAGGCCAGGAAAAATCCAGAAAGCTTCAGAATGAGTTCGACAAAAGTTGTAAACATAAAACGTAACATGTATTTGTTACTACTTATGCTGAACATCTTTTTGTTGGTGAGATTTGTGAACGCAAAACGGCTCGGTGAGGTTTGTGTAACCTGTGAGTTAGGACAACATGCGTATCACAATCCATTGAAGACTTTAAAGTTGTTGCACAGTATCAAGATGAGATCAGACTACCTAGCTTGCACATCCCCAGAAGTACCACGGTCCAATCCATTGGGGTGTAAAAGGTTTAGTTTGTGTTTTGGTTGCAAAATCGTTCTTCTTGATTTGCATGCGTTTGTTTTTATCAATTTGGTGCTTTCACACTTTTTGGAGTCCGAGCTCGTTGTCAAAACGTTTGTTTATTCAAAACCCTGCTTTGAGAGATTTTTAGATATCCCGGGTTGGGAAAATGACTCTTAGCTGAATTTACGAATTTTCTATCGAGGACTCTACAAGAATAATTTTTTTTTCAAGTGTTGGAGTAGGAGCCTTCATTGTTGGATCCGGACCCCTTATGGAGGGGTTTGAATCCCCTATGAAGAGCGGGTCTCCTGATGAGTCTTGGGTTCGGACCCCTGTCGGGACACTCTACCCAGCAGGGGGTCCGAACCCCTCTCGGGCTGACACTGAAATTTATCCCTTTTGTGCTGATTTGTGTTCGTTGGATGGCCAGATCTGATCGCCAGCTTTGCTTGGGTCAGACACGTATGTAAGGCCTTATTGCTATCTTTAGTGAGATATTTTGGGAGTGGATTTGAGCCTCAAAGCAAACATCTCCAAATTGGGATTTTCTTTCTCCCCTCCTCTTGAATCAAGGGATTCATCTCGTGCGAGTTGGAATCGATTGTCAATCCTTTCAGGACATTTATGCATACCCTTGAGACCTTCGATTGGACCCAATTTTTTTTTTATTTGGGTATCTTTGTTCTCTCTTGTAATGGGTATTGTTTGTTGGTGAGTTAAGCCAATTCCCTTTCCGATTCACATTCTTCCTAATTGTCCTTTGAAATCCTCATGGATTTGGGTCGATCTTGTGAAGGAGTGAGAAAGACTTGTAGGGTTCCCATCATTGTATATTCGGTGGGGTCGAATCCTAGGTCCACCCTTAGGGCTAGGGTGGTGGGTGCCTCGTGTGGATGGAGTGCTTGCATTGTGTATTTCCAAACATCTGAGGTTGTTCTAGCCTTCTAGGAATCCTCACTTCCCAGAAGTTGTTATCTACTTCTCATCCATCTTGGCCAAAGATCTTCCCTACGAGTTAAGATGATCCATCCAATTTTAATTAATTAACTTTGCCTATATCTTCGACAGTTTTCAGTCCCAAACCTTCTTCAGATTTTTGCAAGCATACTTCACCCAGTCTGACATGTGAACTAGCACCTCCCGATAGAAATTTCCTCATGATCCTTTCGATCTCTAGTTGAATGGAGGTTGGGATTGTAAAAGCTCCACACCAGAAGTATAAGTAGCTGTTGAGAATAGACTGATAAGCTCAAGACTCCCTGCAAAAGATAGATAATTGGTTTGTCATCCACCAGAGGCTCAAAGTTACTAGGTTTCTTTATTGAGGAAAATAAAGGGAGCATCACATATCTGATTGGAAGTTCACCCAAACTGAGGCCTATTTCTTCAGCAAGAGAATCCCCTCCTTGGACTGATTTGGCAAGGCAAATAATACTTTTTCCCCTAAAGAAAAGCAGCCTGGATATATTGCCAAAACACTAGGATTTCTAGAGACAAACCTTCCATCACCAAAGAGAACAAGGAGGGGGATAAGATTGACGCCCGATTCCAATGTTGTAGTTAATCCAAAACATTTGTTGCATGTTACTTTGCATGCGTTCAACATTCATTTTTGCTTTGTTGATGAATCCGACCACAGCTCAAAATTGCACCAACTTCTTTTTGAGAACAATTTGGAATCTTGGATGTTTTTCCTTTCAAGCCTGGACAGAAATTTTGAATTCAATGGCTGGACTATGAGAGCATCACTTCGAAAATATGGTTGACGCCTTGTCCTAGGAGAGTGCAAGTGTTGACTAGATGAGTTATGATTCATCCTGGGGGTTTCCCTCATTCATACAGTGGACCTGTTACGGGGATCAACTGATGAATTGTGCAAATACAACCTTTGAGATTTTTGATATAATCAAAGCATACATGGGGCCTTAGGTTTTTTACTTCTTATGTTAGCCTTTTTTGTTTACATCACTGTGTTAACTTCTATCAAGTCTTTTAGGATTTAAATTTATGCTAAATCAAAATCCATCTACATTTTTTTAGGCCTAACAGATATTACACACGTCCAATTCATGCAAGTGCTTTATTCTAGGGCCCACAGCTTTTGTTTATAAATTCAACACCTTGGCTTAATCAAATTTTAACACATGAACATCCATGATGCTTCTTCTTGCGTATTTTAGCAAGTGTATGCTTTCTTGATTCTCTTCTTATTTAGGAAAATCAAGTTCTGTCAGCTCCAATTCATGCACAACTACTGGCATTTTATGACCTGTCAATTTCCCAGGTTGTTATCTCACATTGTGGAAGTTTCGTTTCTCTTTTCTTTATTCTCTTCCAGTGATATATTTGGACATGATTTTCACATTTTATTTTATTCGTTTGCTATGCAGCCACGTGCTGCTTATGCACCTGCTTCCTCTAGCTCAGCTACAGTTGGAGGTGGAACTCATACAGATACAAGTTCTTCTTTAGCCGAGCCTTCACCCGGTATTAGAGTATTTGGGGCTCTTATTGGTGCACATAACCAAGGAAATGTTGGTTCACCAAGTGACATAGACCATTCTCAACTGCAGTCCGCTCGTTTCCAATCCTCTTTAACTGTTCCCCAGGGTCAGTTTCAATCACCCGAAGATCATGCATCTATGAGCATATCTTGTCCTTCATTTTCACCTTCTCTGTCCCTGACATTCCCCTCATCTGATTCATATGATCAAGAATTAAAGGCCATTGCGAATCCAAGTTCTTGTGAAGCTGGGGCTACACCGATGCTTTATTCATCTTGGGGTATGGGGTCAGTTAAACGTCTGCATCATGATCCATCTCTGGTGCGATCAGAGCTTTCCCAGCAGGTATAATTTTAGTCCTTTTATTCAAAATATTTAAACTGCATTACTTTTCACTTTACGATCTTTACACCCTATGCCATTATTTTCAATCTAGATTGCAAAGTTTGGGGGTTTATAACTGTAGGTAAAATATATCTTGAACTGTGAACAAAACATGCATAATCATTTACATTCATTTATTGAGTTATTCCGTGATAAGACAAAAAGCATGCCTTTTGTACTTCAACCTTTATCTTACTCAAAAAGGTTATATAATAACAAAAAGTCTATTATATTTTTTCCTTTCTTACAGGTGGTATTCTGACCTAGTGTGACTACCCTCATGTACGTATTCTCTAGGTTCTCCTCCATGGACCAAAATGTATGCAAGCTTTATCTTGCTCTTCACCTATCATTGTATCATTGTTGAGAGTATTGTCCCGTCACTGACCTCACCTTCCCGTTGACCCTTTGAGAGCATTGCTTTTCTGATCCCGTATTCTCAACGCTGGTCTCTCCTTCTCGTCGACCCTTTGAGATCATTGCTTCTCCGACCTCGTCATCTCAATGCTGAATTCACGTTTCCATCGGGTTGACCTCCGTGCTAACTATCTTTGACCGCCGCTTCTCTATCATCGGGCTACTACCAGATCCGTGTCAAAGCTGTTTACCGCTGTTCTCCGCCCCTCACCCTTCGTCGAGCCCCCATGTTCCTGCACATTGGTTGTTCATCACGTGTCAATTGCTCGAGCCAAGGCCCAACTCACCTAGCTATACCTCGAGCCAACCTGTACCTTGATCGCGCCCCAAGTCTCGGTCAATCCGCACCCACAACATTCTCAACGATATGTCAAGTTAAGTGCCTTACAGACTGAGCACTGGACAACACTTGCTCTACGCCTTGACGAGCCGTGTCCCTGTTCCATTCAGTACTTCCGTTGTTTCTATTGCAATTGTTGTTTGCTGCTTGCTCCCAAACCACTTGCCACCTGTTTGCTTACTAGCCCATCCAAAGACTGCAGACCCATACCCCTGCTGCCGTGATCTGTTCTAGAGTATATATACTTAGCCTTATTGTATAGGGTTGCCTTTTTCCTTGGGTCGTTCACCTTGGATGACCACATATCATTTACAACATATATAGGGTCATTGCCCCATTGAGTGTATTATTCCCTTCACTCCCAATCTCTCCCCCTCACTTCTGAGATTATCATGCTGTCAGAATCATTCCCCTCCCCACGCCTTTGAGCCGCTTTCATTCATCTGATTCATTTCCATCTGATTGCTCGTCTCGGCATTTAGCTATGTCATTTACATTATCGGTTCATCAATTCTCACCGTCGATGCTAGGATGAGTTCTCCATGAAGCGAAATCATAAATGAAATCTCTTCAGAGCTCATCCGAAGGGATCTCATCTGGGTTTTTTAGAGCTCTTTAGAGCTCATCTGATCTTCCATCAGAGGTGATGCAGCTGTCTATCCACCACTTATCCGTCATCAGCTCTCGTTATCTGCCTCTTACAAAGGCATTGCTTCCCTCTTTTAGGTTCTGCAGACACCCATCAGAGGCAGCGCATGGACTCGTGCCTTTTTAGGGTTAATGCAATACGAGGGTGAAGGCAACTTAAATCGGGTTGAGTTAACGCAATACGAGGGTGATGACGGAAAAGCAGTGGATAGACAACTTATTACTTATTATCAGCGCAATTGTAAAAGAAAACAAATCTGAACCAGTTTGAGTCACTGAACCGGTAATAAGTAATGTAATATCCGTGCGTCGGTAGTAAGAAGCAACAATTGCACCGACAATAAGTAGAAGAACTGAGCCGCCGCTTAAATCAGTAGAACCACTGAGCCGCCGCTTAAATCAGTGCTTCTGTTGATTGTCGGTGCAATTGTTGCTTCTTACTACTGGCTCACGGATATTACATTACTTATTACCGGTTCAGTGATTCAAACTGGTTCAGATTTGTTTTCTTTTAAAATAGTATTGCAGCTCACGGACACACGTTGCCTTCTATATGCTGCTGATGCGTGAGGATGCACAATGAACAACTATTATCACTGTGCTACTAATCCTCTTTTGTGGTGTTTTGTTGACTCGCTTCTTTAGATGGCTCAATCCCTTTAAACTCTTCGCACAACAGTGAACAGTTTGAAGTAGTGGAGTTGATTGCTTGAGCTGATTTTTGCTAATTATTGGGCTGATCACATCATTGAAGAGCTGAATTCTTGGGGTAGATGAGCAATTATTTTGAGGAGCTAATGGTCTGCCTAACTCAGCACTATTCCTACCTTTTGGATTGACTGTAGACACCCTTTTGATTTTCATGGTTGCCTCAAGTTCTACAACTGTACAACATCTGCGATTCATCATCTTTGAGCCGCACTTTCTTTTCTAAGTAGTGCTTTATCCACGCGTTGCGTGTTGTGCTTTGCTTGTCGAGTGGACTTTGCTACTCCTACCTTTTGGTTATGGCTACCATAGTGGGCTAATGTTACAATTCGTCTTTCGTTGCTTAGTGTTTTCTGAGTTTTTCCAGCACTACTTGGATCCTTGATTTTGGAGCAACACGTCGCCTGACCTTCGACGCTGCTGTCCACACTGGCTATACGCTTGTGGTTCCTCAGTTCCAACTTCGCACCGCAGATGGGTCTCCTTTGGACGTCACTTATTCTGGTTCTATCACCACTTCCTCGTACCCCATTGGGTGCATATCACTCCCTTATATACTTCATGCTCCTCGTGTTTCGATGAATTAGGTTTCGGCTAGTAGATTGACCGATGAGCAGTTAGCGAGGAGGGGCCCTTTTCGATTAAATCACGGAAAGTCCACAAAACAAATCAAGAGTCTGCACCCAGTTTGCGATGACAATTGAGTTTTTTTTGTTCTACTTATGAGGGAAAATACCTGTCTCATGAGGTTTGTGATTTCCTGTTGCTCAGGGAACCCTTCCCCAGTTCTCCTGCCCTGAACTACCTTAGCAAAATGGTTTTTGCTAAACTCAAGTATCATCACACCCTTGAGACAACTCACTTCCTTCTTCCCTCTGCCTCTGTTCCCACTCAGTTCTGGGTTGAGGCGGTCCTGATTGCGATTTATCTTATCAACCACGTCTTCCTCTGTTCTTGTGGGCATCTCTCTCGTTTTATGACTTTTCACTCGGTTACGCTCTCTCACCTTCATGTCTTTGGTTGTAGATTTTCAATCCTTCTTTCTCCACATGAGCGTACAAAACTCTCTGCTCGATTAGCCATGTGAGTTTTCCTCGGTTGTAGTATTGAGTATTATGGTTATTGTTGTTATGATCCTCATGCTCGTCGACTTTGTGTTGCACATCATGTTATATTCCTTGAGTACCGGTTCTACTATGCTCATCCACCTTTCAGTTCCTCAGATCCGTTGCTTCCCTTTGCTTCTGACAGCCTTCTATTTCTTGATTTGATCCTCCTCAACAAGGTACCAAGTTGGAAGCCGGGAAAAAGTCATCTGGGTAGAAATTTAAAAGATTGGGCAAATTCGGGAAAGGTATGACCACAAGATTTTGTTAGAAGATGCCCACAAGAACTACCCAAGTATAGATTGTTACGCTCTGTCCTTGTGGGCAGGATTTCGTAAGAACTCCGTAGTTAAGCGTAGTTACGGATTTCTTGTGGGGATAAGATTGTTGTGTTTGTTAGAAGATGCCCACAACAATTTACGCAAGTATAGATTCTAGAAGATGCCCACAAGATTGTTACGTTTGTTATAAGATGCCCACAACAATCTACGCAAGTATTGATTGTTACGCCCAGAAGAATCCCACAAGAACTACGCAAGTATACTTTTCATTCGGTTACTTGTGTAGTTAGAAGATTGTTATGCTCTTATCCGTCCCAATTGTCCACTTTGCCCGTGCCCACACGAGAACTTCCGGGGGGTCACCCATCCTAGTACTATTCTCGCCCGAGCACACTTAACTACGGAGTTCTTACGAAATCCGTAGCGGCGCACGGTTTTAAAACGCATCTTCTATGTTAGAGAGGGGAAATTATATAAGTAGTTCAGGTTCTCCTTCTCTCCAAGCGATGTGGGGCTAACTCATGACCCTGTACACCTCACCTCATCTCACCTCACCTTATCCATCTTGGTATTACAGCCTTAGGAGTCTTGGCTCTTGGCTCTTAGTCATCACAATGATATTTCCCCTTATCTTAGCAACAAGTGGCAGACAACATACCTCATTGGTACTTTACTAAGAGTATGCTTTCCGGATTCTTTTCTTTCCTAGGAAAATCAAGTGAGATCAGGTTCAACCAATACACAACCACCAGCACATGATGATCTGGCTATATATCAGGTTGTTATCTGACATTTTGGAAGTTTCTTTATTCTCCTGGTGATATATTTTCACATTATTTTAAATTTGTTTGCTATGCAGTCACGTTCTGCTTATGGACCTGCTTCTTCTAGCTCAGCTACAGTCGGAGGTGGAAGTCATACCATACAGATATAAGTTCTAACATCGAGATTTCATCTTTAGCTGCAATAAAAGTATTTGGAGTATCCATTCCTAGACCCAAGTCACCTAACCAATGGAATGCTGATGCATCAAGTGGCCTTGCTCACTCTCAACCACAATCTGCTCCTTTTCAATCCCCCTCAACTGTGCCCCAGAATCAGTCGCAATATCCTGGAGGTCTTGCATCCATGAGCAAGTCTAATTTGTCAGAACTGGCAGTCCCTGTAACCTCTCCATCAACGGTTACTCCCTCTCAATATGCTGCTTCTAACCCTGCTGATGTATCATTTCCGCCATCTGATTTTCTGACGTCACCCAAATCTGATTCTTCTGATCAAGAATTACATGCCAGTACGAAAACAAGTTCTTGGGATGCTGGGCCTACTCTGATGCTTTGTTCCTCATCTTCGGGTATGGGGTCACCTAAACATGATCACGATTCATTGTTGCAGCAATCAGTGCATTCTCAGCAGGTATAATTAATAGTCCTTTTTTTTCAAGTATTTGAAGTGTCATACTTTTGCTAGGGCTGTACTGTAACTGCTTGAATTTATGATCTATAATGCTACATCCAGCACTTCACACCCAATGCTGTTATTTTCATTCTAGATCGTGAAGTTCAGGGTATTGCTCATTGTTGGTTATGTTATCGTGAACTATGAACAAGGCATCCATTTGGGTTATAATTTGTTGAATTACATCTGTCTCTCAATGATAAGGCAACAGGCGAGCCTCAAGTAATTCTGGTGTTTATTAAAAAGTGCAAACTGGAGACCATATAAAGATTGTTCTAAAGGTTTTAATTGTCTCTCACCATCATCATCGTCATCATCATTCGGTCTTATCTCGTTATGATGGGGTCGAGTATGGAGGGAAAGGCTGACAACCTGTTGCTAACCTATAAGGTTGGTCTCAAAAATCTGACTAAGGCCAATTGGCGGGTAGGATGATCTACATTTTCAGTTATAAAGTTTTAGTTCATGCAGCTATGGAGCAACCCTCCAAGATTTTCCTAGAGTAGAATAGAGTTTAGACAGAGGGAATTACATTGGAACCAAGTGCAAAGTGTGATCTCCTTAAAAAGAGGAGAAGAAAGCAAGTAATTATAGGAAAACAGCATATGTGATACTCAGCTTTCTAAAGGTCACTTTGTCTGAATCTTGTTATCTGAATTTGATGACCCTTGGATTTTTATTCTAATGGTAAAGTATATTCGTTGATGAGGTCTCCTTTAATAGTCAAATATATTAAGTTTCAATGTACATTGTAATGTTACCATCCCTTTTTGGATTTTTCATATTTTTTCTTCTTTTTTTCCTTGTGAATTGTGTAGCATCAACCTGCGGTGACTCAACTCACTGAAGACGATCCAATTCTTGACATTGCGGAGGTTCCATGGGGTCATAGTCAACAACCCAAGTCTGCAAATAAAGGAAATCACGAATCGTTATCACTGCCACCACTAACCCCCCCCCCCGCATTTCTAGCCATCTAGCCTCATGGGTTGCAACGAAAAGGCGAACTCCGAGGAAGAAGAGGAAATTCGTCTGATCAGTCTCGGCAGTATTTCCGCTCATGAGTCATGACAATCTGATTCGGCTATTTTGACACCACCTCACCCATGTATTGTAAGCATCATCTTTTTTTTTGTGTGTGTATGTGGTGGTGGTGGTGGTGGTGGTGGTGGTGGGGGGGGGGGGGAGGGGGGGGGGGGGTTATACAAACCTTTTCTTTCAAAAAGCATTCATTGACCTGCTATTTGTCAAGGCCTTTCCTTTATCCTGCACAGGTTTTACTTCTGTTTTCTTGTATATAGAGGCAGTTGCAGTGAGTCAAGTTGCCTGATCCTGTGCAATCTGTATATGAAATAGTACCAATGCAAAATTTTACTTCCTCCTGCTCTGGCTCCGGATTTAGGCAGCTTTGGCAGGGGTTTTTCCTCCCCTCTGGTCTCCCCCCTTGTCTTCTGTGACTCTCACTCTCCTCCTCCCTCTTCCACTCCCTCACTCTCCTGCCCTCTCTCTCTCTCTCTCTCTCTCTCTCTCTCTCTCTCTCTCTCTCTCTCTCTCTCTCTCTCTCTCTCTCTCTCTCTCTCTCTCTCTCTCTCTTTTGCAGCTCGTTGAAGGGGGGTAAGGGAGACGATGGGGGCTTTGGTGTGGGGGGTTTACATGAGACGGTGGGGGCTAGCAATTCAAATTTGACGAGATGGCTTCAGGTGGCTAGTAATTCAAATTTGAGAAAGTGGGTGAGAAAGATTTGAATTTAAATTTGAAAGTGAGTGGGAAATGAAAAGGAGGATGAATCCTAACCCTTGGAGTGTTTATCCCCTTCTCCAAAACAATCCGGACCGTAAACTATCTACCCAAACTATCTACCAACCCTCCCATATTGTAGTGTGTGGGGCATGATATAATGCGGCATGCGGTAAGTGCGGCACAGCACTACAACCGTCTGATGCAACACTACGTGCATGCAATGCACACAGCGGGTGCATCAGACGGCTACGGGGTGGTGCCGCACTTACCGCATTATAGCATGCCCCTATATATATATATATATATATATATATATATATATATATATATATATATATATATAGAGAGAGAGAGAGAGAGAGAGAGAGAGAGGGCTGGGTTCCTATGACATGTCATAGGAAGTACCCTATGATATATGGTGAATTAGTAATGCTAGAATGTTTAGAATGTGCTGAATTTTTTTGAGGGTGATCCCCTTACCTTAGATAGAATGTCCACAAAAAATCAAAGCATTCTAAAAGTTGTTAGGGCATCAAATGCTAGAAGTTTTATCGGCCATCCATTTTAATCGTTAAGTTGAAAATCATATTTGATGCCTCTAGAATTTTTAAAATGAGCCGATTTTTTGCGGGGGTCCTATCTAAGATACGATGATCATCCTCATAAAAATTCAGAACATTCTAAATATTCTAGGGTTACTAACTCACCATATGTCATAGAGTACTCCCTATGACATGTCATAGGAACTCATTTCCCATATATATATATATATATATATATATATATATATATATATATATATATATATATATATATATATATATATATATATATATATATATATATATATAGAGAGAGAGAGAGAGAGAGAGAGAGAGAGTAGTGATACATTGCGGTCGGTTAACGTGTGGCTTAACGTGCGGCCGCCCCCTTCCGGGGTATTTTTGAAATTTTTTTTTTATGATTGATCACTCACCCTTGGATAGCACACACAAAAAATTTCAGCCCGATCCAAGACCTGTAAGCCGTCCAAATGTGATCGACATTATCAGTCGTTCATTTTTGTTGTTATTTTGATCAACACATTAGGGCGACCTACAGGTCTTGGATCGGGCTGAAATTTTTTGTGTGTGTTATCCAAGGGTGGGTGATCAATCCCCCCAAAAAAATTCCAAAAATGCCTCGGAAGGGAGTGCCGCACGTTACTGGCCGCAATTATATATATATATATATATATATATATATATATATATATATATATATATATATATATATATATATATATATATATATATATATATATATATATATATATATATATATATATATATATATATACATGCTCGTGCCTATCGACACTGCAGCGGGCCGCCTTCGGCGGCATAACACCCCCTGCGCATCTCCATCCCCACCCACAATGTCGTATTCGACGATAACGCACATGATCACCTTCGACAACAAAAAACTTTCAGCAGCAACACCGGTCCGCCTCGATGAACCGACAACCGCTAAGACTCGATAAGACCCGTTTAAATATTTATTCTTTTTTTTTTCGTTGCAACTCACCATCATGGGTGTCCTGATCACAACCATTCGTTGAGCCCATCGCAGACAGTAATCAGATGCTGGGTAAACCCAACCCATTGATTTTTAAACGAGTCTTAAATAGATCGGAGATAAAAACCAGACCCGACCCGTTTACTAAACAGGTTAGTCGTGTCGACCCGTTTCCTACCCGAACCCATTTGACCCAGACCCGCTAATTTCGTGTCGGGTTGGGGACTTGGGAGAATGAGATCATGAGGGAGGGAGAGATTGAGAGGTGGGAGGAAATTTTTTTTAAAAAAAAATCGGGATCACTGCGATAACATCTTTCCTCTGATAAGGTTTTTTTTTTTGCTCTGAATGAGGTTTTCTTTTTGAAATCAAGATTATATGGTGAAACTTTTGAAATCAAGCGCTTTCCTTTGATGACACTTTTGTTTTGAAATTGCGATAAAAAAGGGAAATGTTTGCTGTGATGACAGCTTTCCTTTGATAAGGTGAGGGGTAAGGGGGATGCTTGAATATTTTGGTCTAGTCAGTTTTTTTTTGTCTAGTCAGTTTGTCCTAGTCATCTTTTGATTCCTTTTTGTCTAGTCAGCACAAAACCGACGTGCCATATTATATATATATATATATATGGGAGGGATACTCTTACTAATGAAAGTTACAAATCGCCTTTTACCTATCTAGAGGTTTCAGAATTTGATGAAACTTGGTGGGGATGCTCTCTATGGCAAGTTGATCATCCTCAACAAAAATCATCAAATTCTATAAGCTCTAGGGGCATCAAAGATGTTATTCAAATTAATGGTTAAAATGAACGATCGATAAAGTTTCTAACATTTGATGCCCCTAGAGGTTATAGAATTTGATGATTTTTGGTGAGGATGATCAACTTGCCATAGAGAGCATCCCCACCAAGTTTCATCAAATTCTATGACCTCTAGGTTAGGTAAAAGACGATTTGTAACTTTCATTAGTAAGATTCCATTAGTAAGAGTATCTATATATATATATATATATATATATATATATATATATATATATATATATATATATATATATATATATATATATATATATATATATATATATATATATATATATAAGAAACAAGATGCTACATTCGAAAGCAGCGTTCTTTGCTACTTTGACAGGTCGCTGGTAGCTATCAAAGCCATGAATGATGACAAATGTTATCCGAACTTACAATCGGGAGGTGCTAGAAGTCATCGGAGGTGGTCACCGGCTGCGGATGTCATCAAAGGTCGCCGGATAAGATGACTTGATGAATAGACGGCTCACAATAGAAGTAGTCACCGGAGTCCCTTATCGGTGGACGTTGACAGGTGGTGTTAGCGGAGATCGTTGATGGAGGTGATAGGAGGTTGTTGATGTTGATTATGGCCGGAGATTATGTGGTGCAGCCGTGGTGAGTTGTCAAAGCAGCAAAAACGCTGGTTTGAGAGGTAGCGTCCTGACCCTCTCTCTCTCTCTCTCTCTCTGTATATATATATATATATATATATATATATATATATATATATATATATATATATATATATATATATATATATATATACATATATGGGTCAGGATCGGATGACCCAGCAAATTTTGACCCATTAATAACCCAGCACCCTTTGAGGCACTTAGAGGTTATAGAATGGGCTGATTTTTTGTAGGGATGTTGTCTATGGTATGTTGATCATCCTCACAAAAAATCAGCCCATTCTAAAACCTCTAGGCGCATCAAATGCGCACTTCAAATCAATGGTTTTTGACTGTCAATTTTAACCGTTGATTTGAAGAGCACCCTTTGATGCACCTAGAGGTTTTAGAATGGGCTGATTTTTTGTGAGGATGATCAACATATCATAGACAACATGTTTACAAAAAATCAGCCCATTCTAAAACCTCTAGGTGCCTCAAAGGGTGCTGGGTTATTAATGGGTCAAAATTTTGATGGGTCATCCGATCCTGACCCTATATATATATATATATATATATATATATATATATATATAAAGAGAGAGAGAGAGAGAGATATTATAATGCGGCATGCGGTAAGTGCGACACCGCACCGCTGCCGTCTGATGCACTGCTGCATGCAAGCGATGCACGCAGTGCGTGCATCAGATGACTGTGGTGTGGTGCCGGACTTACTGCATGACGCAGTATAGCATGCCCCTATATTGCATGCCCCTATATATACATGATATAAAGCGGCATGCGATACGTGTGGCACTGTACCGCAGCCGTCTGATGCACGCAGCGATGCATCAGACGGCTATTATGAGGTGCCGCACTTACCGCATGCCGCATTATAGCATGCCCATATATATATATATATATATATATATATATATATATATATATATATATATATATATATATATATATATATATATATATATATATATATATATATATATATATATATATATATAGGGTAGCGATCCAATGAGATATGAGATATATGAGATAACTTTGAGAAACCTATCTAGAGGTTTTAGAATTTGATGAAAATTGGTGGGCATGCTCTCTATGGCAAATGGATCATCCTCACTAAAAATCATCAAAGTCTAAAACCTCTAAGGGCATCAAATGTTAGAAGATTTATCGACCGTCCATTAAAACCAATAATTTGAATTGTGTATTTGATGCCTCTAGAGGTTTTAGAATTTGATGATTTTTTGTGAGGATGATCAACTTGCCATAGAGAGCATGTTCACCAATTTTCATCAAATTCTAAAACCTCTAGATAGGTTTCTCAAAGTTATCGCATAGAAGAGTTATATCACTGGATCGTTATCCTATATATATATATATATATATATATATATATATATATATATATATATATATATATATATATATATATATATATGTATATATATACAGAGAGAGAGAGAGAGTCCCGGGTTCCTGTTACATTCTACCAAAGTGTTCCCTGTGACAACACAACATATCCGTCTAATCCAGTCGGGAAAGAGCAAAACCCCATTCCCCTTAGTTCGTGATCCCCCTTTCCCCTTTCTTCCAGCATCCACGATCCCCCTTTCCCTTTCGTCTGTGACTTACTATCACCATCGACCACCTCGCATCACACTGGGTGTTCGTCGCCGGAGTAGGAGAAGGAGGTGGTGGTCGCGGGTTGGGGGCCGGAGTAGGAGAAGGAGGTGGTGGTCGCCGGTTGGGGCCCGAAGTAGGAGAAGGGGGTGGTGGTCGCCGGTCGGGGGAGCCTGCTGGAGTGGGTCGTATGAGATTCACCATTTTGGGGGGCTGCCGGAAGGGGGCAGTGCACGATTCACCATTTGGGGGTGCTGTCGGAATGGGGCCGAGTGCGATTCATCATTCAGGGATCTGTCGAAAGGGGGAAAAGACTGTTAAAGGGGGTGAGTGAGATTCACCATTCAGAGGTTCAAGTGCCAATCGAGATTCATCGATCGAGGTGGATTGCCGGCGACCACTATCTACTTCTCCTACTCCAGCGACGAACACAACGCGGTAGGTGGTGCTACTGGCTCGCAGATGAAAGGGGAAAGGGAGATCGTGAACGAAAGCGGAACGAGGGTTTTACACCCTTATGCGCTCTCCTCTGAGATCAGACGACTATGATGCCTTGTCACAGGGAACACCCTGGTTCAATGTACCAGGAACCTATTTCCCATATATATATATATATATATATATATATATATATATATATATATATATATATATATATATATATATATATATATATATATATATATGAGGGCTGGGTTGTCACACCCCAGAAATTTAGAACCGATCCCTGGGGTGTGAGTTGAAGAAAAACCAAGGGATTTAAGGTTTGGTCGTCTAACTACACCGATTAGGGTTTCTCACAGGGCTTCTACTCTCTCATAAATGAAGAAGAAAAGAAGAGAGAAACAAGTGGTGTTTTAAAACTGACTTTTAATAAAAATATTTTTATTTTAAAAGTAGAGAGATAAAATTTCTGTCGACAGAGATATAATTAAGCTCGACTTTCAAAAGGCTATCCTCTCAGTATGAGCGGCATATCCACACCACTACATACCGACAGAGGTCCCTCTAAAGGAGCACGATGCTCAAGCCTCAGATGGCGAGCTAGGAATCTCACCCACTCCCTGACACCCAGTACACTGGTTTAGAGGTCCTATCTACAGGGCTAGTCAATTAGGTCAATTATTTTTCTTATATTTCCATTGTGATCTACCCTAGGCTTGGGGCTTTGAGGAGAGGCTTACCCAAAAGAATTCAGCTGGATCATTGTCAAGTAACAAAACGCTAAAAGAGACTAAATGATTCTTACACTAATCCCAACGATTACATAGCCCGAAATAAAAAGACTGTGATACAACAAAATGAAAACATAACACTATTGCAATCCTTACTCCGCCTCGAGCCTTCCACTACTACTCCTGAACCTCCGTACCTGCAGGAGAGTCTACTCGTGGGAAAGAGTAGCCCCCAATGAGAAATTGGGAGATTAGCCAAATTAATGGCTAGTGACATCCTAGTAGCCTTTAATACTATGAGACAACCGAGCTAATTGAATTAAATTTAGCAGTCATAATATTAATATTTACAGAAGAACACCCTAATCCTACCAGCAGTCTATTTCTCATGCAATACCTACTGTTACTAGATTATCTAACATAAGTTCATTCAATGTTCTAAGTATAAATAAACTATTTAAACAAAAAGATTATCTAAATGTCACTAAATCATCATGCTCTACAATTTCATAATTCGCATTAAGATTCCATAGTTGTTAATAAGTAATTATATAAAATATCTATCCTAATGTGAACCCCAGATATTTTGTTCATCCTGCCCCCAGTCGGGTATTACTATAGGCCCTTTTATTTCGATGTAGAGGGCCAACTCTCTCGCCGCGCATACTCCGACACCATGCGCAAAGTCACCCATATGATCATAAGGGGTTTCCCGTCTTTCACGGTGGAGCTCTACCGCCCAATATGCTTTCTTTAGGGTCTTCAACTACCCTGGGACAAGAATTGCTAGTCCAATCCCTATTCGAGGGCACCACCTATTGGCTTTACCACAATCCTTGCCCGTGACCCCTTAGCCTACTGATCTTCAACTGTGTGCGCTGGGTGGTTCACGGCCCTTGCGCGCACGGGATCCCAATCTTTTCAATTTCACCCATTGCAACAAAGTATTAAATGCTCCAATAGTAAATAATATACTTAGACAATTAAAAAAAATGCATACGGTGATTAATAGTTTGCAACATTTTAACCCTGGTCCCGCACTGCCCTCGCCACCCATAATAGCACTACAGCTAAAGGTCACATCGCTCTTAAAGCGATTCAACCTACACTCCCCCGAAACCAGTATATTAGGGTTGCCACTCCTTTTAGTAGGATGGATCCCGATAATCATTATTTAATCAAATTATATTTTAATATAAGGGAAATACCTAATTACGGTGTCCATGCAATAATTGTGACTATTTTATTAATATTTTTAAGCATGACTATTTTATTAATATTTTAAAGCATGCGTCGCTGGACTTGCGACTTCGCATGCAAGGAGGGGTCCACGTGACCACATGCGACGATGCCCGGCGAGACCCGCATGCAGTATCATGGACACCTACCCTAGTTGTTCTCATTTCCCACTATCAAAGACCACGGGAATGGGAGTAGATGTCACCTGATTGTCAAACACGGGCTTCTGCTAGCAACCTCCGTTCCGTCTCTGTCTGGGTTAACACGGTCACGAACTGCCAAGTACACACATAACGACGCATGATTATTGTTTGCTACTGAAAACACTGGTTTAGGCCCGAGTTGGCCAAGCCGAGAATTTATGCACCATCGGACGCCGGTCTACTGACACGCAAACCGATGCACCGAAGGTAGTGTAACATCTCCAAATAAATTAATAATTTAAAAGGACATTATAAGAAAATTTTTATAATAAATTCAAAATAAAAATCGGATGGCACCACTGCGTTCATCTTATCAAAACGATCAAAAACCATATATAAACTTTTATGTTTTGAACGCATTTAAAGTATTTAAAAATTCAAAAGAAAAATGGTATATATGTATAAATATAATTAGCCAATAGAAGGATTCGAACCCAAGATCCGTTTAAAAAAATTTTAAACCAGTTTTCTCTAACCAAAACCCATTAATGCTTTTCTATTCAAATACAATGAAAATAATTGTTATATTAATAAGGGAAGACCAAACGTCATCGGTGACCTTTCATTTCCAATCGAACGGGAACCGTCGCACAGCCAAAATAGTATAACGGACGTTTTGCAGTAAAGACCCCGGGACTCTTGGTATTCCCGGATGGCCTATATAAACCCCCCCCCTCCCATAGAAATCTTCACACAAGCCCCTCGCGACAAACCGGGCCACCACCACCCGCCGCCACCAGCCACCGCTGCCGGCCACCGCCGGCAACCGCCGCCGGCCGCTGCCGCCGGCCACCGTCGCCGGCCACCGCTGGCCATCGCCGCCGCCGGCCACCGACGCTGCCGACCACCGCCGCCGGCCACCGCTGCCGGCCACCCGTCGCCGCCCACACCGGTCAGTTTTTTTAATATTTCCATGGGCTAAAAGCCCAATAACTGTAATTAATTAAACGGGCCGAAGCATATTAGAATCCACTACACTAAATGGGCTGAAACCCATTTAAATAATTTAAACCCATGGGCCGAAGCCCATTAAGCCCAAAGAAAGTTTTGATAAAACGACTCTGTTTTCAGTAAACAAAAGTGTTATTACTGTAGACAACCGATTTTTTTTACTAAGGGTAGACCACCCACTAAAAACCCGTTAAAGCCAACTATTTTGGCCATAACGAGAGCAAACAAACTCCGAATTGAGTTCCGTCTGTGGCCACGGGTTCATAATAAAAAGCTCTACATAATGAATATAAATTTAAAATATTTTAGAAATTACCAAAATACCCTTAAGAATAAAAACCTATTAAGTCACATTGGAAAACGTTTTCGAAAGATCTTTGTAAAAGTTAGGATAAAAACTAACAGATTTTACTAACATATTTTCAGGTAGTGATCATCCTAAGATTTCCTCATCAGGAGTAAGAGTCTGCAATATTTCAGGTAGGGGATTTAAACTAAGTTTGTTCATGCTAAGTATATGCTATAGAATATCGGTAATTTGCTATGGAATAGTAAATTTTGAAATACGTAATCACTTATTCGGGTGTGGGGCTAGCCCTGGCTGAGTCCAAAAAGTTTCCTGGGTGTGGGGCTAGCCCTGGTTGAGGCCAAAAATTTTCTGGGTGTGGGTCTAGCCCTGGCAGAGGCCAAAAAGTTACCTAGGTGTGGGGCTAGCCTAGTCTGGGACTAAAAGTACCTAGGTGTGGGGCTAGCCTTGTTGCGGACAAAAAGTACCCGGGTAATGCTTGAGATTCCTACCCTGGCGGAGGACCAAAAAGGGAATCGGGTGATTAATGTTTTTATTATTTACATTTCATAGTCATATTCACTGCTTTTCAATACATATGTTTTAGCATGAAATAAACTAAGTCATTAGGTGAGTCAGAGGTTTGGACTCACCCCCCTACAGATGTTGTGCACCCTTCAAAGACCAATCCTACAGGACTTGAAGAAGATGAGGAGCGATCAGGGAACGACTCAGAAGGAGTTGAAGACCCACTCTACACACCTTTCTACGATGATGACGGAGCTGGAATATGAAGTGTCAATGTTGAAAGACTTAGCCTTAGGCTTTCGATTTCAAGAAATTGTATCAAACAATTGTGTTTTTAATAAAGTGGCTCAGTTAATTTTCATAATTGATGGAATTTATCTATATCAAGTTTTTATTCCTAACACCCCAGTATTATACGGGTTGAATAAATCTGTAAAATATTGGGGCGTTACAGGTAGCGTCATCGGATGTCGATCTGCTGGCATGCAAACCGATGCGCCAAATGGTGTATTGTCAATCGGTTGGCATTACCAATATCGAGGGTCGTACTATCGTTCAACTGTATAATTCTGTCTAGATGGTCGCATCCGCGTCGGATGGTACTATTAACGTGCCTTGTGCTCCGAAGAGCCTTCGGCCTTACTACCAAGGTGTGGGTTCAGGTCAAGGTCGGTTTCGATTCATCATTCAGTCCGATATGACCTTGGGCTTGAGTGCGGATACGGTAGGGTTGAAAGACAATTTGTTAAGCCTTACCGAGCCGACGTTCAGGGTGGCGATAGGGAATGCACCTCGCCCGATCGATTTTCGGGATTGGTAACATGGGCATGCATAAAGATGCATTTCAATGGTACAGTCTCTGTTAGTCAGTGTTGTCGACGCCAATGGTTGGTTTCGTACGCACATCGCTTCACAAGGTATTCTGTGACCTTACTCTACTTAGGCGGTTGAACCCGCATCGGTATCATAGACTTTGAAGCGTGCATGACCCGATGAGATCGGGCCCGCTAACCTTAAGTCATATGTTCAAGGGACTAGATCGACTTTGCAGAGGAGTTTGAGGGTTGAGTTGGTGTGCCAGGTCAGGGCTTGGCATCGTCGATTGCCCAATCGTTGGACTCCCACTCGGTCGAACTCCGGGGTCGCCCGCTAAGTGGTATATTGTTGTGTATGGCTACTTTACATGTGACAATGCAAATGGCACCACGCTATACTAAGGGTAAGCACAATGGCTAGCTCACTCCTAAGGCCTGATACGGTCGGAACCGCCTTAGCAAAGGAAGTGGTCGATAATGGTCGCCAACCCAAGTGGGTCAACTTTGGGGGGTTTACGAATCGTACTGCGGCTCAAAAGAAACACCACCACACAAGAAGAGGAAGATAAGGGATAGGGGTTGTACCCTACGCACCCAAGGATACACACACACACAGGGAGTCGACACTCGTGACTGAGCACCCGATGGTACTTGGCCAAGGTGGTCGAGGTACACCCGTTGCCTGATCACCGACAACCAGGTCGTCGGCACCCACGACAACAAGGGCCAAAAAGGGGTGTGGAGCATAGCTGGTCGGGTTAGTGGTTGGGTGGTCGGAGAGGGCATGGCCTAGCTTGGTCGGGCCTCACCAGTTGCACAGCAACCAGCCACATTGCTGATGCCATGGTCGTATTGAAGAGGAACACCCACTACAACAAAACTAGGTTTTCACGGCGGTCAAAAATGGCCGGAAAAACAAGGAATCGGCGGCCAAGCCGCCAAAAATGATGGCCGCTAATGGTTCCGTCGAAAATGACATTTTGCGACCTAACCCCTGCAAAAGACTCCATCAAAATCGACGATCAGGCTGCCGAGATTGACATTTTTTTTTTTCGACCAGTCTCAATTGGCCGCCGTTTAGGAGACCGTAAAAAAAAAAAACCAAGTTCTGTTGTAGTGACCAACATGGGCGGCAAGTGATTGGTTGGATCCCAAAAGGCAAAAAGGGAGAAAGAGGGAAGTGGGCTGACCGGTCAATCGGGGTCCTCGGCTTTGGCCGGGGTTCCTCCTCCTCTTTGCTTCATTCCAGCGCCTCCTCCTCCTTCTCCGGTGGCTGGGCGTAGCACCACAGAAAGATGGAGAGATGAGATATTGAGAGATCGAGAGAGTGAGATATGAGAGAGATGTAGAGAGAGAGAGAGAGATCAGAGAGGAAGAGAGAGGTCGGGGAGAGAGGGAGGAGAGATCGGAGAGGGGAATTAGAGGGGTGTAGGGGGGTCGGTCTGGAGGAAGGGGGGTCGGGTTAGGTTTTTAAGGGGGAAAGGGGGGCGGCGACCGGGCTTAGGGTGTAGGGGGGGGCGGCGGCCGGGTTAGGGTCTAGGGGCGGCGGCGACAGCAGGGTAGGGGCGCCGCGGCCGGCGGGATTCCGGGCCGGAATCCCGGGCTCGGGATGAGAGGAGAGGCGGCGGTCTTTGGGGGAAGGGCCAGGTCGGATCGGGTTGGGTTTGAGAGATCCAAGAGAGAGGGGCTCGCATTTGAGAGGGAAAGGATGAGGGATCCGAAAGAGAGAGAGTGGGATCGGGTTTGGGGGAGAGAGAGAGAGAGAGAGAGAGAGAGAGAGAGAGAGAGGGGGGGGGAGAAGGAGAAAGGGGAAAGATGGGTTCGGGTTCGGGTTTGGGGGGTTGGGGTTGGGTCGGGTTTAGGCGTGGGTTTTGGTTTTAGTTTTGATTTTTTTTTTTCATTTCCTTTTCTTCTTCTCTTTTTTTTTTTTTCTAATACCGGTCAAGCTCGACTCGCGCTGAGCCTGACCCGCCCTCGACTCGGGTCGCGCCGAGACGCACCGGTGCGCAAACCTCGCCGGGTCCGACAAACCTACTACAGTATTTGATTATTAAAATTATATATATATATATATATATATAATATTCATGTCCTGCCTCGATTCACGTGCTCACAAGCTCGTGTAACTACATCTTCGATACAGCCCTGTGACTCGTACCCGGGACCCGCTGCCTGGTCCCGTTCAAGCACAAACAATGAATCCAAACAATAATATTTAAATGAGACTGGGTTGCCCTGAGCGAAACATCCTGGAGTGTCGGTCATTACATGGGTTCCTACGACATGTCATAGGGAGTACCCTATGACATATGATGAATTAGTAATGCTAGAATGTTTAGAATGTGCTGAATTTTTTTGAGGGTGATCACCTTACCTTAGATAGAATGTCCACAATAAATTAAAGCATTCTAAAACTTGTTGGGGCATCAAATGCTAGAAGCTTTATCGGTCATCCATTTTAACCGTTAAATTAAAAATCATGTTTGATGTCTCTAGAAGTTTTAGAATGAGCCGATTTTTTGTGGGGGTCCTATCTAAGATAGGGTGATCATCCTCATAAAAATTCAGAACATTCTAAATATTCTAGGGTTACTAACTCACCATATGTCATAGGGTACTCCCCATAATATGTCATAGGAACTCATTTCCCTATATATATATATATATATATATATATATATATATATATATATATATATATATATATATATATATATATATATATATATATATATATATATATATATATATATATATATATATATATATATATATATAGGGTCAGGATCGGATGACCCAGCAAAATTTTGACCCAGCAATAACCCAGCACCCTTTGAGGCACCTAGAGGTTATAGAATGGGCTGATTTTTTGTAGACATGTTGTCTATGATATGTTGATCATCCTCACAAAAAATCAGCCCATTCTAAAACCTCTAGGTGCATCAAAGGGTGCTCTTCAAATCAACGGTTTTTGACTGTCAATTTTAACCGTTGATTTGAAGTGCGCATTTGATGCACCTAGAGGTTTTAGAATGGGCTGATTTTTTGTGAGGATCATCAACATACCATAGACAACATCCCTACAAAAAATCAGCTCATTCTATAACCTCTAGGTGCCTCAAAGGGTGCTGGGTTATTGCTGGGTCAAATTTTGCTGGGTCATCCGATCCCGACCCATATATATATTATATATATTATAAGCTACGGTTTTGTGGGGGGTACAAAGAACGATCATGATCTGTAGTTGGGAAGGAGGTAAGAGGGGCTGAGATTTAAAGGAGGGTTAGGATGAGTGTGATTCATCTTAGGAGAGGAAAAAAGAATGGTTATGATTCAAATAAGTTAAGATGGAGGGCTGGGATTGAAGAAGAAAAGAAACAAATAAATACAAGGACTAAATTGTAAAAATTAAATAATATAAATTATTTGTGGGTTTTAATGTTAAAATGTTGCTGCCACCTGTACATGGTTTCCACTCCCCCATAATTGCATAGCCTATTCCCCCGTCTCTCTCTCCCCGTTTTTTCTCTCTCTCTCTCCCCCCTACGCCCCCATCTCTCTCGAAAATCTCTCTTTCACGATCTCTCCCCCCCCCCCCTCTCTCTCTCTCTCTGTTCACCCCCCTATGCGCCTCCCCCCTGTGCGCCGCCCCCCTCCCTCTCTCTCTCTCTCACACACATATGCCTGTGCGCCCCACGTCTCTCTCTCTCTCACACACACACATTGTGCCCCCCGGTTCTCTCCCTCTCTCTCTCTTTCCCCTACGCATCCCCTCTATCTCGGAAATCTCTCTCTCCCGATCTCTCTCTGTGTTCACCCCCCTGTACACCCCACCCTATGCGCCCCCCCCCCTCTCTCTCTTTCTCTTTCTCTCTCTCTCTATCTCTCTCTCTCTCAATGCTCTGTTTTGGATCTCTGTTGCAGGGTCGTGATCAGTTGCGCCCGGAAGCACGGGATCCTTCTGGACCATGGATTCATTTGGATCTCTGCTGCAGGGTCGTGATCAACAATGCCTATATCTCATCCGACGACCGCTGGTTCATGGACGTCTTCCACGTCACCGAGCAGCGCGGCCGCAAGCTCACCGACGATGGCATCATCTCCTTCACCGAACGGGTCCGACCCTTTAAAAAAACCCAATTTTTATTCAAGCTCGCATTCATGGGGTCGCATTGATTTATTGTTTCGGTATCTTTAGTCTCTGGGAGCGGGGGATCTCACCCAATCCAACCCCTACGACGGCCTCACGACACTAAAGCTCACCGGGACAGATCACTCGGGCCTCCTATCCGAGGTATTCGCGGTGCTAGCCGACCCCCAATGCATAGTCGCGGAGGCCAGGCTGTGGACTCACAACGGTCGAATTGCGTCGCTCATCTTCGTCAGCGACGAGGGCTCCAGCTCCCCGATCCAGAACCCCCACAAGCTCCACCGCATCGAGGCCCGGCTCCGACACATGCTCAAGGGGGACCACCATGGCACCCGGTGCGCCAGGACCGCAACCGCCCCCGCGGCGGCACGCCCCCACGCCGTCCATTTGGGTGTCCACATAGAACTCCCTCCACCGGAGTTGTAGCATGTTATCTCCCGGCGGACCGTACCAGCAGACCACCCTCATCTTCTTCCAATTCAAGATGGTGACGCCTTGGCCCGAACTATGCTTCGTCTTCTTTCTACTTCCTGGGTGGGGGACGAGAGAGAGAGAGAGAGAGAGAGAGAGAGAGAGAGAGAGAGAGAGAGAGAGAGAGAGAGAGAGAGAGAGGAGGAGGAGGAGGAGGAGGAGGAGGAGGAAATGGGAGCGGTCTGATTGTATGTAGGATCATGAGATGGCTCACTCAGCAAAAAAAAATCTGCAACATAGGATCAAGATGGTCCGCTCACAGCCGATCAGACAGTTCACGAAAGAGTAGGGCAATGGGTCTCTCCAGATACCGCTACATAAGGAGTAATGATCCAATAAGGCATTAAGATGGTGGGTCTTATGCATCAGAGACATGTGATGGCATGCAACCAACGGGGGAATGTCACTCAGCAAGGACTGAGTTCTCCATGCATATGGCCTGCTAAAGGATCACTACACTTTGCCCCCCTTGAAGTTTAGCTCAAAAAGACTTAACCCCCCTATACTTTTAAAACTACATTTCCCCCCCCCCCCCCCCTTCAATTTTGTTTTGATTGGGCAAAAATTACTAAATAAGGAAATTTAGTAGTTAACAAAAGGGGGTATTTTGCTAACATTTCAAACTTTAGGGTGCCATTTGAAACAAAACAAACTACAGGGGGTTAAGTGTTTTTGAGCTAAACTTCATGGGGGCAAAGTGTAATTTACCCAATTTTTATAATATATATATATATATATATATATATATATATATATATATATATATATATATATATATATATATATATAGAAATGCTAGAATGCGGCATGCGGTAAGTGCGGCACCTTACCGCAGCCGTCTGATGCACCGCTGCGTGCATGCGATGCACGCAGCGCGTGCATCAGACGGCTGCGGTAAGGTGCCGCACGTACCGCATGCCGCAGCATAGCATGCCCCATATATAGAAATATATATATATATATATATATATATGGGCATGCTTCAGTGTGGTCTGCGTCCGCAGCCGTCCGATGCACGCGGCGCGGTGTGGTGCACCGCATCGGACGGCTGTGGGTGCGGACCGCACGGACCGCATTTAAGCATTTCTCTCTCTCTCTCTCTCTCTCTCTCTCTCTATATATATATATATATATATATATATATATATATATATATATATATATATATATATTCAGAAGGAATGGATAAAGAGAGTCATTCGATACAAACATAAGTGACGGTTAGAGAATTTGATAGCCAAGATCTCTCTGCATTGGGAAGTTATGTATGATCATTTCTCAAAATGTTTTTTTGTCTTTGCAATGTTGTCATCTTCCTTGAAATATTATCTCCGTCCATCCAAGTATGAATGTCTGAAACCCCAATACTAATGCATATGGTCTTGAGACATTATGAAATTTGGAAAAAAAAATTTAGGACTGAGACATAAATATGTCCCAGTCTATTTTTATCTTTTATTCTTTCTAGGTCACAAGTGAATAATGGAAGTGCTTTTAGGTGAACAATAATATGAAATGCTCAAGCCAGTAGCAAATCATAAGCCTGGTACAAATTCATTTTATATGTATAAACAGGAAATAGCTTTCATCTAATTTGAATTTGTATTTATTTAACTAAAAGTAGGTATTACTAATATCTGATTTGTATCAGATTCATCATCACCAAAAATATTTAGCAAATATATCTGATTGTATGCATATTAGTTTGGATCAAGTAGGGGTGAGCGTCGGTTTTGTCGGTCGTTTTCGGTGTCGGTTTTGTCGGTTTTATTTTTTTTCGGTTTTCGATAAATCAAAACCGAAACCGAAACCGAAATGGTCGGTTTTTGTCGGTTCGGTGTGATCGGTTTTCGGTTCGGTTTCGGTTCGGTTTCGGTTAATATGAGTTATGCTAGAACCCTTGGCTCTTGAATCTTAATCGTCAGTTCATCACAAATAAGTGGATGATTATGTTCTTACATAGTGCCAAAATGAAAGTTCAAAGCAAAATCAACCGACGTTCACTCTTTTGAAGCATTGTAGATGTAACATAATTACTTCGTACTTGCACTTACTGGAAACAAAAGTATTATGGCCGTTGTGTTTATGATTTAAGAAGTCGGGTCGGTTTTTTCGGTTTCGGTTCGGTGTTTCATACCCAGGAACCGAAACTGAAACCGATTTAATCGGTTTTGTCGGTTCGGTTTGTTTTCGGTTCGGTTTGATGTTCGGTTCGGTTATTTCAGTTAAATTTTGGTCGGTTTCGGTTCGATTAGGCGGTTCGGGTCGGTTTTTGCACAGCCCTAGGATCAAGTATGGATATTAACCTTACAGGTCGATTAAAATCCATATCTGCATCCATAAAAAAAATAAAGAGAGATATAATACACATATATACAATATTCGCTCCATTTACATCCAAATCATTAAGTAAATAAATGTCTGTGTAGTGATTTCTTGAAACGTCCCTCCATAAAAATCCCACAAAATCCATTACAAGGGGCCAATAACCAATATTACAGCGTGTGTTTTTACATATATTTCATATCAACCATGATAAGATAGAACTGTGCCCATAAACCGCAATGGTGGAAAAGTGAGTGCAAATGCACGTGGATGTGTGTTTGTGTGTTGTGAAATAACACAAGTTCGAAAGTAAATAGCATCTCGACCTTCCCTTACACGCATCCCTTCTTCAATATCAGTCGGGGAGACTTTGTCACCAAAACCAACAACAAACTGCACATTGCACACAAAAGAACTTCAATCTCCATCAGATTTACATAACTGAATCCCGTGCTATTTAGCATCTTCTGTGTTTGGGTTGATAATCTTTGTACACCTCGCGGCCAACTGACGGCCGATTGGGGTGGTGCACGATCGATGAACTTAACTTCTTTTTTTTAATCTCAAAATATTATCATCGCTCACGAATATCGTTATCACCCTCAAAATATTATTATCTCCCTCTAAATATCGTCGTTACTCTTGAAATGTTTTTTTGCCACCTTTAAAATATGATCACTTGCCTCGAAATATTGTCCTCGCCCTTGAAATCTTTTGAGTGCCGACAGGCATGGGCATTACTATATATAATAAGCTACAGTTTTGTGGGGGGTACAAAGAAAGGTCAAGATCTGTCTTTGAGTTGGAGATAGAATGAAGGGGCAAAATAAGCTGAAGTAAGGGTGAGTGCGATTCATCTAAGAAGAGGGGAACGACTAAGATTGAATTGAGTTTAAATGTGGGGATGAAATTAAGTGGATGAAGTAATAAATTAGTAAAGGACCTGATTGTTAAAAAAAAATTTAACAATCGTTTGGAGGGATTTCATGTAAAAAAATAGGGACATGTTCGGTATTGATCTGATTATTCACACGTGGTCTCCCCTCCCCCATAAATGAAGGAAGGACCTAATCTGCCTTTTCGGTCCAGCTATCACCCGATCAGGGTTTCACACAGCCATCTATTTCTGCGATTAACCAGCCCGTGATCGGATTTGCTCTCACAGCCGTAAGTTCTCGCAATTGGGCGATCAGGTCCGGCGCCTGCCCGCGATCAGCTCCTCTCTCTCTCTCTCTCTCTCGATCTCCCTCTCTCTTGAACCCCCCGCGATCAGCGCCTGCCGATCCTTCCCTCTCTCGAACGCGATCCTCTCTCTCTCTCTCTCTCTTTCTCTCTCTCTCTCTCTCTCGATGACGCTTGCCCACCTCTTTTTCTTTCTCAAATCCCAATTCGGAAAGAGATCGGGCAAATGGGGATGGGGTTTGAATCAGTGGGATTCTCTCCCCATTTTTCCTAAATCTTTCCCTCACCCGGCCCTAGATCTCCCTCGATTTCGCCCTGAATTCGTCCCCAAATTCACGATGATTTTGTCCCCTTTTAATCACTTGCCTCCCGCTCCCCTCCTCCCCGATTTGAACCCAGCGCCCTCCTCTTTCTCTCTCTCTCTCTCTCTCTCTCTCTCTCTCTCTCTCTCTCTCTCTCTCTCTCTCTCTCTCTCTAGCCCGTTGCCGATTGCCCACCGTCGAGGTTTGCCCCTTCTGTCACCGAGGTTATCCCTTCCCCCCCTCTCTCTCTTATCTCCTCTGCTGATGCAGATGTTGCCATCGTCGTTGTCGAATGCCTCTTCATCCCTCTCGCCTATCACCGACACCACCGAGGTGTACGCTGTTCTTGGAAAATTTTGATTTCTTAATATGATGATTTATACTATCATTTTTACTAGGATTTTTCTGATCTCTCTATCTCTCTCATCTTCGCTGCTAATGCAGATGTCAGCCCCGTCGTTGAATCTCTCTTCATTACCCTCATAAGCTGCCGTCACCACCGAGGTTATTGTCCTTTTATTTTTCTTTTATTGCAGTTTTTTAGTTTAATATTTTAGGTCATCATCTTTTCTGTTCTTTGTTTAGCATGAAGCGATGGATATCGACATGGAGAAAGAGGAGGCCATCATCCACCAGCCCCCTGCGGTCTTACCTAGGCACCGCTTTACCGATCAGGTAATTGTTAGGTGTGCATAAATCTTCTGTATCATGTCTCATGCCTCCAATTAATGTGTAGAATTGAAATTCAGCGGCTTGCAGGGTTGTTTAATGCTGAGGTGGCTTTTCGATGACTTGTAGGCTTGGTCTAGGTTTTAGGGTATTGATGAGAATTGATTTTCGGAATCATGTTTTTTGAAAAAGAATTTTAGGTTCAGATTTTGATTTTCATTCAGATCTTGAGCTTATCGAGCTCGGGCTCAAAATGCCAATGCCAATGCCTGATAAGCCTAATCAGATTTTCCTTTAAAATGTGTTGCGCATGTAAAAGATTTTCCTTTAAAATTTCAGAACGGGCATTGGCATTTGGATTAGGCTTATCGGATCTTGAAATCAGATTTTGAAATATAGGCTTATCGGATTTTAAAATCAGATATTCTTACATACGCAAAATGTGGTTTTTCAATTCAAATGCATTCAGATTTCGCAAAATGAATTCACTCAAATGCATTCAGATTTCGCAAAATGAATGCATTCATAACTGGCATTGGCATTAGGATTAGGCTTATCGGAATTTGAAATCGGATTTTGAAATATTGGCTTATCAGATTTTGAAATATTAAAGAAAAATCTGATTTATGGCCGATAAGCCTAAATTTCAAAATATGATAAGCCTATATTTCAAAATCTGATTTAAAATTCCGATAAGCCTAATCCCAATGCCAATGGCATTTGGATTAGACTTTTTTCAACATAAGTCAAAATCGTGCTCTCACTAACGATTTATTGAGTAAACAACAGTATTGGAGAGAAATATCTCTTTTATTTATTATTTTGTTAATGGTAAATCCTCATTTGAATATTCAGATCATAAGATGTTATGGTGCATTCAGATTTCGCAAAATGAATGCATTCATAATGGGCATTGGCATTTGGATTAGGCTTATAAAAATTTGAAATCGGATTTTGAAATATTGGCTTATCAGATTTTCAAATAAGTAAAATATTAAAGAACAATCTGATTTATGACCGATAAGCTTATATTTCAAAATCTGATAAGCCTATAATTCAAAATCTAATTTAAAATTCCGATAAGTCTAATCCCAATGCCAATGGCATTTGGATTGGACGTTGGTCCCCAGGACACCGTTGCAAGACACAGAAGTTGTGCTTCATGGAAGGAACTCAAGAAGAGGACGCTACATGGGAACACTATTCAGGGATATCGCAAAAGTTTCCAGATTTCAACCTGAAGGACCAGGTTGTTCAAGGGAAGAAGAATTGATACGTGCCTGATCAACTCCGATGTCAAGGGTGACGGTTTCTGCAACTACTTGCAGTTAATAGGGTAGTTATGGGAGTTATGTGTGTTTGTGAGGGGTTATTGTGTGTTGTGTGTTTCTGTATTTAAACTCTATTTTGTTGTTCAATAAGGGATTATGATGTTGTTTATGCTAGTATCCCATTCTGACTCTCTACACTCATCTCTCTATCTGCTCTCCTTCTTCTCTATATTTCTTCATTTTCTCTCATAATCTAATCTCTGATCTTTCTCCTTTCCCTGTCTATCACTAAATCTTCTCTATTTTGATTTATATTCAATCAAGTACTTATCACTCTTCCCCTATCTCTCTTTCTCTCTCTGTCTCTCTCTGTAACTGCATACTATCCAGTGTTTTGAAAATCGGACCGGATAGGGCAGTTCAACCGGTTTGGACCAGATTCGGAACATGTTTTGGTTCAATCTTTGAATAAATTGGTTCGTATGTTAACCCAGGAATCAAACGTTGTTATTGAAGAATTGAGTAAATATCTATTTAAAAAACCATATTTTCATACGGATCAAACTATTGAACCACCGGTTTGAACCGATTTGGACCGAACCGGATGCCTTTTTGGTTCACCTTCCGGTCTGGTTTTGAAAACACTGATACTATCTCTCTCTCGAGCCCGCATCACAACCATCCCTTCTCTCTTCTCTAGGAGTGCAGCACCCACGTGAACCATATCACAGCCGTCCCTATTCCTCTCTTCTCTCCGTCTCTCTCTCTCTCTTCCCAATCTCTCTCTGTTTCTTCCCCAATCTCTCTCTCTGATTCTTTCTTCTCTTTAATTCTCTTTCCTTATCTCTCTCTTAAAACCCATTGCAGCTGTCCCTTTTCGCTCACGTGTCCTGATCCTACACATCCACAGCCCATACACGCCCTCCTCGCACTATCGTCTAGGCTCCTCCTTTCTCTCGCTAAACCACTAACTCTCTCCCTAAAGTTGATCACAGCCGTCCATTGAAGCCATCACAGGCCCGACCCGACCATTGAACTCCATCACAGCCGTTCGTTTAAGCCATCGCAGACTCGACCCGACCCATTGATTTTAAAACGGGTCTTAAATGGGTCAGAGACAAAACCCGGTCCCGACCCGTTTATTAAACGAGTTAGCCGTGTCAACCCGTTTATGACCCGAACCCGTTAAACTCAGACCCAGACCCCAGCTAATTTTGTGTCGGGTCTATCGTATCGGGTCCAAAATTGTCATCCCCATGTCCAGCTCTCTCTCTTCCCCTGATCTCTCTCTCTAGGGGAGGAGGGGGGTGTGTCGGGGGGGGGGGTTGGTTGCACCGAAGGCGCCCGCTTTGTGCCAATCGGCACGGGCATGCGTTTCGCATCGAAGGCGCCCGCTGCATGCTGATCGGCACGGGCTTTCACTAGTGTGTGTGTGTGTGTGTCTATATATATATATATATATATATATATATATATATATATATATATATATATATATATATATATATATATATATATATATATATATATATATATATATATATATATATATATATATATATATATATGGGCATGCTATAATGCGGCATGCGGTAAGTGCGGCACCATACAGCAGCCGTCTGATGCACCCGCTGTGTGCATCACCTGTATGCAGCGGTGCATCAGACGGTTGTAGTGCGGTGCCGCACTTACCGCATGCCGCATTATAGCATGCATATATATATATATATATATATATATATATATATATATATATATATATATATATATATATATATATAAGAGAGCCTCCATATGTATGGAGGAAATTAAACATACCTCCATACTTTGGGGATTTGATACACCTAAAAGTTTTACATTAGAAATTTAAAACCTGAACCCGACCAATTGCCACCCCTACCTATATGGAGACAATGATTAGTGGAGAGAAGTCGAACCCCATTCTACTACTCCATAGCCTATTATGTGGGGCCTATATTACCGCTATAAACTCTAGGTGTTACAAAAGAGAGGGAGAAGGAGGGATGGTTGCACTCGGGATGACGGCTACGCTCTCACGAATACGTAAGAGCCTCTTGTTTATTCATAACATATATATATATATATATATATATATATATATATATATATATATATATATATATATATATATATATATATATATAGAGAGAGAGAGAGAGAGTTAGGGATTAGGGATAGATGTGTTGGTTAAATGTATCCCACCAAAGTGGGCATCCATATATATCCGTAATACTCCCCCTTGGATGCCCACTTTTCAAAAACATTGCCTCGTTAAAACCTTACTAAGGAAAACCCAATGGGACAAAACCTTTAGTGAAGGAAAAAAGAGTACAATACGTTCTTCAGGAACAGATTCATCTGGAATCTCAGATTCTTCTAGAATCTTAGTGGGTGTGACTTACACTGCCTCATTAAAACCTTTCGATGGAAAAACCCTGTGAAAAAAACCTCATCGTAGGAAAAAGAGTACAATGCGCAAAAGACATTCTTCTGGATGTCTCCATCTACATCTGCAAGATGCTCCTCCTCATCTTTATCCTACATTCTATTACAAGCCTTGCTTACATCAATTTTCAAAAGAAAATACTCCCTCCCCCCTAATACATTAAGATGCTACTTTCCACCCTGTTAATACATCAATTTAAAATAACATTCATATGCTCTGTTGGTGAAGTCTCCTTATGCCAATCTGATGCACCAACTTCTGGAATGTAGACTTTGGAAGCGCCTTGGTAAAAAGATCTGCTAAGTTCTCAGCTGACTTCATCTGCTTTATAATAATTTCTTTCTTCTCTTGGAGTTCATGGGTGTAGAAGAATTTCGGGGAGATGTGCTTGGTCCTGTCGTCTTTGATGAAGCCATTTTGAATTTGAGTTATGCATGCTGCATTATCTTCTTAAATTTCAGTAGGTTTATCCGTAGCTGATGGGATTTGACAACTTTCTCTGATGTATTGAATTATCGATCGTAGCCACACGTATTCTCTACATGCCTAATCAAGCGCCAGTATCTTTGAATGATTGGATGACGTTGCTACTAGTGTTTGTTTTGAGGATTTCCATGAGATAGCTGCATTATTATTAAGAAACACATAACCTGTTTGTGACCTCCCCTTATGAGGATCAGATAAATAACCAGAGTCTGCATATCCAACTAGGTTAGTCCTTTTACATGAATAGTATAAGCCAAGGTCAACTGTCCCTTTTAGGTATCTAAATATATACTTTATACCATTCCAATATCTACGTGTAGGTGCAGAGCTATATCTAGCAAGTAGATTAACAGAAAATAAAATATCAGGCCTAGTGCATTGAGATAAATAAAGAATTGCACATATTGCACTTAAATAGGGTATTTCAAGACCCAAGACTTTTTCATTTTCCTCTCTAGGCCTGTATGGATTTTTGTTAACATCTAAAGACCTTACAACCATTGGTGTACTAAGTGAATAACGCTTATCCATATTAAACCTCTTCAGAAGATTTTCAATATATTTTGCTTGATAGACTAAGATCACATCCTTGTTGCGTTTGATCTACTGGCCGAGGAAAAATTTTATCTCACCCAGGTCTTTCATTTCAAACTCCTTTTTAAGATAGCCAGTAGTCTTCTCAATATCTTCGGGAGATCCTATTAGATTTATATCATCTACATATACTGCTGCTATTGTAAATCCATTCTAGGATTTCGTAATAAATACGCATGGGCATATAAGATCATTTTTATAGCCTTCCCTAGACAGATATTCACTGAGCCGATTGTACCATAATCTTCCGGATTGTTTCAGACCGTACAATGCTCATTTTAATCTAATTGAATGCGTATTTCTAGATTTGGAGTTTGGTAAATCAAATCCTTCAGGGATTTTCATGTATATTTCACTGTCTATGTTACCATATAGGTAGGCTGTCATTATATCCATAAGTCTCATGCTTAATCTTTCAGAGACAACTAGACTTATAAGATATCTGAATGTGATGGTATCCATAACTGGAGAATATGTTTCTTCATAATCTATCCCAGGTCTCTGCGAGAATCATTGAGCAACTAAGCGTGCTTTATATCTTTGGATCTCGTACTTTTTATTTCTTTTCTAACAAACACCCATCTGAAACCTACATGGTTTATTTCTTTTGGGGTTTATATTATAGGTCCAAACACTTCACGTTTTGCGCGAGAACCCAATTTCGCTTGAATTGTATCTTTTTATTTTGGCCAATCTTTACTTTGTTGACATTCTAGGATTGTGTATGGTTCAGTGTCATTATCATCACCCTTTATTATTTTATTTGCTATAGCATATAAGAATATATCATCGATGACTATTTCTTTTCTATTCCATATTTTCCCTGAGTATGTGTAGAACACATATATCTCATCATTATTGGGTATCGGTACCTCTTTCCCAGTCTCTTCTAGGATCTGGCGCATAACCTCGACCGGAGCGATATGCTTTAATTTGGAAACATTGGATCTTTGATTCATGACATCTCCCGGACCGTCATGAATCTTCTCTTCATGAGCTGTAGGGTGTGATATGCTATTTAATCTCTTCTTCTGGGGAGCTAAATCTTTGGAACCTATAGGTTTGCCACGCTTCTGGCGTGTATCAGACTCATTTGCTGCCTTATTCTTACTTGAGATATTAATCCTGACAGATATATTCATAGCTGGTATGTGTGATTTAGTTATTTTTGCAGCATCATTGAATGCATCTGGTAACTCATTTGCAATAGATTGCAAGTGTATTATTCTCCTAACTTCATGCTCATATTGGAGAGTCCTGGGGTCTAGATGAGACAGAGTGGAAGTATTCCATGATAATTCATGTCATTCCTCTTGGTCGGAACGCTCATTATCTTTCTTATCTCCCCCTAACGACGGGAAGACTATCTCATCGAAGTGACAATCCACAAACCTTGCGGTAAAAATATCACCTGTTAAGGGTTCTAAATATTTGAGAATCGAAGGAGACTCAAACCCTATATAAATTCCCAACCTACATTGGGGACCCATTTTAGTTCTCTTTGGTGGGGGGATAGGAACATAAATTGCACATCCAAATTTTCAAAGATAAGAAATATTTGGTTGATTCCCAGATATTAATTGTGCAGGAGAGAACTTATGGTACGAAGTTGGTCTAACTTTGATTAAGGATGCAACATGAAGAATTGCATGGCCCCAAACACTAGTAGGTATTTTTGAATGAATTAGGAGGGGTCTAGCAATCATTTGAAGTCGTTTAATCAGGGATTCTGCTAAACTATTCTAGGCATGAACATGAGGTACATGATGTTCAATCTCTATCCTTAGTGATAGACAAAAATCATCAAAAGCTAGAGAGGAAAATTCTGCTGCATTATCCAGCCTAATAGATTTGATGGTCTGGTCAGGAAAATATGCTCTCAACTTTATTTTTTGTGCTAGTAATTTGGCAAATGTAAGATTTCTAGTCGATAAAAGACACACATGGGACCATCTAGTTGAGGCATCTATTAAAACCATAAAGTATCTGAAAGGTCCACTAGAGGGGTGAATTGGTCCACATATATCTCCCTGGATTCTATGAAGAAAAGAAGGCGATTCAGACTCAATCTTCAGGAATGATGGTCTGATAATAAGCTTACCTTGGGAGCAAGGGATACAAACTAACTCACTAGGTATGTGATAATGTGCTAAAGGATGACCACAAGAGTTTTCTACGATCTTTTTCATCATTGTTGTCCCAAGATGTCTAGATGATTATGCCAGATATTAAAAATCATAGGATTATAGAGCTTCTGGCTCACTATTTGTCTTGGATTAGTACTGAGCTGCTGGCTCATGTTTGCATGTGACTCAACAATCCCAATAAGAGTGAAGTATATCCCTAAGGATAGATTGGAGAATTTCTCTAGAGTAAACTTCTGATTTCCAACACTAGAGGTTATACATAAGAATTCATTGTTCCCCTCGCTCAGAGTTTCTATATGATACCCATTTGCTCTTATATCTCTAAAACTGAGTAAGTTTCTTTTAGAGTTACTGGAGTATAAGGCAGATTGTATGAAGATATGAGTTCTATTAGGTAACACTAGGTGTACTCTACCGGAGCCTTCTATTATCTGAGCTGGGCCAGCTATGGTCGATATTTTATTTGCACCAAAGTTAATACTTGAAAAATATTTCTGGTCCCTAAGTATCGTATGAGTAGTGGCACTGTCTATCAGACAAAGGTTATCACTATTCATGTCTCCCTTGAATTCCATTTCTTAACAAAGAAATAAATAAAAAAAATTATTTGATGTAAGGCTCTGACAACTCAGATATATAGGAAATGAGAAACAATTATATTTAAGGAAGATCTAAAGGATATTATACCAAACAGACGAAATATTAAAAAAAAAAAATCCTTTTCTTATATTCAGGACTAAGGTTTTAGCCTTGTCTCTCACTCAAAATCTCCAGGACTAAGGCTTTAGCCTTGTCTCTCAGGACTAAGGTTTTAGCATTGTCTTCAGGACTAAGGTTTTAGCCTTTCTTCAGGACTAAGGTTTTGGCTTTGTCTTCAGGACTAAGGTTTTAGCCTTGTCTTCAGGACTAAGGTTTTAGCCTTGTCTCTCACTCAAAATCTCCAGTACTAAGGCTTTAGCCTTGTCTCTCAGGACTAAGGTTTTAGCTTTGTCTTCAGGACTAAGGTTTTAGCCTTTCTTCAGGACTAAGGTTTTGGCCTTGTCTTCAGGACTAAGGTTTTGGCCTTGTCTTCAGGACTAAGGTTTTGGCCTTGTCTTCAGGAGCCTAGTAAGTAGATGGATTAAGAACTATCAAATTCTAGGAACATCGAGATCCTCATTGTTAAGGAACCACTGGTGCTGTATATAGTGAAAAAACTAATTAAGATGTATCCGTAGCCACATTATACTGTCTCGACTGACAAAGGCCGAGCTCACACATAGGCTACGGATGAAGTTAAAGTGTAATCGTTTTAACTAGTTGACATGTGTTCATAAGCTAGTAATATGCTCTATTAAATATATTGGCACTGACAATAGTGAAAATCATTTTTATCTAACAATGATAAAGTTAATACACACTACGAGGTATAAGATATCTATCTTGAATAACAAAGTAGAAAAATGGCCAACAAATAAAATCACTTAAACCAATTTAATTAAACAAGATATCTACCAACTATATGTTCATAAGCATGTGATATGATATAATGAAACACAATCAGAGTTTGTAAAATCGGATCATTCCAATGCATCCGGAACAGTCCCAAAAACTAAGATCCACATTTGGATCGTCTAGATCGGTTCTAGATCGAGTTCACAATCACATAACTAAAATCCGATGGTCCAGAATATATATATATATATATATATATATATATATATATATATATATATATATATATATATATATATATTAAATAGTTTGAATTTGTAAAATCAGACCGTACCGATGCGTCTGGAATGGTTCAATTAGCCAAAATATATAATTGGATCGATCAGATTGGGCCAAGATCAGGCTCACAATCACAGGATAAAAACGGACAGTTTAGATTAAATCGGATAGTAAAGTATATGTGAATGCATGCAAAATTAGACGGGTCGGGTTTAGCTAAAAGCAGTCGGGTCGGGTTTGCCATGTGCGGTCTGATAGGGTCTGTACTTATACAGTCGGATCGGGTCTGCCAATAATACAGACCGGGTCGGGTCTGTATTAATATAGATCGGGTCGGATCTGAACCTAGGGTTCGGGTTGATCGGATTTAAAGAATAAAACCCAATAAGATGAACACTGTTCATCTTCTCCCCCCCCCCCCCCCCCCCAAAAAAAAAAAAAAAAAAAAAGGGAAACCCTAAAACGGGCTGGTCCAGGTGCACTCGCCGGCGTCTCCCGTCGCAGTCTGCGCGCGCCACCGTAACTTGGGCGGCGACACCCTCCGACGTTGGACGGTGCGCAGCCCGTCGCTCGCTATCGACGCACGCGCGTCGCCGCTGGTCGTGCGACGTAGTGCAACCCGCCAGTCTTGCGATCGAGCGCAGCTGCCGGTCGTGCGACGCAGCCCGCCGGTCGCTGGTCGAGAGGTCGTCAGACGAGAGATTCTTCGAGCCGGCCGAGTGCCTGATGGGTCAGGTGTTTCGGGCGTACCTTCTGTGGTCGGACGGGGCTCGATGTCACCGTTACGAAGCTTTGCCGGAAAATTCCTCGTCGTGATGGGCCAAGCTTGCGGAGATATAGATCTGATCGATCTCTTTCTCTCTCTACGATCTCTCTCTCTCTCTCTGTGCGATGGGGTCTGCCAGGTCGGGGCCGCGGACGAGATCCAGAGCCGAGCCGAGGCCGGGTCGAAGAGCTCGTGCTGATAACGTGTTACAAGAGAGAGGGAGAAGGAGGGATGGTTGCACTCGAGATGACGGCTACGCTCTCACGAATACGTGAGAGCCTCTTGTTTATTCATAACATATATATAGAGAGCTAGAGATTAGGGATAGATGTGTCGGTTAGATGTATCCCACCAAAGTGTGCAGCCACATATATCCGTAACATTTGACTTTTTTTAAAAACGATTTTATTCATAATAGTTGAGTATGGTCTAATCATTAATTGCCACGTCAGCTTGTTGGAGCTTGTTGCTCGAACAACTGTTGGAGCCAAGTATTGTTCATCAACCATCTCCGTACGTCTTATCCACACTCAGGTTCCAGAGTCTCGCTCTCATTCACTCGCTCAGCCTGGGCGTGTGGACAGAATAAAGCAAGCAATGGCGCTGCAAACTTCACCGCTGCGCTCCTGCCCCGCCTCCATCACCTCCGCTCACCCCCGGATCGTCCCCCGCCGCCGCCACCACCTCCGCATCTCCGCCGTCGTCTCCTCCGCCCCCAAGGCCCGCTTTGCCGCCAAGGGCTCCGAGTCCACCTCGGTCCAGCAGCTCCAGCGACCTCTCGGTACTAACCCCCCACCTTACCTCCCAAAAGAGGAAATTTTCTTGAAAGCGAGACGCTTTTTCTTGAATGGGCAGCGGAGTACATGAGCCTGCCGGCGAGTCAGTACTCGGTGCTGGACGCGGAGCGGATCGAGCGCGTCGACGACAACACCTTCCGCTGCTACGTCTACCGCTTCAAGTTCTTCGCCTTTGAGGTCTGCCCCGTCCTCCTCGTCCGCGTCGACGCCGAGCCCTGTGGATGCTGCATCAAGCTCCTCTCCTGCAAGGTGCTGCTCAGTGCTCTCCTCCCCCCTCCTCTTGTCTTTCTCCGGCTCTGTAGCCAAATTGGAGTTGTTGATGTCTTTGGCATTGTTTCCCGTTGATTATAGCTGGAGGGTTCGCCGCTCGTGGAGGCCCAGAATGATAAATTCTCCGGTACAGTGCCTTCCTCTTGTTCTTTCTTTTGATCCATACTATGCTATTGATACCTTTCTCACCTTAATGTGTGGTATTCGTGAGTGTTTTGTGTCGATGGAGGGATCAGGGGTTGAGTTCTTGTCTTCTCGTTCTTTTAGTTGATTGATGTTGAGGAAGTCCACCTAGTAGTCCCACATCAGTAAAGGGGGCAGTGAGGGCACCTATCGCCCACTTTACATACCCTCTGTGGTCCTCCCTTTACGACCCGGGTTTGGAGGTGATTTGTATTGTTTTGATTATCGACATTAATGTTTCTGTTAACGGATAGTCCCACATCGGTGAGGGAGGTACCCATCACCCGCTTAATATGTGCCTCGCTCTGTGTGCTCTGCTTGAGGGGGGGTGTTGAGGAAGTCCACCAGTTTAGTCCCACATCGGCAAGGGGGGCAAGCATTGGCTGCTTTATATACGCTCTGTGGACCTCCCCTTACAACCCGGGTTTTGGGGCGTGAGTGTATCTAACAGTGTCCAATTGTTTTCCACATGTGATAGTTGCCCGGTTTTATGGTATTTTATTATATAAAGCTTCAATGTCTACTTGACATTCAAAATTGAAAAGGTTGATATGTCGAGGTTGATTTGTCTGAAAGAATAAGCAACTGCTTGAAGAGTAAATCTGTTTCTCTATTGATTTCAGCTGGGACTAGAAAGTTCAGGTGATGGTTGAAAATAGAGTGTGGGCACTGCAGGGGATGTACTTGTGTGTAATCAGCAAAAATCAATGATGCCTGCAAGTTTTTTTTTTTTTTTGTAGATCTCAAAAATATCCTTAGGAAAACGGAATTCGACTCCCATATGGTCCCATTTGACTTGCCATAGTTTGCCGCCCAGTTAGCTGCTTTATTGCCTTCACATAGAATGTGTGAAATCCGAACCCCATTGCAAAGGTTGATAGGGGCTAAGCAATCAGATAAAATAGGCCTATCTGTAGATTGATTTAACAACATCTTCACTATTGTCGCAGAGTCACCTTTAATCCACAAGCAAGATGGGAATAGTTTAACCACAACTTTCAGCCCTTCCCATAGTTCCCTTTCCTCGACCTCAAGAACTGACGCATAGAAAAAGGAAAACTTCCTGCAACAATGGCTCTACGTGCATGATTTCGCATCACATAACCCACGCCAGCCTTTCCTGTATCTTGGTGAGTAGCCCATCAAAATTAAGTTTGATCTCACTGATATTTGGAGGCTCCCATTGAACTAATATTGGGTCACATCTTGCAACAAAATCCTGATCAGTGGAGAACAACTGATTCACTTCAAAATAGCTTCTAAACAAAAGGAAAGAACCATTCTTGAGTGATTTTGATGCAGGCACCAATAAGGCACACTACAATCCTGAACCCTCTTAGGGTTTTCTTTGGTCAATAACTAGGGTTTAGTTGTCAATATAGCGCTATATGCCTCAAAAGGATAGCAATCAGGAGTTATTTCACGCAGAATTAAGGGACTATGTAATCAATTATAAAGCACATTTCAGATCTAACAGCAAGATGCAATATTATCACAATGACTAAAATTCAGCATATAAAAGGACTAAATCGCAGCAGTAAATATTGAAAGTTAAGGGCAGATTTGCATCAGATTTTATAAAAGAAAAGGCCTACGGGTGTTTGCAAAGGTAACCGACAGACGAAAGATGGCAATGATAATAAGTAGCATACGTTATGGCTTCAACTACTAATAAAATAGGGCGAATAGGGCTGCGACGCGGAGCGGAGGCAATGAAAACGGATGAAAAATGGTGCGGATGCGAAGGGAAAGATAAAGAAAAGAAAAGATACTGCCTGGGGTTTTCCGCCGTGGGTCGATTGCGAGGATGCGCCGATGATCCCGGACACGGAGCAAGGCCGGACATCGGGAGAAGCCGGAACCTTCGGAAAATCAGCACCAAGGCCTTCACGAGGCGAAGTCGTGGAAGCGGCGAGGATCGGGGACACGAGTCTCGCCCGGAAGCACTCACGAAGAGGCACAAGTTTCAGCAAGTCTTCAAAATCTGAATTTCTCATCCGTTGTTCATCTTTTGTTGGATTAGGGTTTTTGTTTCGATGGTTAGGATCAGAGGCCAATTAGGGTTTGATGGTGTGGATGCAAGGGACCAAGAAAGGCAAGAAAAAGAGAAAGAAACAAGGGAGAGAAGAGAGAGGAAAGAGGGAACGACACAAAGGAGGGGCCGGGTGGCTTCTTCCGCGCGGACAAGAGGGGGGGAACCGGTGGTGTTCACGGGAAAAAGAAAGGAGGGGGGATCGGTCATGCATTAGAAGCCCTATTGGGCTTAAGATAAGCCCATTTAAAACCTTATGAAGCCCATAACTTGCTAGGTCATCAAAATGGTGTTATTTCGCCATCTAACCGTCGGTTTCAAGATCTAATCTCGTCCGTCGGTGCCCCGCAAACACACCCACCCATAATTTTATTAATATCATGCTGAAACTCACCCGAGAAGACCCGGATTCAATCCGAAAAGCCCTCGGATGAGATCATGGACATCCCCCATGAATTGGGCAAAAACAGAAATAAAACTAAATGCTGAAATAAGGCCAAAAACATGGAAAAATGGCCAAAACTGAAATAAACGACTAACAAGTCCCATACGACTAATGTCATCCAAGCATAAAAATAAAAATGACAGTAACTAAGATCTCTGGCGATGATCAGAAGATGCCGCAATGATCTGAAGGTGCTGATCAGGTCTTCATCAATCGCTTCCACTGCGAAAAACTCGTCCTTGAGTTTACGACGGAAGACATCGCCGGTAGCAGGAGGGAGACCACCACCGTGGGAACGTCGCTGTGTCTGGATCTGATGATGAATTCCCAACAAGTGATGTCTCGGGCAGTCAACAACCTCTGGGCCCCTCGCGAAGAGAGTGCTGGCGTCGAGCGAGAGACAGAAGCTACTGAAGTACATAAACAGAAGCACACGAGCGGTAGGTGGTCGGTCAGTCCCGACAAAGTCAAAGCGCGTAAGTGGCTCAACTGGCTGAAACTCCCCAACTGACTCTGACTGCAGTTGTGATGGAAGTTCCGCAGAGGACGAAGGCTCCACGGGTGTCTCTGCTGTAGGAAGAACTGCAGGAGGAGGTGCCTCATCTGTAAGCTCTGTGAAAGGTAGGAGAAGCCTCTCCGTAGTCACTACCGGAGGAAGGGGCTCCTCTGTAGGCACTGCTGAAGGTGGAAGGAACTCCTCTGAAGCCATTGAAGGAGGAGGTGGCACCGCTGTAGGCACTGGAGAAGGTGGAAGGAACTCCTCTGTAGTCGCTGACGGAAGAGGTGGCTCCTCCGTAGGTATTGGCCGAGAAAGCTCCACAGGAGGTGGATGCTTCTCAAGTGGGGCCATTGGTGGAACCGGGTACTCCACAGGAGGTGGAGGCTCTGCTGGAGGTGGTGGCCTGCTGTATCTGGCAAGCCTCTGGTTCTGCTTCTCTCTCCATGCCAACTCATCCTCAATTTCGTCAAGTAAGAGCTGGGTTTCAATATAGCAAAATTTCAAGGATGGCACTGAAGGACTCCGTAAAATCCATTGAACAAAAGGCTTGGAAGATAGATCTAGGTCATGGGCTCGATCTCGAATCAAAGAGGAGTAGCGATGTTCCATCGGAGATCTAGGGAAAAGGGTAGGGCATGGCTCAAAGGATTTATATAGCGTAACAAACTCTTTATAGGTGTGGGTATCTAGTGGATCAAGCGAATAATGATGGGATCGGACGCGATGATAGGACATGGTGTCAGATTGCTCTGATACCAACTTGATGCAGGCACCAATAAGGCACACTACAATCCTGAACCCTCTTAGGGTTTTCTTTGGTCAATAACTAGGGTTTAGTTATCAATATAGCGCTATATGCCTCAAAAGGACAGCAATCAGGAGTTATTTCACGCAGAATTAAGGGACTATGTAATCAATTATAAAGCAGATTTCAGATCTAACAGCAAGATGCAATATTATCACAATGACTAAAATTCAGCATATAAAAGGACTAAATCGCAGCAGTAAATATTGAAAGTTAAGGGCAGATTTGCATCAGATTTTATAAAAGAAAAGGCCTACGGGTGTTTACAAAGGTAACCGACAGACGAAAGATGGCAATGATAATAAGTAGCATACGTTATGGCTTCAACTACTAATAAAATAGGGCGAATAGGGCTGCGACGCGGAGCGGAGGCAATGGAAACGGATGAAAAATGGTGCGGATGCGAAGGGAAAGATAAAGAAAAGAAAAGATACTGCCTGGGGTTTCCCGCCATGGGTCGATTGCGAGGATGCGCCGATGATCCCGCACACGGAGCAAGGCCGGACGCCGGGAGAAGCCGGAACCTTCGGAAAATCAGCACCAAGGCCTTCACGAGGCGAAGTCGTGGAAGCGGCGAGAATCGGGGACACGAGTCTCGCCCGGAAGCACTCACGAAGAGGCACAAGTTTCAGCAAGTCTTCAAAATCTGAATTTCTCATCCGTTGTTCATCTTTTGTAGGATTAGGGTTTTTGTTTCGATGGTTAGGATCAGAGGCCAATTAGGGTTTGATGGTGTGGATGCAAGGGACCAAGAAAGGCAAGAAAAAGAGAAAGAAACAAGGGAGAGAAGAGAGAGGAAAGAGAGGGAACGGCACAAAGGAGGGGCCGGGTGGCTTCTTCTGCGCGGACAAGAGGGGGGGAACCGGTGGTGTTCACGGGAAAAAGAAAGGAGGGGGGATCGGTCATGCATTAGAAGCCCTATTGGGCTTAAGATAAGCCCATTTAAAACCCTATGAAGCCCATAACTTGCCACATCATCAAAATGGTGTTATTTCGCCATCTAACCGTCGGTTTCGAGATCTAATCTCGTCCGTCGGTGCCCCGCAAACACACACACCCATAATTTTATTAATATCATGCTGAAACTCACTCGAGAAGACCCAGATTCAATCCGAAAAGCCCTCGGATGAGATCATGGACATCCCCCATGAATTGGGCAAGAACAGAAATAAAACTAAATGCTGAAATAAGGCCAAAAACATGGAAAAATGGCCAAAACTGAAATAAACGACTAACAAGTCCCATACGACTAATGTCATCCAAGTATAAAAATAAAAATGACAGTAACTAAGATCTCTGGCGATGATCAGAAGATGCCGCGATGATCTGAAGGTGCTGATCAGGTCTTCATCAGATTTGCACCGTATCTTGATTTCCAATTTTCCCGTGAACCCATGATCAAAATGTTTTGAAAATATGAAGTCTGCAACACACCATAGTCTCCCTTTAATATTAAGCACACGAAAGCGAGCATATTTTTTGGGGACAAACTTCCATTGGCATTTTCTATTAGAACCATCCACAAGCTGCCTGCGAATATTAACAAATGGCACGGTTCATATCTTCATTTGCATGCTCACAATGTTTGCAGATAACATAAATATGATTCCTCTATGAGCAAAAGATCAGCAATAAGAATTTTCCCTTGAAGAAGGTTTCAAATGAATGCTTTGATGTTGGAGGTGCTTTGAGATTCCATAGTTTCTTCCATATTTTTGTATCATAGGTCTTATCCATATCAGTGTATGGCTGTTAAGCAACATATAATCCGCCATTCACATTATGGGGCATAGAACAATGAGGTCTCCAAACCCAATTCTTTGGACAATGTTTCTGAATTGGAATTTGTCAGGCAGCACTAACTATTTCATGATCCAGAATTCTTTCTAACTAATATTTCCGCCAGTTTCCCTCAGTATCCATTAATTCATCCATTAATTCCCTCAGAATCCATTAATTCAATCCATGTGTTAGACTTTGGAATCAAGGTGATCTTTGTATCATTCCAATTTTGAAGCATGGAGTTCTGGAGGACAAAGCTCCTAGCAGCATTGCATATGTTAATGTATAGATATGGTTCGGGTTACATGTACAGTCGGGTCGGGTTGTGTGGGTATACATGTACATATATATTGGGCTTGAGTCCCTCAATAGAGAGCATTCCATTCTCTCCAAACCCTAGTTTTCATCTCCTAACATGGTATCAGAGCTCTAGGGTTCTCTCGTGCGACGACAGCGATGACGGCAGCCCCCCTCCGGCCTCCCTCCACCCGGCAGCTCCCCCTCGGGCCTCCCTCATCCCGGCAGCCCCCCCTTCGGCCTCCCCGACTCCTCCCCTCCGCCCGCCCGGCCCTCCCGATCTCTCCCCTCCACTCACCGTAACCCCCCGACCCTTCCTCTCTACCTGCCCGACCCCCCCGACCCCTCCCCTCCTCTCGTTCGACCCCCCCGACCCCTCCCCTCCACCCGCCCGACCCCTCCCCTCCACCTGCCCGACCCCCCCGACCCCTCCCCTCCACCTGCCCTGCCCTCTCGACCCCCCTTCCGCCCGCCCGCCCCCCCCGACCTCTCCTCCGCCCGACCCCTCGACCCCTCCCCTCCCTCCGATCGCCTCTCCCGGATCCCCTCTCTTTTGAGCCTCCTCCATGGCTTCTCCTACCGTGCGGTCCGTCGTTGCGATTTCTCCACTGCTGAAGGCGGTCGCCTTTCAGTTGTTCTCGGCCAGCGACTGGCCTGATTGGTCGCTCACCGTTGAGGCCGCGCTTTCCAGTCGTGATCTGTGGGGTCACATCACCGGTGATGATCTTCCTCCAGCTGCTCTCTCCGGCTCCTCCTCTGTCACCAGCAGTGTCGCGTCTTCTGCTGCGACTGCTACTGTCACGATTACTCCCACAACAGCCACGACTGCTGCTCTCACGTGGCGGCGCCACAATCAGGCCATCCGGGCCTTCCTACAGCGCGCGCGATGTGGGAGTATCTCCGGGACCAGTTTCTCCCGCGCGGCAGCGCACGCCGGCATCAGCTTATCTGTGACTCGCAGTATGCCCGTCAGGGGGAGCGTACGATTCAGGACTGCTTCAACCTGATGAGTGCCTACTGGCATGAGCTGGACTCCCTGATCCCGGAGCGGTGTGCTTGCCCCCGCTCTAGGGATTTCCAGCGCTACCTCGATGAGGGCCACCTGCACCAGTTCCTGGCAGCGCTTCGCCCGGACTTTGCCCTCATCGCTGCTCAGCTCCTGCACCGTGAGCCACTCCCTCGGGTTGAGGATGCTCTGCTTGCCTTGGTCGATGAGGAGACTCACCTTCAGACTCATGGCACTCGTCCTCCTCCACTTGCTCCTAGCTCATACACCGTCCTGACGGCCGGATTCTCCAATGAGCCTGTCTTCTGTTACTACTGCAAGGAGCCCGGACACATGAAGCGTGAATGTCCTACACGTCCTCCGCGCAACCCCCGCTGGGATCCGGATGAGAGAGGCTCACGCTGGGCTCCTGCTTCTCGAGACGATCGACACGGTGGTCGAGGTGGACGGAGTCGTAGGCGTGGTTCATCCTCCTTTCACCACTTTGGTGGTACTGTGGCTACTGTAGAGACCTCGACGCTCCCCACTGCTATTACAGCACCTTCTCAGCCTGAGCCGGACAGTCTTCAGCGCCTTGAGGAGCTCCTCCTTCGCCACCTAGCCTCCACCGGCTCCGCGACTGCTCACGGCTTGTCTGCCACCTCTGGTACTACTGTTCCATGGATTTTCGATTCGGGTGCCTCCTGTCATCTCACCTTTGACTCCACTGTACTCACTGATTGTTCTCCCACTCCCACTCACCTGGAGGTTCGCACTGCGGATGGGACTTCGTCCCTATTCTGCAATGTGGATCCATCACTCCTACCTCTGACCCTTCAAGTCGTCTGACCCTATCCCATGTCCATCATGCCCCCCCCGTCTTAATATTAATCTGATTTCTATCAGTTCTCTTTGTGACTCTGGTCTGACTGTCACCTTTACCCCTTCTGTTTGTGTTGTGCAGGATTCGCGGACGGGTCAGAGGATTGGGCTGGGCCGTAAAGCAGGAGGACTTTACCAGCTGGACCATCTACATGTGTCTTATGTTCCTGTTGCGTCTGTCATGTCTGTTACCTCTGATGCCGACCTGTGGCACAGAAGCTTAGGTCATATATCGAGTGATCGACTCAAAAGCGTATTCCGTTCGGGCGCTTTGGGTCGAGCGTCCTTCTCCTCTTTCTGTTTGTTCGGGTTGTCGACTGGCAAAGCATCTCGCTCTCCCCTTCTCTGCTAGTGCTTTCCAATTTGATGCTTTATTTGATTTAGTACACTATGACATTTGGGGTCCTGCACCTGTTGCATCTATTTCTGGTTTCATGTATTATGTGTGTTTTATTGATGACTACTCTAGGTACACCTGGGTTTATCTTATGCGTCATCGATCTGAGGTCCCTCACATCTTTAGGAGATTCATCACTATGATACATACTCAGTTTGATCGGCGCATCAAGACGTTTCAGTCTGATTGTGCCAAGGAGTACCTCTCCTCTGATATGCGTGAGATTCTTTAATCTCACGACACTCTTCACTAGTAGTCCTGTCCCCACACCCATGAGCAGAACGGTGTTGCTGAGCGCAAGCATCGTCATGTCCTTGAGACCGCACGAGCCTTGCTTCTCTCTGTGTCTGTTCCTCACTCCTACTGGGCTGAAGCTGTCATGATGGCTGTCCATCTCACCAATATCACTCCGTCCTCTGCTCTGTCCGGTGCCACCCCATATGAGCGCCTTCACTCCAGCCCACTTGACTACTCTCTTCTTTGCACGTTTGGTTGTATGTGTTTTGTTCTTCTTTCTCCCCATGAGCGTACCAAACTCTCTGCGAGGTCTGTTAGGTGTGTTCATTTGGGCCTCAGTCGGGAGCACAAGGGGTATCGCTGCTACGATCCCTTGGCTCGCCGGATCCGTGTCTCTCGTCACTTTTCCTATGTTGAGGATGTTCCGTACTTTTCCCCTGAGTCTCGGGATCTTTCCTTGCCTCCCGTGTCACCCTCCTCGCCATCATCACTTCTCCACATACCCGTTCTACCTCCGTATTCTGCTACCCCACTCACGCCTCCTCCACCTCTATCTTCCCTACCACCTCCACCATCACCACCACCACCACTGCCTCCGTCTCCCCCCCGCCTCTATCACTACTGCCACCTGTCACGCGTGTCTACGTTCGTCGCTCTACCGTTCCTCCCTCTGAGGTGGTTTCCGCTAGTACCTCCTCTCCACCTGAAGCTGCTCCCCCCTGCCCGGTCGTGGATCTTGGCCCTGTTCGGTGATACCCTACGTGCGAACATCACCCCCCTGCTCGCTATGACTATTCTCCTGACAGGTTTGGCTACTCTGTATTTACTCCTGTTTCTCCTGACACTTCTGGACACTCTACTGTTGCCTCCTTTCCGTCCTATCAGGCCTTCCTTACAGTCCTTCACACCCATCGGGAGCCCCAGTCGTACCGTGAGGCAGTTGTTCACTCAGAGTGGCGACAGGCCATGATAGTCGAGCTTGAGGCCTTTCAGCGGACCCAGGCGTGAGATTTGGTTCCTTGTTCTACGGGCGTGGTTCCTGTTAGCTGCAAATGGATCTTCAAGATCAAGACTCGATCAGATGGGTCTATTGAGCGGCATAAGGCGCGCCTTGTTGCTCGTGGTTTCACCCAGGAGTATGAGATTGACTACGAGGAGACGTTTGCTCCAGTGGCTCGGATGACTATTGTTCGCACCCTTTTAGCTGTGGCAGCTGCTAGAGGGTGGCCTCTACATTAGATGGATGTGACCAATGCGTTTCTCCATGGTGATCGTTCAGAGGAGGTATACATGGCTCCTCCACCGGGCGTCCCTGCTCCTTCAGGTCACGTCTGTCGTTTGCGCCGAGCCATCTATGGGCTCAAGCAGGCCTCTCGTGCCTGGTTTGAGCGATTCCGCAATGCAGTCCTGGCCGCCGGGTTTGTTGAGCACTACTCTGACTATGCTTTTTTCACTCGCTCCTCCAGTCAGGGTATTGCAGTTCTTCTCTATGTGGATGATATGATCATCACAGGGGATGACAGTGCCACCATAACATCCCTTCAGCGTCACCTCCAGAGTCAGTTTGAGATGAAAGATCTGGGCTCTCTTCGTTAATTTTTGGGCCTTGAGATTGCCCGGTTAGCTCGTGGTCTGTTGGTCTCCCAGCAAAAGTACATTTCCGACATCTTTGCTGATGCTGCTCTTACTGACTCTCGCACTGCTGACACATCCATGGAGCTCAATTTGAAGCTTATTGCTACAGATGGTGAGCCGCTCCAGGATGTCTCCTGCTACTAGAGGCTGGTTGGGATGCTCGTCTACCTCACTATGACTCAGCCAGATATTGCCCATGCTGTTGGCATTGTCAGTCAGTTTGTTCAGGCTCCTCGTTCAGTTCACTATGCAGCAGTCCTTCGGATTATCCGCTACCTTCGAGGCACCATCACCCGTTCACTATTTTTTTCCTCCACCTCTTCGTTGGTCCTGCGTGCCTACTCCGATGCAGATTGGGTAGGAGATGTAGCCACTCGCCGTTCTACTACCGGATACTGTGTGTTCCTTGGTGATTCTCTTATTTCTTGGCGAAGCAAGAAACAGGAGTCTGTTGCTCGCTCCAGCATCGAAACCGAATACAGAGCTATGGCTTCCACCACTGCAGAGATTGTCTGGCTTCGTCGCCTGTGATATCCGGACCCACGCCTCTCTTCTTTGACAACCAGAGTGCTATTCAGATTGCTAGCAACCCGGTCTTACACGAGCGCACAAAACATATTGAGGTTATTTGTTACTACGTTCGCCAAGAGTTTCTCGACCATACCATCTCCTTGCCATTCATTCCATCCTCGGAGTAGACTGCTGATTTTCTGACGAAGCCCCTTACGATTGCTCGCTTCCGGCATTTTATTGGCAAACTTTCGGTCCATGATCCACCGTGAGTTTGAGGGGGAGTGTTAATGTATAAATATGGGTCGGGTTACATGTACAGTCGGGTTGGGTTGTGTGGGTATACATGTACATATATATTGGGCTTGAGTCCCTCAATAGAGAGCATTCCATTCTCTCCAAACCCTAGTCTTCATCTCCTAACAGCATGTATCCCTCTGTGTAATACTCTAATTGGCCAAGTAAAATTCACTTGCAAAACCGTCTGGTGCAAGTACTTTGTTTTTAGGAAGTTCGCAAAAAGTCTCTGATTTCAGAATTTCAAACCGGCTTAGTTAACTCAATAATTTTCACATTTGAAAGCAATCAAGGAATGAAGTCTAACATCACTGCCTCGCCTGAATTATCACCAGAATTCCATTCGTCTTTAAAATGATCCACCAGGTTTCTACAAATGTTAACTCTATCTATAACAACATTTCCCAAAGGACCTGAAAGAGAAAAACTTTACCATCAACTACTTGAGGATACCCATTGAGATCCTCATCAGAGACTAGGTTTTTTTCATTGCTTTTCTCCTTAGAATCAAACAAGTCTGCCCAAGATATTCCACAGCATCACCTACGATATTTTGAAGGCCTGGCTTGCTAGGATAAGCCCTGCCCTCTTCAAGAGCTCGCTCCGGAAAAGCACCTGAAAACACAATCGTTTTATTTTGGAAAGAACCGGGACTATTAAATAGGCTTCCACAAGCTAGTTCTACGAGATTGCTAGATTAAATTGGTATGCATCATATAATATTGGGAATTTTTTTTTACCCTATATACTATGTATAGTGTCCAAAGTTGTCATGTATGAACAACATAACATCAAGAATAAGGTTTTTGTTTTCCACCCATTGTATTTGTGAATTTCTCTGAACTGTTCAACACTAGTCCATGAATATGTCTCTCCAAACATGTTAGCCTTTGTCTAATCCTTCTTCAATTACCTCTAAAGAAGTATTATTTTGAGTATTGGTGCTTGTGATTTGTGAATATCTCGGTTAATGACTCAATCTGATTAAAGGTAAACTTGCAATAAGGAACTTATTAGAATGTTATGACTACCATGCGATAAACATGATATGATATGGTATTTTAAATCCTACTTTTCTTTTATTTTACATAGTTGTCCTCTATTTGCTCCAGGTCGTTGGGTGCCCATAGGCAGTAGTAAAAAGTTCTGGTTCAGACACTGTCATTTTTCTATTTTTTTTACTTGCTATTGAAGTGCTGGTTCTTAAAAGTTCATTGAAGGAGGTTTGGCAGGTGGTTCCCTAATGCATGTATCTTTGCGTCTCTTGATCTAAAAGAAGCTTTCATTCGATGTGACAAGTCTAAAAGCTAGATGATGGGGAACCGTCACGGTTTTCCCAAACTACAAGATCGGGGATCGTTCGGGGTCAGTACCTCCGAAGTTGGATAGGAACTACCAGGACTTAACTAGTAATCTAATTTGCACTTTAACATGGTTTCAATGAGTAAACAGGTTCAACAGATGTACGCTTCAATGGGCGCAGGTTCATGTAATATTCAGGGTTCTATTTGCAAACCAACAATCACAATTGTAATGAAGAACAGGGAATTCTATGTTTAATAATATTTAATGATAGTAATAGGACAGGCTGAAAATATAATTAGCAATGAACAGGGATTTGCCTACTATGAGTTTTGGGAACAAATGCATCTGATTCCGGCTTGCAGTAGTCAGCGCAATTAATCGGCTCTGTGGGGTTGCTCTCGGATTTCTTGGCTTTAGTACTCCTTGCTAGGTGACAAAGAGAAGAGGACAGCCTCTGTTGACCACGTGACTTCTTCAAAGCTTTAAGAGATGAGATGGTGTGACTTCCCTTCACACTACTACATAGAGGGGCATGGGATTTCCTTCTTCTCGGGCTGCAGTGAAAAGAACCAGGTTACAACGGTGCGGCAAGCAGGCGGCGCGACAGGGTGAAGATGGGCGGCGTCGGGAGCAAGTCGGCAGCGTCGGGGGCTGCGTCGGAAGCAAGTCGGCAGCGTCGGGGGCGGGTCGGCGGCGTCGGGAGCGGGGCCGGAAGGGGTCTGTCCTGATCTCCGGGTCCGGTAGTTCGCCGGCGACGATCTGGCCGGGCGGGCTGCCGCCGGTCGATGGGCGGCTAGCGGTTGTGGCGGGGCTGCGACTCAGATGGTCCCGTCGGCTTCACAGCAAACACAGAACAAGGGAGAGGTGGAGAAGGGGGGGAGATCCGGTGGTGCTTCACGCACGGAGGAAGGGATTTCGAGCGTCTTTCACGCAAGGACGAACAAGGGGAGGGAGAAGCAGAGGTTACCCATCGCAGGAACCAAAACAGGCACGAATTTATTTTCTTTACTTCATCATCCTAACAAGAGGAGAAAGATCTCCTTAAATAACCCAAAAAAATTAACTGCAAATATATCCTATCCCTTATAAAATGGGATTTACAATTATTCAAATCTAAAATCAGTTCTAATTAACAGACGAAATTATCTTATTCATAACAGTCCATGATTTTCTCGGATGGCGGCTTCAACCATCGTCCGGTGACGGCGCCTCCAGTTGGCATCGTGTCGTGGCTTGGGCAGGCGCCCTGCATCAACTCTCCCGGGGTGACGAGAACTCGACTCTATCGAGTGGGGCGTAGAAGACTAGTAATCCTCCAGAGAGCTCGAACTGTGTAATGAGCAGTGTCCCGAAGAAACTGCGACGCTCGCGAATTTGGGCGACCATGCCAGCGAGTAAGATAAAGTAACCCACCGTCGACCACTGAGCTTTCAACCTGCTCACCTGCAAACAAGCGCATCTACATCCAATCTCGTACAACAATAGGCAATATAGGCTCAATGGTGTACCAAGAAAAAAGGATAAATGGAGCAGGCCTTTCGATCATAATATTGGGTTTCAAGGATGAAATTGCTGGACCTGTCAGCGCAAGCAGATAACTAATATTGGGACCGTGGTATGCCCACTGACCAAAAACGGGGTCACTTACAACCTCCGACAACCTACCCAACCTCGTACTTTGGGAAGACTCAGCTTCCGATTCCCTCTTAATCCTATTTTCTATGCGCTTGTATAAGTCATCTTGCCAGTGTGCAAACACCTTTAGGGATTGTGGTATCTTTTTGCGAATACAGAGTGATTTCCTCACCGTTTTTCATAAAGACGTAGGTATTGTCCCTTCCATTGTGGATGGTACTGTTGTCATACTCCTAGGGTCTCCCAAGCAGGACATGACAACAGTTTATATCAAGGACGTAACACCAAATCTTATCAAAGTAATTATCCACGGCGAGTCGGACACGACATCGTGCGGTGACACTAAGCGTGGGACCGCTTGTCACCCAACTAGTGCGCCAAGGTTTGGCAAGTGTCTCTATGACCAAGTGGTTCTCCTCGACATGCGAGCGAGCTACATAATTCTCCGAACTACCACTATCGATATGTAGGACTCCTAGCTTTCCGGACAATGCACCAAGATGCAAAGGTGTTGTTCCTTAGCCATGGTGAGTGACCAACACTAGTCATTCTCAAAGGGTCACAGCCCTGTGATATAGTGACCGTGACAATGCAACCTAGCCTATCGCATCCCGCGTCAAGTTCCTCACAGTCGTCAAAGTCAAGGACATAGACCTCTTCTTTTAGATCATCCTCACATTGTCCCTCACCTGACTTAACCATCAAAGTTTTAGGAGGTGCCTTCGATGGGCATTGGTGGGCAAAGTGACCATACCCCTGACAGCGGTAACATTGCCCCTTACCTGGGTGCCCTTTGGGAGGTTCGCCCAAAATTCCTTTTCCTTTGTCTTCCCGACTTGGGGTTGACTCAGGGGCTTTTGAAGGTTGACTCCTAGTGGGGTAATCCTGAGGCCCAACTTGCTTGTAAGCGGATGGTTTGTGGTACAACTCTAAGTCCTGAGCTACTTGGTAGGCATGCTTTAAGGACACAACATTGCGCAAGTGGAGTTCCTTCTGGAACTCCTCCCTCAAACCTAACCTAAAACGGTATAAAGTCATCTCGGGTTCTTCTTGCACATCACACCGCATTAGAAGATCGTCGAAACGTGTGATATAGTCGGAAACCGACTTGGTGCCCTGAGATATCTTTTGCCACTGGTCTATAAGACGGGGTCGGAAGTGGTAGGGAGATACTTTTCAGATAGTTTCTCCTTCATTTCCTTCCATAACTCGATGGGAGGTTGGCGGTTCCTGGCCAATGCCCTTTCAGTGTTATGCCAGTAGAGTTTGGCAGCACCTATTAGTTTCATTCGGGCGAACCGGATTCTCTAGGCATCTGACATGTACCACTGGAAATAGTGGTCCATGTCTGCCATCCAGTCCGAAAACATGGTCGGATCTAAACGACCATCAAAACTAGGGGCATCCAGTTTGATATTGCGCATGGCGCGCTCATCAGGAGTTTCACGCGCGGGACGGTTGAATTGTGGTCGAGGCTCATTGCGCCTACCACGCTCTCTATCGACTCCATCCACATAAGACTCATTGTCGGTATTGATAGAGGTCTCTATCCGGTTGAGTCGGGTGTTCAGGCGGGCCTCTATCCCATCTACCCTAGCAGCCATGTCGGTCCTAAGGTCAGCTAAGGCCTTCAATATTTGATCACTATGGTCCATTGGGGTGGAATAGGTTTTACCGCTACGGGTTTGCATGCACTGGAAGATTTCCTATCCAACCTACGCTCTGATACCAATTTGATGGGGAACCGTCACGGTTTTCCCAAACTACAAGACCGGGGATCGTTCGGGGTCAGTACCTCCGAAGTTGGACAGGAACTACCAGGACTTAACTAGTAATCTAATTTGCACTTTAACAGGGTTTCAATGAGTAAACAGTTTCAACAGATGTATGCTTCAATAGGCGCAGGTTCATGTAATATTAGGGTTCTATTTGCAAACCAGCAATCTAGGAAGCACCGATACGGATACGGGGATACGGATACGGGGATACGGATACGGGAATACGTGGATTTTTAAAAAACTAGGATACGCGGTACGGCGGGGATACGTTTGTAATTTAATATATATATATATAATATTAATAATTAAATATAATAATTTTTGTGCTAGAATATGAATAATAAATAGTTTGAAAACAATTGTACCTTCAATCCGTCCAGCAGAAGAACAACAATATGGATTTCAGTCAGATTGTTAGGGTTTCGGTCGAAACCGTCAAGGTTTCAGCGGCTAAAACCCTAACAATCTGAGCGAATCTCACACGAGGCTTTGAATTTTTAAAAAAACCCTTCGATCATTCCTTCAATCATGTGATTTCAAAAAAAAAAACAAAAAAAGTAAATGTGCCTTCAGTCCGTTCAGCAGAAGACCGACAAGGTGGGTTTTAGCCTAATTGTTAGGGTTTCGGCCAAAACCGGCAAGGTTTCGGCGGCCGAAACCCTAACAATCCGAGCAAAACTCACTCGAGGCTTTGGATTTAAAACCCAGAAAAGCAACTTTGCTCTTCAATCCGTCCAGCAGAAGACCGGAAAGGTGGATTTCGGCCGAAATCGGCAAGGTTCGGCGGCCGAAACCCTAACAATCCGAGCGAAACTCAGTCTGTCCAGCAAAAAAGAAGAAAAGGAGAAGAGAAGAAAAAAAAACCCTGAGCACTGATCGTCGTCGCCTGGTCGGTGTGGTCGCCGCCTCGTCGTCGTCGCCTGGTCGGTGTGGTCGCCGCCTCGTCGTCGTCACCTGGTTGGTGTGGTCGCCGCCTCGCCGTCGCCTGGTCGCTCCCCCTCTCTCGCTCTCCAACAAGGTTGGCCACGGGATCTCAGTCTGAGCGATCTGAGGTTAAGTTATAACCGAAAAAAAATCACATCCGTCCGTTACACCAGTTGACGTGGCATCCAATTAGTGCGATTCACCAGATGGGTTTGACCCATTATCACTTACAACCCCTCATGTTTAAAACCCAACAAATCCCCCCCTTTATTTTGAGAAACACACCATTTGCACCCCCTCCTTGTTATGTTTTGGGTTTTCAAATTATAGGGGGTGTAAGTGATCATCGCTCATAATACAGCCATACAGGAGGTCTATGTGTAATTTACCCTATATAATATATATGTATAATATTATATATTTAGACCCAATACGTATCCCCGACGTATCGGGCCGTATCCCCGACGTATCGAGCCGTATCCCCGGCGTATCGGGCCGTATCCCCGACGTATCGAGCCGTATCCCCGGCGTATCGGGCCGTATCCCCGACGTATCGGTCCCTTATCCCCGCCGTATCGGATATTTTTTTTTGTTTTTTTTAATTCCGATACTTCGTAACCGTATCGGATACGTATCCCGCCGTGTCAGGCCGTATCGGAGTATCGAGAAGTATCCGATACGGGTACGGCACCTGTTTTGAAGTATCGGTGTATCCCAGCCAGCAATCAATGTTTTAAAAAACGGAAGGCGGAGGCAGGCGGTCAAGTGGTTTCAAGGCGGAAGGCAGACGACTAGGCGGGCGCCCAGAGAAAAAGGCGGGCGCCCACCTATATAAAATATATTTTATATATTCTATATGTATGTATATATATATATAAATTCATAATTCTATATAAAAAAACAATAATAGAAAGTTTTACATATGCAAACATCAAAACAACCGATCTGAATATAAAAGTTTTATGAAAAGGAAGGAGGGAATCGGGTGGGGTCAGGGTTAACTGCGAGGCAGAGGAAAGAGAGCAGCTTTTGAGCCTTTGGGATATCTAGGATATCTAGTTATGTAGTGAAAAGGGAGGAGGGGATCGAGTAGGGTCGGGGTTTTATGAAAAATTATTACTAATCTGCCCGCCTGCCTGGTGCCTACTTGAAACCCGCCTAGGCGCCCGCCTTTTATCCGCCTTTGTTCAACCTGCCTGCAGCGCCGCTTAGTGCTGAAACGGAGCGGCCAATCCCCTAAAACGCCTAGACGGCCGCCTAGGCGACCGCCCGGACCGCTTTTTAGAACAGTGCCATCAATCACAATTGTAATGAAGAACATGGAATTCTATGTTTAATAATATTTAATGATAGTAATAGGACAGGCTGAAAATATAATTAGCAATGAACAGGGATTTGCCTACTATGAGTTTTGGGAACAAATGCACCTGATTCCGGCTTGCAGTAGTTAGCGCAATTAATCGGCTCTGTGGGGTTGCTCTCGGATTTCTTGGCTTTAGTACTCCTTGCTAGGTGACAAAGAGAAGAGGACAGCCTTTGTTGACCACGTGACTTCTTCAAAGCTTTAAGAGATGAGATGGTGTGACTTTCCTTCACATCACTACATAGAGGGGCATGGGATTTCCTTCTTCTCGGGTTGCAGTGAAAAGAACCAGGCTACAGCGGTGTGACAAGCAGGCGGCGCGGCAGGGTGAAGGTGGGTGGCGTCGGGAGCAAGTCGGCGGCGTTGGGGTCGGGTCGGCGGCGTCGGGGTCGGGTCGGCGGCGTCGGGAGCGGGGCCGGAAGGGGTCGGGCCTGATCTCCGGGTCCGGTAGTTCGCCGGCGACGATCTGGCCACGCGGGTTGCCGCCGGTCGATGGGCGGCTAGCGGGTTGTGGCGGGGCTGCGACTCAGATGGTCCCGTCAGCTTCACAGCAAACACAGAACATGGGAGAGGTGGAGAAGGGGGGGAGATCCGGTGGTGCTTCACGCACGGAGGAAGGGATTTCGAGCGTTTCTCACGCAAGGACGAACAAGGGGAGGGAGAAGCAGAGGTTACCCATCGCAGGAATCAAAACAGGCACGGATTTCTTTTCTTTGCTTCTTCATCATCCTAACAAGAGGAGAAAGATCTCCTTAAATAACCCAAAAAAAATTAACTGCAGATATATCCTATCCCTTATAAAACGGGATTTACAATTATTCAAATCTAAAATCAGTTCTAATTAACAGACAGAATTATCCTATTCATAACAGTCCATGATCTTCTCGGATGGCGGCTTCAACCATCGTCCGGTGACGGCGCCTCCAGCTGGCTTCGTGTCGTGGCTCGGGCGGGCGCCCTGCATCACTAGAGCACTTGTGGACTCTGCTTCCATAGCATAAAACCCGTCTGTTTACTGATGAATCTCTTGTGTACATCAAAAAAAATTCCTTCTAGAAAATTTATAGTTGTGATTTTTCGAAGACAATAAAAATGGAAGTAAGGGGGGAAGTGCAAAATAAGCCAAGCACGGAGTATGGATAGTCATTCTGGCGAGAATGTACGTAGTAGATATGTATACTAATGGAAGAGCTGAATCTGCAAAATCAAAAAACTTTTTTTCGATTTCAATGATGGAATTATAACGTTGTATGAGTGATGAATCTTTAATTTAAACAGGTTTCTCATTTTGATTCAGAGATTTATTTTACATAAAATGAGTCTCAAACTGATGATGATGTGTTATAATCTGTGTATGTAAGAGGAAACTATTAATTGCAGTGGATTATGGACAATCATTGATCAGATGGCATGTTAGCATTTTTTTTCTCCATGTTCTGATAGAAGTCCTACCTCTGAATTGAACTATTTAATGCCTTTTCAGGAGTCATTTGACATTGCTTTGGTATGGGAATGCAGCTTCGATGGTGAACAGAATTTCCGGCAACACTAGTTTGCAGAACTCGGTGATGCAGCAGCTTACGACAAACACAACCATTGAGGTATTCCAAATACCATCACTGTTAGCATTGAACTTGCTTGGGATCTCTATTTGAAGTTTTATTGGCATTATTGTTGTATTCAGGTTACTATTGAAATCCCCTTTGCATTTCGAGCAATACCTGTCGAAGTGATTGAATCAACTGGTATCCAGGTTCTTGAACAGCTTCTGAGAATAATGCTTCCACGTTTTTTGAAGCAGGTCAGTTTGCAAATTCAATTAATGCCCAAAACTATAATGTTTTTTTAGAGAAACATCATAGATGTCAATACTGATATTAGCTGTTTGTGATCATTGCCATGATTTAGGTTGATTGAGATAGCCCTAAACAAGGATAATTGATTGTTAATTAAGGTGAATAGGTTCCATGTATAGTGAGATTCTCTTTCTATATATATATATATATATATATATATATATATATATATATATATATATTTAGGCGAATGTTAGGGTGCGGCATGCGGTGCGTGCGGCGCTGCACCGCAGCCGTCTGATGCACTGCTGCGGTGCGTGCGATGCACGCAGCAGTGCATCAGACGGCTGCTGCGGTGCGCCGCACGCATCGCACGCCGCATCCTAACACCCCTCTCTTTCTCTATATATATATATATATATGTGTGTGTGTGTGTGTGTGTGTGTGTGCGCGGGCGCGCGCGCGTGTGTAGGGATATTCTTACTTATGGAATGGTTACTTATGCAATTACACACCGCCTTTTACCTACCCTATAGGCTTCATAATTTGATGAAACTTGGTGGTGATGCTATCAATGGCAAGTTGATCATCCACACCAAAAATCATCAAATTCTATAACCTCTAGGGGCATCAAATGTTAGAAACTTTATCGATCATTCATTTTAACCGTTAATTTGAATAACTAATGTTATCACAACCCTAGGAGAGAGAGAGAGAGAGAGAGAGAGAGAGAGAGAGAGAGAGAGAGAGAGAGAGAGAGATGGCTAGGGTTTGGAAGAATGACGGATGATTCTTATTAGGGCAATAGCCACGAATATATAGACACATAAATGTGTAGGGAATGAGTCTTGTACACCTAACTCATATGTATAAACTACCATATACATTAACACCCCTTCTCAAACTCACGATGGATCAAACACTGAGAGTTTGCTAGTAAGAAAACGAAAACGATGAGAGGGATGAGACTTTGTGAAAAAATCAGCAATATGCTCGGTAGAAGACACATAGGGTAGAGAGATGGTGCCAGCCTCGTACTGCTCTCTGGAGAAGTAATAACCGAGCTCAATATGCTTTGTCCGCGCATGAAAAATCGGATTGTTGACAATCTGAATAACACTCTTGTTGTTCCAATGAAGAGCTGTAGGGCCAGAGGTAGTGAGACCAAGATCACAATGAAGACGCCGGAGATGAACAACCTCCTTAATAGTAGCCTAACACGAAACTCAGCCTCAGTGCTGGAGTGAGAGACAACCTTCTGCTTCTTGCTTTTTCAGGAGATCAGAGAGTCATTCAGATACAGACAATAGTCAGTAGTAGAGCGACGAGTAGTCGGGTCACCGGCCCAGTCAGCATCAGAATATGCATGAAGAACCAGGGAGGAGGTCGATGAGAAAAGAAGCGACCTGGTAATAGTGCCTCGAAGATATCGAAGGACCCGGAGGAGAGCAGCATAATGAGCCGAGTGAGGTGCATCCACGAACTGGCTAAGAATACTGAGTGCATGTGTAATATCCGACCTGGTGATGCAAAAATAAACGAGCTGACCAACTATCTCCCGGTACCTGGTAGGATCGGATAGGGGCTCTCCATCAGCAGGACAGAGCTTCATATGAAGCTTAAGAGGAGTGTCAACTATATGACAGTCAGAAAGAGCAGCACGACCCAGGATGTCAGCCGTGTATTTCTGCTAAGAAAGTAGAATCTTCCTAATACCCCTAGCAACCTCCAGGCTAAGAAAGTAGCGCAGGGGACCAAGATCCTTCATCTGAAACTGACTCTGAAGATGCAGCTGAAGAGAGGCTATGACACCAGCGTCGTCACCAGTAAGGATCATGTCGTCAACATAGAGAAAGATGATGGCCCGGCCTTGGGGGAAAGTCTGCACAAACATGGAGTGATCCTGGAAGCTCTCCACAAGTCGATATCAGTAACGACATGACGAAAATGCTCAAACCAGGCACGAGGAGCCTGTTTGAGTCCATAAATAGCCCGTCGGAGACGACAGACATGTTGAGAGGGCGTGCTAAGACTAGGAGGAGGCTGTATATAAATAACCTCGGAGAGATCACCGTGAAGAAACGTATTATTCACATCCATCTGAAGTAGGGTCAACCTTTAGCAGCAGCAACAGCAAGAAGGGTCCGAATGGTGGTCATCTGAGCCACTGGAGCAAAAGTCTTGTCATAATCAATCCCGTACTCCTGAGTAAAGCCCTGACAACGAGATGGCCTTGTACCGATCAGTGGAGCCATTGGGACGACGCTTGATCTTGAAGACTCACTTGTAGCTAATGGGATAAACACCAGTAGGCAGAGGGACAACCTCCCACGTATGACTCTGCTCAAAGGCCTGGAACTCCTCAGCCATAGCCTGCTGTCAGCCTGCCACACAAGGTACTGCAGTGCCTCTCTGTTGGACCTGGACTTTTTGTCAATGTGAAGGGAGGTAAGGTAAGCAGTGAACAAGGGCGAGTAGGAAGTGACTGGAGCAAAGCCAAAACGATCAGGAGAGTAGCCAAAGTGTTCGGGGTGGCAGCGCTCACGCTGGGGATAGTGAGGAGTGCTGGGATCCACATCCGGTAGAGGAAGGCTGCTCGAGGTAGACGGTGTACTAGAAGAGTCACTGTCAGACGAAGGCAGAATAGACAATGGGATAGGCTGACGACGACGAGAATACACCTGAGAAAAGGGGGAAACAGTGGAAGGGGCTGAGGGACCCAAGGGAGAGGAATGAGACACATGAAAAACATCATCTGAGACGGATGAAAATGAGGAGGGGCTACTACTGTAACAGAAGGTAAGGGCTCAAGAGTAGAAGCAAGAGAAGAAGTAGTAGCAGGAGGAGCAGGTGTCACAGGAGGAGTCGGTTGAGACACTGAGGAGGGAGTTGGAGGAACCTCAAGAAAGATGAGATCCTGAGACGTAGCAGAGTAGTAGGGAACATTCTTGACAAAGGAGACATAGTGAGAGATGCGAAGACGGCGAACCAAGGGACCATAGCAACGGTATCCCTTGTGCTCAGAACTGAGTCCTAAGAGTACACGCTTAGTGGATCGAGCCGAAAGCTTGTTACGTTTATTGGGAGATAGGAGGACAAAACACGTGCACCCGAAAGTACGCAGCGTGCTGTAGTCGGGAGGGGTGCCATAGAGACGCTTATGAGAAGAAACACCCGAGAGGACGGAGGAGGGGGTGATGTTAATGAGGTTGATAGAGGTCAAAGTGGTTTCTGCCCAGAAAGTACGAGGAACGAACGAGGAGAGAAGCTAAGCACGAGCTGTCTCAAGGATGTGACGATGTTTCCGCTCAGTAACCCCGTTTTGCTCATGAGTGTGGGGACAAGATTGTTGGAAGAGTCCCATGGGACTGAAGAGTAGAGCGCATAGTAGAGGATAGATACTCACGGGCGCAATCAGACTGGAAGGTCTTGATACGAGCATAAAATTGAGTATGAACCATAGCTATGAAGGTCTGATATACCTCAGCAATGTCAGATCACTGACGAAGGAGATAGACCCATGTGAAAGGAGAATTGTCATCAATAAAACTAACATAATAAAGATAATCATTCATAGAAGATAAAGGTGCAAGCCCCCAAATATCAGAGTGCACGAGATCAAATGGGTTACATGACCTTGACAAACTGGAAGAAAAAGGACTAGCTGAATGCTTAGCCAACTGACATCCTGTACAAAAAGAAAGAAGAAAAGGAATCTCGACCTAAAGTTCAAGACTGGAAAAGACTTTTAAGCCGAGATTCGGACACATGACCTAATCTCCTGTTCCACAGGTCGGTATCAGAAGAGACAGCACCACAAAAGACCGATGAAGGAAAAACAGGTAGATGAAGATACTCCAGGTGGTAGAGTCCGCCAGCCCTATGAGCAGCACCAATCTTCTATCCCGAGCGTGGATCCTACACAACACAAGAAGAGGAAGAAAAAGTGATTGTTAGGCAGGAATCACACAGGCTGCTAATAGAAATTAAATTCATGCAAAGCTGAAGTGCGTGCAAGACAATATAGAGAGAGAAGGCCTATAGGGTCTGAGGCGGTAGTGATGAACCCAGTTTGCGAGATGGCTAAAAGGTAGCTATCTGGAGTGTGGATCGGAGGAATGCAGGAGGCAGGTGAGCAGGCAGTAAGGATGGAGTGGTCCAAGGTCATGTGGTGAGAGGCCCCATTGTCCATAATCCAAGGTGCAGAGGTACCCGAGGTGGCAGAGAAGGCTGAGGGTCTGGAGGAGCTAGAGGTAGGCTGCAGAAAGAGCTGCTCAAAGCGCATCTCAAGACGTTGAAGATGATCCGTTGTAGTAGCATCAGCTGCAGTAGTGGATCGACCACGGGTAGGTGGGCTGGCATGCTTCTCTGGGTGAAGCTGCCAACAGGAGTTGACCGTGTGCCTCGACTTGCCACAGTGGGTGCACCTCCGGTTGTTAGGCGGGCCACTGGACGTACCTGAGGAACGAGAAGAACCGCGAGAGAGCAGAGATGTGGAGGTAGACCTCGGAGGTGGAGCAGCAGTAAGAACACCCTCAAGGCTGGAGGATACAACAGTCCGACAAGCTGCAGCGGTACGAAGACGGGTCACTTCGGCAATTAGCTCAGCTACACTAGCATCAAGAAGAAGAAAGGGATCTCTATGGATCAGCTATCCCGCAAGGGGAGAACTCAGGGTGAAGAGCCATTAAGAACTGATAAAGCTGTCGCCGTTCTCAAAAGAACTGCAGCTCGAGCCAAGAGACACTGACTCTGGACACCTCCAGCAGAGGGGGCTTCAACACCTGAAGCTCACGCTAGTAGCCGCGAATGAGGCTGTGAAACTGCTGAATCGTCTGCTCCCCCTGCTGAGCAGATTGGACCTGAGACAGAAGCTGATACTCACGGGCCCCACTCTGCTCCACAAAGCGATTCGTGAGATGAACCTAGAGCTCTGTTGCAGTGGCGAATGTTACCTAGTTTGCTCGAAGCGAGCGGTCAACTGAGGTAACGAGAGACGCTCGGACACGATGATCACGCAAGCTCCAGGTGGCAGAGGACCCTGCTCCTGAGGCATCAGCAGGAGCAGGTGTAGAGTCATTAAAATGCCCATACAGGGCTCGACCATCCAGAACACTCCGGACGGTGGCAGACCATGCAGTACAGTCAGCAATCGTAATCAGAGGAAAGTCTATCGAGACAGGGAGGAAGTCCCTTGTCTGCTCTAGAGGCGTTGTCAAGAACTGAACCGGGGTCGCGCCGAGTACTGAACAGGGGTCTGCGTCGAGGGCTGATCAGCGGATGCCATTGATGGATAATCGGCACAAAGGCTTTGTGGACACTAGGGCAGGGTGCGGGAGACCGCCCAGGAGGTTGGCGAGCTCGAGGGGAGGTTGGTGGGCTTAGGAGCAGGGCGTGGGAAGCCGACGAGCGAAGAGTAGGGTGCGGGAGGCTACGCAGGCTTGAGAGCAGGGCGCGAGAGGCTGTATAGGAGGCCCGCGAGCTCGAGTGGAGGCCGACGGGCTCAAAGGGCACTAGGGCAGGGCGCGGGAGGCCGCTTAGGAGGCCTGTGAGCTCGAGAGGTCGGTCGATAGTTGGCGGGCTGCAGGAGATTCGACGGAGAGCCGGCGGGCTGTAGAAGAGGCCAGCGGAAGATAGATAGGTTGCAGGAGGCCCGACGGATAGCTGGCGGGCTGCAAAAGAGGCCAGCGGAAGACCGACGGGCTGCAGGAGGGCTGGTGGACAGTCGGTAGGCTCTACTGGAAGGGTCGGCAAAAGACCGACAGGCTGCATGAGGGCCGACGGATAGTCGGCAGGCTGTAGGAGGGCCGGAGGATCGATAGAGGTCCGATTGGTTACGGGCTCGGATGCAAGGTGCAGGGCGACGGGCTTGTCGCAGACTCGCAGGCACATGCAAGGTCGCCGGATCGGGGAGGAAGGCAGCGGAGGGGGGATGGCAAGGGGATTAAACCCGCTCTGATACCATGTTACCACAACCCTAGGAGAGAGAGAGACGGCTAGGGTTTGGAAGAATGACAGACGATTCTCATTAGGGCAATAGCCACGAATATATAGACACATACATGTGTAGGGAATGAGTCCTGTATACCTAACTCATATGTATAACCTACAATATACATTAACAACTAATTTGATGCCTCTGGAGGTTATAGAATTTGATGATTTTTGGTGAGGATGAGCAACTTGCCATAGATAGCATCTCTCTTCTCTCTCGAGCAGCCCTATTAACTCGAACGGTCAACCAGATGATGTAATATCCAATCGCAGCATCCCTTTGCTCACTGGTAGGGGCCGGGTGCAACAGATGGCTGTGAGCTCTCTTTCTCTCTGTCTGCTCTCTCACGCTACATAGATAAGTCCCCAACCCTTTCCCATCACTCTCGCTCTCTCTGCGGCTAGGGTAGGCAGAAGTGCCGCGGGTTCCCATCAAAGGAGGCGACACTGGTCGCGGGCTTCGATTTGAGGAAGGATATTCGACCCGCTCTGACTCTTTTTTTTAGCTCTTCTATTCATCTCTGATCAGAGGAAGGAGATTCGGCCCTCTCTCTCTCTCTCACGAAAAGGGCTGGAATTCCCATATTCAGTCATGGAGGCTCCCCACGTTAAAGATGCGAGGCATGGTGATTCGATCATGGCGACTTTTCTGGTAGATGTTCCTTTGTCACATTATGATTCGTTATGTCTAAGGAGATTCCTTAGGACTTTGATCTTATGTAGGTAGTTGATGCAAATTAAAATGATCTTTTATGCCCGAGCATCGACTTCGTCATTCTCGAGGCAATTCCTGTATTCCCGAGTTGGTCCAAGATTTTGTTTTTATCTTTGCAGATCGTCTCATGGATTATAGTGGAATCAAGGTGAAGACATCACCCACATGCCCAACAGAGGTTTCTGTCTATTCCACTGTGAGGTGGGAATTCCACATCGCGACGCTATTTTCGTGTGGCATCCTGGATCCCATTGCAGGATTGGTCATCATTTCCGGGTAAGTTTACACCACTAACTCCTAAAATTGGACCAAGATCATGGAGGTAACAAGTATGTGGTCTACAGTAGAGAAGACCCTTTTTTTAAACTCAAGGTCGATTTTTTTTAAGGAAGGGGAGCCTGATGTAGGACCACAAGGCTTGGTAGCCCAATGAAGGCCCAAGGCCTGACAACTTAAGAAGGAATATTGATATTTTTCCTCTCCACCAAGTCACATATGATTTATGAAATATGGACACGGCGACATGATATTTTCTCAAAAAAGTAGGACATGACACGGTTAGGACATGGAAATAAATAAATATATATATATATATATATAATTTTATATAAATAATATATAACAAATATAAGATGACATAACCATTCATAAAAACTAAACGGTCCATCTAACATATCATACTATGCTAGAAACTAAAGTGCATCATCTAACAAATGCGCCTTTACTCTAGAATAAGAGCCCTTGAACTATGTTTGACAGAAGATGCATCGAAAAGTTATATTTCCCGCTCCTTCTTTCTTGTCTGCTATCTTTGTCACAAACTGCCAAAGCGGCTTACTAGGATCTTCATCTTGGGGAGTATGACTACTACCACCAGCACCGGTAGATACCGTAGATGCGAAACTCTCGATCCATTTTCCTATTATTATACATTACAAAAAACATGACAAACATAATTGACATTAATAATACATTACAAATGAAGCAAACTTAGAAATTAGAATTCATGCAATTAACAATAACAAAACTAACAAACAACTACGAATTAACTACTAACAAGCAATATAGAAGTAATTAACAAATAACAACTAACAAGAAATTAACAAAACAATGACTGAATCAGGCGAAGAATGAATTGCACAGACATAGTTTTTTATAAAGCCCATAAATTAACTACAAACAGTGAATCAGTCCAGATTTTTTTGTTTTTAAATGCATAACATGAATCAGTCAATGACTGATTCATGTCTGTGCATTAAAAAACAAAAATTCTTCAAAAAAAAAACATTCGTCAAAAAAAAAACTCACTGTATTAGGTAGAAAAAAAATCCACAGTTTTTTTGTTTTTAAATGCATAAACATGAATCAGTCATGATTGATTCATGTTTTTGTATTCAAAAACAAAAATTCTTCAAAAAAAAAAACATTCTTCAAAAAAAAAAAAACTAACAATTTTTTTGTTTTTGAATGCATAAACAGGATAGGAAGGAGAAGAGGATGATGCCGGAGCAGAGGAACGAGAGGAGGAAGAAGAGAAGGAAGAGAATCAGGAAAAAGAAAAAAAAAGGAGAAAGGAACGGAAGAGAAAGGAGTACATGGAGTCGGTGGCGTCTAGAGTGGGCAGAGGATCGCGTGGCAGACCGACGGCGAGGTTGGCGGCTCGCGTGACAGAGGGTCGAAGGATCGCTCGCGCAGGCTAGGGTTTCAGCCCTGAGCCCCCTCGATCTCGAGCAAAACATAGGAGAGCCGGGCGGGTGGGGGTTATTTAGTTGGGGTCTAGTCGGGTCAGGTCGGGTCCAGCCCGAGTCCAATCCTTGTCCGGCCCGTGTCCGAAGCCCAAATCGCATTAAAACCCAGCTTCCCATGTCGGGCCGTGTCGGACATGTGTCCGGGACGTGTTCGTGTCTGACACGGGTCCGGGTAGGCGGGTGAAGTGTCCGTGCTTCCCAGCATATGACTTTTAATCTGGACTGAATCCAGTCTACATTCATCAACATGTGGGAAAATACGCTTTTGTCATGTATTTTTATTAGTGTTCCAAAAAGCGGCCTTGCCGGCACATCGGTGCTCGAAGTCCCCCTTGCCCAACCTAGTGCAAGCGGCCCAGGTTGTTAGGCGAGGCTAGGCTAGCTGCCTAGGTGCTCTCAGGCGGACAAGGCGGCTGCCTGGGCAGGCCCAGGCGCTAGAATATGTACATATATGCTATTCTATTGCTTATAATCTTGAATTTATGGTTTGGATTGTACTAAAATCATGGATATTATGATATTATCTCATAATATCATGCTTGCTTTTGTTTTGTTAATTTTGATTTTATTGTTATGTAAATGATACATGCTCTTTAAAATAATGGTCGAGACAATCTTGAAGTAATTTTAAAACATGTATATTATATATAATATCAAAATAATAATTAAAATAAATAAAAAAATCAAAATGCTTAGGCACCGCCTAGGCTGCGTAGGTGCTAGAAGCCCCCCACCGCTCGATTAGTTCCTAGAGCTTTATAGAACATTGATTTTTATTTTTCACTTCTATGTATCACAACCAGAGAGCCTATATAAAGGGCAAGCCTCTAGTTGGAATGGGATCCAATGCATTAGTTTTATTCCGCAACAATTTTTTTGTTTGGTTCCTCTTGGCTGAATTCCTAGAGTATTATCCTTGTTTTGGTGGATTCCAGGATGACCTTGGTTGATTCCAAGGCTTACTCGGTTCGAGGAGGACAATGGTCTTCTTTGATCACGCTCCCTAAACATCATAGTTATCAAATCGGGCGTTTTTTTGAAAAAACCATGTATAAAACGCGTAACGATCCGAAGTCTTAGCAAACAGGAAAAAAACTCGTTTTTTTGAAAAAAACGTCCGTACGTGTTTTATACGCGTTTAAAACAAGAAAAACGCGTATGAAACACGTTGGGTTTAGTCCGGGTTTAAATTGGGTTCGGGTTTTATTTTGTTCGTGCTTAATAAACGCATATGCTATATGTTTTGAACTTTTGATTACTTAATGTTGGAAAATGACATATATACATACTTGGTATAGTTCTTAAGATTTTTTTTGTTTTTTTCGATGTTTTCACGCTTTTTTCCTGTTTTTTTCGTTTTCATCGTATCTTTCTGATTTTTTCCTTTGCCGTATTTTTTCCGTTTTCCGACTTGGTAACTATGCTCAACATTAGGAGTCCTCTCCGATGCTTTTGCGATGAAAGTAACTAAGACGAAGGCATATGGAATGAGAAAACTATTTGGCCACCGCCCCAGTATAACTCCATTTATGAACCTAATTTTTTTTTGAACGAAGTCAATGTACTTTTTTCTCTTCTTGTAGTTTACTTTTTATGAATGCGGAATGCTATGTAGTTGAAGTCTTTGAATTAATTTCGCTTTAAAGACTTCTGTAGAATATTTTGCAACTTCTAAGGGGGTGCTAGTCAATTGGGATTTTAAAATCACTGTTTAGGAATCCGTGGGCTTGTAGTCTTTGCGAGTCCACAAATTTTTTTTAGGAGTATGGGTCTTTTTTTTAGGAGTCTGTAGACTCTTTTGAGGAGTCAACGCTTTTAGAAATCCCTTTTTCAGTAGTTCACAAGAATTTTTTGTTGTTGACATGGTATGAAATCCCATTTGACTAACACCATCAAAGAACTACTTTTGGCAGATTTTGAAGGTCCAATACAAGAAATAATAAGTTCATTAAAAAAATTATATAAGAACAATGGATCAAATTTGAGAGTCCAACGCTTCACGATTCTTATAAAACTAAATTGAGAGAGAGAGAGATTGTGTATGTGTCACTTGAAAAAGAGATGGGGGTAAAGGGGAGTACGATTTAGTTTACCCAAGGTGGATGTTACCTTGGCCCCCATTGGTCTGGTCGCACAAGTCACCAATGGGATCCGCTCAAATCATTGGGAGCCAAGGTAAGGTTTACCCTTGGGTGAACAAAATTGCAGTCGGGAAAAGGGTGATGCTTTCTTTTATTTAACTTTCTTGTTTAGAAACAAATAAAGCGATGATAGTTTTGACCGATTCAAGCCGGTTCTGGCGGTGGCAGGAGGTAGGGAACATCAACATCCCCGCTGCCGATGTCCAAATCATCAAGGCTTCGTTGGATTTCTTTGTTCTTCTCAACCTTGATTATCCTATTTATCGATTGAGGGTTCCCCCTGTTTGTATGGATCATGTAGGCTTTGGCGTCACCGGTGCTGGAGAGCATGATGGAATGATCGACGATGAAACAAGAGAACTCTGGTAACAACAAGATCATACCTCACCCCGATCTCATGTCCACAAACATTAAAGAAGAAAAGGGGTGGGTGCAAACATACCTTGCCGGAGTTGGGTTGGATGTACGGCCAGGGAGATCTCATGCTAAGGTTGGAGGTGATCGTCGTTGACCACCCCCTGAGATGCCTCGTGCTAAGGGTTCCAAGGGATATCGTGCCGAGGGTTCCGAGGGTATCGCTCCAAGAGAAATATCTTTCGATGGAAACACCTCGTGCCGATCGGGATTTCAAATTCCACTTTTGAGGTAGAACTGTTGATGTGCCAAAACTATATATACTAGGGTTTATGAATCCCTATTGTCATGAAGTTGCAGACTCACCCCACGATTATTGACTAATGCCCAGTTTATGAGTTCAAGCTCATTTGGAATATTGACTAACACATGAATTAGGAATTCGCCTCGCAGATTCAGCAACCACTAACGTGTAACTTTACAATACTGCAAGGAAGTTTGGAACCTCTACTGGTGTAATCCTAAATACGAGGAATGCTTCAACAAACCCTGATTGACTAACAACCCGTAAAAAAAATTAGTAAGTACCCGACCTCCCCCCACCCTCGCGTGCACACTCTGTTACCGCGCGAAGCTTTTAACAACTTTGCTTAGTGGTAATGGGCCATATGAGAGGGTTGTAATGGAGGTCAGAAATTATGAGGGGTGTGCAATATCCAAACCAAACCGACCAATTTTGATCGGTTTCAACACACTCAATGGATCATATCGGATTGGGTTTTTAAAAAACCGACATGATTGGATCAGTTGACGGATTTGTAAATTCAAAACCGACCTAAACCAAACCGAACCGAACAGACATATGTATATACATATAATATTTTATTAAATATACTATATGTCCTCATATGCCCTTGTTACTAACAACCATTGCAATACTATACGATGACTCAAAATCAGTTAAAAATCATATTTAGACGTAATGATTTGATAAAAATTATTATTTTTTAAGTTTGAACTAGGTCCTAATAGAGAGAGGGGGGGGGGGGAGCCCAATAAGAACATGGTCCAAAGTGTAAACCAACCATCCAATCCAATCCAAACCGACTTTAATTGGATTGGATTCCAATCTTAGTTTGGTTTGGATCGGATTGAAAATTCTCAAAATCGACCAAGGTTGGATCGATTTAGGCTTTGCTTGAATAGGTTGGTTTTGAACCGATGAACACCCCTAGAAACTATGGTTGCTTAGGAAGTAGTTTCCTATTTGAGTAAACCTAAATAGGTTGGTTACCGATGCACACCCCTAGAAACTATGGTTGCTTAGGAAGTAGTTTCCTATTTGAATAAAAATTAGGTTTCCTCTCTCCCTTTTGGCTTCCTAATATAGATATACTAGCAAAAAAAAAAGAAAATTCCTTTTGATATTATTAAATTAATATGATGTAGAAATAAAATTATATTGCAAAAATCTAATTTGATATTATTTCTTTATACTTCAAAAAGAACGACAAATCAATAAATCCTTCTTAAAATTAATTTAAAATTCCTTCTACATCCAATTTGGAGCAATAGCATATTATTTTGACTAATGTCATTATAGAAAAATATTATAATGTAGTTAGAATGCCAAGATTTACAAAATCCCTTTTGATTCTTGTCTTGATCAATAGCATTGAAATTTGACTAAGATTTACAAAATTCCTTTTGAATCTTGATTGGATCAATAGCAATGAATTTTGACTAATGTCATTAGAAAAAAAATATTATAATGTGGATACAACACGTAGACTTACCAAGATTGGCTCTTTGAGGAATTCGAGCCTCAATACAACTAAGCTGATCCACACATAAACAACACTCGAAGAAAAATGTCAGTCACCTCCATTAAGTTTTTCCAACAACCCCTACCCGTGGGATGCACTGCTCAATTAGACGACTCTACCAGGACAATAACGGTGTTACCCTCCGCCTTCCACCTTTGAATTTTGTAAAATATAATATTTCAAAAGACCAGGAGTAAAATCCAGGAGTTTCACTAACAATATGAATGGAGAGGTGACTTTCTCATCCTTCCATTCCTGCGATTGACAAATCATCCCTCCATTATGAAGATCGAGAATTACTACTCATCAAGAAGTGAGAGGAGAAAGACGGTAAAAGATCAAATGAAGTAGACTAATGATCTATTGCAAGGAATTGGGAGAGAAAAAAATACCTGAGCATAGGCATTCCATCCTTGCACGGCTGGGTCCAGGACCTCGACGGGTCGAGCCAGCATTCGTACACACCGTGGGCGAACCCGTTGTAGTTTTATTTTGATGTAATAAAGTCATTGCCCTTGATTGAAGAGATTGTAGATTATCAAAAGCATAAGGTAACAATAGATTTGTGTTTTACTAATAATTAAAATAAATTTAATTAGTAGAACTTGCAAACTACTCAATGTATCAAGAACCCATTGCAACGATCTGCGTGTTTTTTGTGCTCTACCGATTCTCAATCAATGAAATGGTGAAGACAAAAATGAATACCCATAAATTTCTAATTATTCAATCAAACATAACTTCTATTTTCTCAAGGTCTGAATACTTAAACCTTGGTTTAATCCAAGATTAGCAGGATAGGCATCAGTTAATGATTTGGGCTTACACTTCAGATGTTTTCTTGACATGAGTAGAAAAAACATAGTAGACCTTGTAACAATCAAATGAACAACTCACCCGACGATCGAAAAAGGACAATGCCATCGTGTTCTGTAGCCTAAGACTTGGACAATTTTTCAATGAAAAAAGAAAGAAGACGACTTGGACAATTCTATTGTGGAGAAACTTGTCCACGCGTTTTCTGTGGCGTGCTTCTACTGTACTTGAACTGGTTATTTTCGTCTATAAGATTTCTGATAACCATGAATATTGATTCTCATCATCGTTTTTATCCAGCTTGTCAAGGATTACCAGGCATGGGCTTCAGGAGACACCTCAAGGCAGCCACTTGGGAGTGGAGAAATTTAAGCCTGGCTTGGACCTCGTGGCACTCCGAAACGGTCTCGTAACGCGACCTCTTCCGCAATGTTGGCCTCATCCCCAATGCTTCCCTTGAAAAATTGAGCTGCTTTCAGTGTTCGTGTTGTGCGATAAAAGAAGACTTTGAAACTCAATCGAAAACAAAGGGGGCAAGGTTTTGAACCCATGACCTGTACGTGCGAGGGCCAATCCAATATATGTTCAGCCCTCTAACCACTCGGGCAAACCGAAAGTTATTGCAAAACCACCAAATATATGTACATGCTAGCAAATTAATGTGAAGCCTCAGCCCTGCGATTAAAGTCACTAATTAAGATGATTTTCTGCAGATCGACCGGGAACCTGACGTATACATGAGATCGATAGGTGAGATCGATGCACAGATTAAGTAGGAGGGGAAGATGGATGGATGGAGTTGGGTGTTCTTATGCAGTTGGGGGTAAAAAGCATGCATGGCACGCAATTCCAGTGGCCTTCTGCAGCGTCGACATCCTGCTGCATCTTTATGTACCCATCCTCACCCCAGGATGTGTCTCGTGAGTTCTTGACCAGCCAATATTTGGTTCCATCAGAGGAGTTGGTCTGTAGCCGATGGCGGTGACACCGCGGTCTAAACTGGTCCTGCAGTCACCGGTGAAGACACTGCTTGCGTAGTGCTGGAAGTCGGAGTCGCCGGCTTCAATAGGAACGGCAACGGGCTGGTTGGCAACGGCCTTTAGGAGGGAGGACTCGCTGTTGGCGGGTACGTCCTGGAATCCACTGATGGTGGCTGCATGGGAGGTGGACTTGTGTGTGTTGCAGCTGGTGCCATCGGCTGCCATGTACGGGCAGTACGATTCAGTGGTGAGGCCTCCGTTGTCGATTGCATCCCTGCTCGTCGCCAACTATTTCTTTATATGCAACACCTCATACTCCTCTTATATAGTCTCTCCTCGTCAACTAAATAACAAACAAATAAAAGCATAACGAGGCTAACAGGGGTGTTCATCGGTTCGGGTTGACCAGCCAAACCGAACCGAACCAGTCTATTTGATTCGGTTTGGATCGGGTATTTTTGACTGTTCGGTTTGGTTTGGTTCCGAAAAAAAAGACATGCTAAGATCGGTTCGGTTCTGGGTTGTGAGTTTTTTAACCCAAACCAACCCAACCCGAACCATTGGTAGAATACCCTCAATAGTTACTACTGGACAGTCTCACTAATATTGTACATTGCATGGTGGTGACCCCAATCATCACCAGTCGGTGCATTCAAGACATTCAAGTGTTCAACTGCGTGATGAAACTAAAATGTGAAGGGTGTTGCTATTTGCACCCACATAATTACTAGCACCCCGAAGTCCCTACTTATGAAATATCTCAAAGTGAAAAGTTAGGGTGTTGCTAGTAATTCTGTGGGGGCAAATAGCAGCATCCAAAGTTAAAGGTTTAAAAGTGAAATCTGGACTAACTCAACGGCTCAGCCATTCACGCCTCACTGCCAATTCAAGAATATTTGGTTGGATGTTCACTACCAATTTAATCTCATTATTTTTGTCAATCAAGTATTTGGAAAGAGTCGAGGAGACGATCTTTGAGACTATCGAGCGATTTGAAAGACCCGTAGAACCGAACCGAACTTTTCCGGTTTGGTTTGATTTGGTTTTTACCAAGGAATGGTTTGGTTCGGTTTCATTTTCTCGAGAACCGATCAATTCCGATTCGGTTCCAAAAATTTCAAATAACCGAACCAACCCGAACCATGAACACTCCTACGAGGAAGTGCATGAGCTGCTCTATTAGCACTTCAATAGTTTTGATTCAAGCTACAGGCGGATGCGATAATAATTAAAAAAAAGGGTTATTAACGTTAGCTCCTTAAAAAGATTTATGTAAACGTTAAGGGTATGTCAAGTTTGAACGTAGTTGGACTTTGGCTAACGCCAGCTCCTCCTCATGCATAGTAATAATGAGTTTTTTTTAAATGATGGTTTTACCCCAACAAATAAAGTGTAACAATCGACACAAACGAGTGGTAATTCGTAAAAAGCAAAAATCTATTAGTTTTGGCTAATGTAGGCTCTTGTTGTGCACGTGTAATAGCGGAACTTTTAAAATGATAATTTTAGCCATACATATAAAGTGTAACAATCGTAGCAAAACAGTAGCAATTGGTAGAGTAACAATCCGTTAGCAAAGAATAACAATTTGATATGGTAAAATGCCTTAATCGTCGATTGATTGTAGCGGCTTTTCTGCTAATTTGGTCAAAATATGATTTGTTTTTTGTTAACCAAAAATGCTTTTAATTTTGTGAAACCAAACTGATTGTATCTCGTACATAAAGAGTAGCAATTGGTAAAAAAGAGTAACTATTTGGTCGGTTGACAAAAATATACATAAAAAAAGTTAAATTGTTTGGCGGTTTTAAATCAACAATCAAGAGTGATTTCAACTGATTTTCATGTAAAAAATGGTTCGTATCAAGTTGATGGCAGGAAATGTAAATTTAATGAACTTGGGCTGAGCGTTATTGTCATATTTTTTTTTATTTGGTTCGGTGGGATTTTGGGAGGGAGATATTGCAATACGTGACTCGTAGGAGGGCTTATTGCAAGTTGATACCTTTGTTAGGGAGCTATCACTAAGTCCCCCTAAAAAAATAATTGTTCATATTAGTTTGATACGCACAATTGTACAAGTATATAACCAATATGTCATATGACAAGGTGTGTTTAAAATATGTTCTACATTGATAAAATCCAACCTACTTCTTATGATCAAACACAATATAAACATTTCGCTGAAAACAACATGTCTTACTTCCTAGTGTTTACACATAGCAAGATGACACTAAAGAGTAAATCACACATGTAAGCTCATATTTTTTTTTTGGCACTTGATGTTGGGTGTGTGTTTTAAAACCACACAAAGGAATGGGCTTTTAGTCCCATATCGGTAAGGGGAAAAATCCCCTACCAACTTAAATAGGATTGCCCACTTCCCCCCACTAGTCATCACACTAGAGGAGGGGCTCCACTAGCCCACACACGCGCGCGCGTGTGTGTGCCGTGCCGAGCCGAGCCGGGCCGGGCCGGGCGGCGCGTGTGTGTGTGCGCCCGCGGACCCGGACACGATAGCACCTCCGAAATGGGCTGGTCCGCACCTGCCCTATTTTTACTTTTTGCTTTTAAGTCCTCCACTATTTATTATTTACCATTTGGGACACTAGCCGTTACGCGAGAAGCGCTGCATGCTAGCCGTTACGTACAGGCTCGCTGCGAGCTGTAACGTGCGAGGTTAATGGGCTTAATCGCAGCCCATTAACCTCTCCCCTCTTTCAGCCTCCCATTAACAGCCCGAGGCCTATATAAGGCCCGGTGCAGCTATGGGATTGACACAGTCCGAATTTCGGAATTCATCCCTGCTTACTGTCTCTCTCTCTCTCCCATTCTCTCGGTCGTGGTGTTGTTGTGCTGCCCCTTTGCTCCGAAGAGACTCCCTCTCTCGGACCAAAGCTTTGCTGCGGTGCTGCCTCCCGGCCTCGAGAAGTCGTCATCGAGTCGCTGGGTTCCTGAAAGTCTACGAGGTTCGCAAAGCCTTCTTGGAGTCGTGCCGACGAGAAGGAGGTCGCCTGACCGGGGTCGCCGTATCTCCGAGAACAATTGCCACGAGACCCGCACGAGGGGGGCAATAAGATTCTTGGGACAGTGCCTAGCACGCTTCGACCACAGGCCAGAGTTTCTAACTCTTATTCTGTCCTAATATTAGATCTAAAATAATTGACTAGCATCTAATAGAGAAATCTAAATAATTAGATTATTTTAGATAGATTATTTCTCCCTTTTAGAAAAGTTCGGCAAGGTGAATGACGGTTCCATAGAACCCGCTCTGCCTTGGCAAACAATTTCTAAAAGAAATTTGTGACTTGTCCTTGTTTGCGAAAATAACATTTGCTAATCAATTTTAATATTAAGAATTTGATTAAATCCTAAATTTGCTAGTTTAGAACGATTAGATTTTCAACAATCCAAGAATCTTATTGTAATTTAATCGTTCATAAGTTATTTTCTTTGCAACGTGCTCACTAAGTTAGCCTACGTGATCATCTATTAGTCTTTATTTCGTGCTACCTATTAGTTGCTACTAATTACAAAACTATTTTCTACAAAAGTAAATTAGAAGCATAGATTATAGAAAAGACTAAAAGTCGTCATTGAAATATTCCACTGCCTACGGTGTCAAGAAAGGCTTGTCAAACCGGCATTAAATTGCCCAAGGTAGCTTGGTATTTGAGCGAGCCTAGTGCTCCACCTCCTACCTGGAGCCCATCTGGCCGTTAGGATTTGGAAGTTTCATTTGGACTTCTAAAAGTCGAATCTATCTAGGTGTACTTTAAAATTGATAAAACTTGTTTTTCAATCCACAGATTTCAACTCCTAATTTTGGTCCGAAATGGCCTCACCAAACCGTGAAACCCTTAGTGCTAAACCCGAGAAGTTTGACGGGTCTAACTTCAAGAGGTGGCAAAACCAGATGCGATTCTGGCTAACCACACTTGGGTTACTGTCAGCCATAGGTGAAACCGCACCAGGAATATCCAACGGGTCCAGCCAAACTCGTCGTACCCGAGCCTCCACTTCACAACCTGAACCTGAATCCACTTCTGGCATTCCCACTAGGACCCCAGAAGAAATCAACTACCATGGCCTTCATAGGATCCTAGGGGCCTTATCTGATAGATTATATGATATCTACTATACCATCCAAAACCCTAAGGACCTATGGGATACCCTAGAGCGTAAGTATGGCCTAGATGATGCTGGAGTAAAACGCTTCAAAGCGTCTGACTTCAACAGCTTCAACATGGTTGACTCCAAACCCATGAATGATCAGATTCATGAGTTTGAGAACCTAGTCCAACACCTGAAGACGAATGGTTCCACCCTTGATGAAACCTTCCAAATAGCCTGCCTTATAGATAAACTACCTACTTCTTGGTCTGAGTTCTCTAAGCACCTAAGTCACACCCAAGGTGACCTAACCCTAACTCAAGTTCTAAACTCTATTAGAATTGAGGAGCAACATAGGCTCAGGGAAAAGGGATCCTCTGAATCCAAACCCAAGGTCAACAACATAGAGGGTCAACCGTCTAAACCATTCCAAAAACCTAGACACAAGTTCCAGAAGAAACCCTTCCACCCTAAGCCTAAGCCATATACCAAGAAGCCCTACCATAGCAACCATAACCCAAACCATCCCAAGGACCAAAAGAAGGAAGGAGTGTGTTGCTGCTACGTCTGCGGTCGGACCAATCACATGGCCAACCAATGCTTCTACAAGAAGACAGCACCACCTCCAAATCCAAGAAGAAATGGTCCAACGCCACCCGGCTCCCAAGTCAACATGGTGACCTCTGGAGCTGGCTCTTCTGGGACCGCTTTCAGGTCTGTTCTCTTCACCCCTGAAGTTAACATGACCTTTCAAGCATTTGATTGGTGGATTGACACAGGAGCTAACATTCATGTTTGCTCTGATCAATCTTTGTTTTCCACCTATCAGGTCTCAGGTGGAGGAGCTGTAAGCATGGGGAACAATGCTGAGGCTCGTGTGCTAGGGATAGGATGAATCGACCTGAAGCTGACGTCGGAGAAGACCCTGACCCTGCGCGGAGTCCACCACGTTCCAGAGATTAGGAGGAATTTAATTAGTGGGTCCTTATTAGTCCAACAGGGCTATAAGTTTGTATTTGAGTCCAATAAGGTTGTAATAACTAAAGGAATGAATTTTATTGGAAAAGGATTTCTTTGTGATGGTTTGTTTAAATTGAATGTATTCAATCCTTCTTCTACTATTTTAAATGTTGAGTCTTCGGTCACTTGGCACCAAAGACTAGGTCATGTAAATTATAATTCAATTAAGAAACTCATGACCTTAAATATCATTCCCAAATCCGATACTAGGAATCTCGACAAGTGCGAGATATGCGTAGAAGCCAAACAACCTAAGAAATCTTTTAAAACTATCGATCGAGACTCCCATATACTTGAATTAATTCACAGCGATGTCTGTGATTCTGGGAGAACCTCGAGAGGTGGCAATAGATATTTTGTAACGTTCATAGATGACGCTTCAAAATATTGCCACCTCTACCTTATTAAAACTAAGGATGAAGTTCTTAGTAAATTTAAAATTTACAGAGCACTGGTTGAGAACCAATTAGACGAAACCATTAAGATCCTTAGGTCAGACCGAGGAGGGGAGTATACCTCAAATGAGTTAAGTGAGTACTGTGATGACTATGGAATACTCCATGAAGTCACAGCTCCTTACACTCCCCAATCCAACGGTGTAGCGGAAAGGAAAAACAGAACCCTAATGAACATGGTTAATTCCATGTTACTAAGCTCTGGAGCGCCAGAGAACTTGTGGGGGGAAGCCCTAATGACGGCTTGTTTTATCCTTAACCGTATTCCGTTCAAACATAATGACTTGACCCCATACGAAGTATGGAAACATAGGAAACCTAACTTAGAATACCTAAAAGTGTGGGGGTGCCTAGCTAAGGTAAAAATCCCCGATAACAAAAGGAAGAAGATAGGACCTAAGACTGTAGATGCCATCTTTATTGGCTACGCTTCAGATAGTAACGCTAATCGTTTTTTAGTGTTTAACTCTGAAATAAGCGAAATAGCCAATAACACCATAATCGAAGCAAGAGATGCCTCATACTTCGAAAACATCTTTCCCTATAAGACTAGGATCAACACTAGGATTAATACTAATAACCAGGCCTCCAGTTCTAATCAGGTGACTCAGATCGAACCTGAAGTCCAATTAGAACCTGAAGACCAGACTGAACCGGTAACCCAAACCGAACCTAGGAGGAGTAAACGTGCCCGTGTAGAGAAAGTCTTTGATGACTTCTATGCACTTATGGTGGAGAACTCCCCCTCCACCTATACAGATGCAATGAAGTCCATAGACTCACCTTTTTGGAAAGAAGCCATAGATAACGAGATCCAATCCATACTTCAAAACCATACCTGGGAACTCACCAATTTACCTCCTGGTTGTAAAACCATAGGATGTAAATGGGTGTTTAAGAAAAAGCTTAGACCCGACGGTACCATAGATAAATTTAAGGCACGACTTGTAGCCAAGGGCTTTACCCAAAAACCAGGGATAGACTACTTTGATGTCTACTCACCTGTCGCTAGGATAACCACGATTAGGATCCTCATCGCCTTAGCTTCAATATATAAGCTAGTCATACATCAAATGGATGTAAAGACTGCTTTCTTGAATGGCGACCTTAATGAGGAAATATACATGGACCAACCCGAGGGATTTACTGCACCTGGACAAGAGGAAAAGGTGTGTAAGTTAATTCGATCCCTCTATGGACTTAAACAAGCCCCAAAACAATGGCACATGAAATTCGATGAAGTTATCTTATCCTATGGATTTGATATCAATTCAACGGATGAATGTGTATACCATAAAGTAGATGGTAATAATATTGTCATTTTATGTTTGTATGTTGACGATATTCCGATATTCGGTTCAAACATACAAATCATAAATGATATCAAACAGTTTTTGTCCCAAAACTTTGACATGAAAGATTTAGGACAAGCCGACGTTATTTTGAACACTAAGATCATTAGGAAGAACAATGGTTTAGTGTTATCCCAATCCCACTATGTCGAGAAAATCCTTAGGAAATTTTACGACCCCGATTGCCAACCGGTATCCACACCATATGATCCAAATACCCATCTAACAAAGAATACTGGACTTCCTAGACTACAGAGCGAGTATGCTCAAATCATAGGATCGCTAGGTTTTCTAGCAAACTATACTCGACCCGATATCGCTTACGCGGTAAATAGACTTAGTCGTTATACGTCTAACCCGAATTTGTCCCATTGGAATGCGTTAGAAAGAATTTTTAGATATCTTAAGGGAACCATATCATACGGTCTCCACTATAGTGGATATCCAGCTGTATTAGAGGGATACTCTGATGCTAACTGGATTAGTGACTCAATAGATATTAAGTCCACAACCGGATATGTATTCCTACTAGGAGGTGGAGCCATATCTTGGAAATCCACCAAACAAACTGTTATAGCTAGGAGTACCATGGAATCAGAAATGATAGCGCTAGATACCACTAGCACAGAAGCAGAATGGCTTCGAGATCTTCTATATGAGATCCCATTGATAGAAAAGCCTTTACCGGCTATATCTATCCATTGTGATTGTCGATCAGCTATTGATAAATGTAATCAAGAAAACGCTGATGTAAAAATAAATCGACATCTGAAAGTGAGACATAGATCTCTCAGATATAAGATGAAAAATCAAATAATTGCCCTAGACTTTGTTAGATCCGAAAAGAATTTGGCGGATCATCTAACTAAGGGCTTATCTAGGACAGTGGTCTTAGAATCGTCGAGGGGGATGGGATTAAGCCCATAAGAAAAATCACCGCAGTGGGAACCCAACCTCACGGAGGTTCAATGGGTAGAAACAAACTGTAGTAGTGATTGAAAATGAGGAGCACTGAATAATGCTCCCGTCCCTATGACGTCAGTGCTTATTAAAAGCAAGGGGTAGGATGAGTTTACAACTCTTAATAAGTCCAAGACCCATGAGGCGGGGTGTCGCCTTGCTCACACCCCTATTAGGACTTACCTATATGTATGTCGTTGTGAGGCCGCAACTCTGGGACCAGGGCTGCTCCCTAGAAACATACAAGAAAAGATATCTGCGCAAGGCCATTAATAGCGCAACCCGCTTAGAACCATCGAAAACTGTACTACGTGTACTACTTGTAGAAACCCGATAAATGAGACTGGTTCAAGGCGTAGTCCACCAAGTCCTCACGGATGTATACAACTGTACAAGTGGAGGTTCAAACCGGAAGGTACCTACACCTACTGCGTAGTATAAGGAATCCAGCAAAGTCCTTTTACTTTATATTTTGAATTTTTTAAATTATTTAATATTTAGTGGTTTTAAACACATGTGGGGGATTGTTGGGTGTGTGTTTTAAAACCACACAAAGGAATGGGCTTTTAGTCCCATATCGGTAAGGGGAAAAATCCCCTACCAACTTAAATAGGATTGCCCACTTCCCCCCACTAGTCATCACACTAGAGGAGGGGCTCCACTAGCCCACACACGCGCGCGCGTGTGTGTGCCGTGCCGAGCCGAGCCGGGCCGGGCTTGGGCATGGGCTGGGCGGCGCGTGTGTGTGCGCCCGCGGACCCGGACACGATAGCACCTCCGAAATGGGCTGGTCCGCACCTGCCCTATTTTTACTTTTTGCTTTTAAGTCCTCCACTATTTATTATTTACCATTTGGGACACTAGCCGTTACGCGAGAAGCGCTGCATGCTAGCCGTTACGTACAGGCTCGCTGCGAGCTGTAACGTGCGAGGTTAATGGGCTTAATCGCAGCCCATTAACCTCTCCCCTCTTTCAGCCTCCCATTAACAGCCCGAGGCCTATATAAGGCCCGGTGCAGCTATGGGATTGACACAGTCCGAATTTCGGAATTCATCCCTGCTTACTGTCTCTCTCTCTCTCCCATTCTCTCGGTCGTGGTGTTGTTGTGCTGCCCCTTTGCTCCGAAGAGACTCCCTCTCTCGGACCAAAGCTTTGCTGCGGTGCTGCCTCCCGGCCTCGAGAAGTCGTCATCGAGTCGCTGGGTTCCTGAAAGTCTACGAGGTTCGCAAAGCCTTCTTGGAGTCGTGCCGACGAGAAGGAGGTCGCCTGACCGGGGTCGCCGTATCTCCGAGAACAATTGCCACGAGACCCGCACGAGGGGGGCAATAAGATTCTTGGGACAGTGCCTAGCACGCTTCGACCACAGGCCAGAGTTTCTAACTCTTATTCTGTCCTAATATTAGATCTAAAATAATTGACTAGCATCTAATAGAGAAATCTAAATAATTAGATTATTTTAGATAGATTATTTCTCCCTTTTAGAAAAGTTCGGCAAGGTGAATGACGGTTCCATAGAACCCGCTCTGCCTTGGCAAACAATTTCTAAAAGAAATTTGTGACTTGTCCTTGTTTGCGAAAATAACATTTGCTAATCAATTTTAATATTAAGAATTTGATTAAATCCTAAATTTGCTAGTTTAGAACGATTAGATTTCCAACACTTGACACTATTTTCTTTTGTTCTCTTCTCTTTTGAACTGGTTTCTTTCATGATTTATCCCTATACCAAGCAATAGGGAAATTAAGGAGAGGCCTAGGGAAGAGAGGAGATGAGAGGAGGGAAAGGAGAGGAGAGGAGAGGAGAGGAGGAGGTGGAGGAGAAGGGAAAGGAGTGGCGGAGTGTGGAGAGGGGAGGGGCTTACCATCGGAGGGAGAGGCCGGAGGTGCGGGCGACGGTGATCCCTCCTTTTGTGTGTGTGCGTGTGTGAATTAGGGTTGGGAATCAGGCAGTTTATTTTAAACTGTAGACTTTTACCGATGAACATTATTTTCTGTCAGTAAAACGTAGTTTTTACTGATGGATACATAAAATTCTGCCGGCAATAATGTCATCTTTACCAACCGTTCAATAATAATTGTCGATAAATAATATCAAATATTTATTAAATAAAAAATATAATACCAACCTGTCGTTTTTTGTCTGTCGGTAATAAATATTATTTTACCGCCGGGATAAAAAGTAACCGTTGGCAAAACTATTTATACCGCCGAACGTTAACCGTTTGTCATGAATAAAAAAAAATAAAATAGAAGGAGATATACAAACAATTTTTTTATATTACCGTTGGTTAAACCCTATACCATACCGACAAGGATATAATATTCCGTCGGCAAAAAACTTCTCAAAGCACCCCGCGTCCACGTCCCACTCTGAGTCAAACCCACGGCACGGTGAGGTCCGTCTTCGGCTGCTCGATGTTAGAGAAACCGACATGCATGACAATCGTGCATATCATGGTGTGCAAAATAGTTGATTGTATGGTTGATTGTAATTATCTTTTGACTATAAATATAGTTAGTACACCTCCATGAGAGGCACCGGATTGCATACCAATATCCATCTTGGTATCAGAGGTATTACAACTACCCTCATCATGTCGAGTGCTTTATCTTCGTCAGCTCACTCGTCTTACCCAACATCTGCACTCATCTCCTCTGTTCCCGTCTCCTCTGTGCCTTCTGGTTCCAACATTACTCACTTCCTCAACATCAAACTCGACAAAGACAATCTTTTGGTATGGTACTTTGAGTTCCCTCCCATACTAAAACTCCATGATCTTTAAGACCTTATCGATGGCACCTCTCCATGTCCAAACCGTTTTCTCTCTTTAACACCAAACATGAAACCTACCATCGATCCTGACTACGCCAGATGGATCAAAATGGACGTCCAATGCTCCTCTACTGGCTCATTTCCTCCCTCACCGAATCAGTCATGGCCCATGTTGTTGGTCTCACCACATCTCGTGATGTGTGGTGTGCTCTGGAGGGGATCTTTACCTCATCCTCCCGAGCTCTCGTGCAGCGTGTCAAAATCGGTGCTACTCCCATGTCTGAATACATCCAATTTGTCAAGTTTGTTGTAGACAACCTGGCAGGTGTGGCTCATCCCGTCACCGATTCCGACCTAGTATCTACCCTCCTCAGCGGCCTGTCTCCTGAATATGACTCATTCATCACCTTCGTCAACACACGAGTTGACTCAACTTCCTCTGAAGAATTGATCGGCCTCATGCTAAGTCAAGAGATTCATCGTGGACGCATCCTCCCCACCCATGACTCTGTCGGTCTCATCTCTCTTGCCACTGTTGTTTACACAGCTTCACGAACACCTGGGTTCTACTTGACTCCATCTTCGTCTCCCTTCCATGAACGTGGTCAAGGTCGGGGTCGGGAGCATGGTCGTGGGCGTGGTCCCTGACCAAACTCGAGTGGTCCTTCGCATCAGACAGCTTGTGGTCACCCTCAGTGTCAGATCTGCAACCGGTATGGTCACTATGCCAACCAATGCTACAATCGCTATGATGAAGCTGCTCCGTCTTCCAACCTGGTATCCTTCTCCATATAGCCAAAATATAAATAGTCTCATAGTTATATACAATATATCTATGTATCAAAAGATGACTCTAACACCTGATTATATATGGCCAAAATAAAAAGAGTCTTGTATCTAGTTGGGTTCCCACAATTGTGGGATCCTTATTTATGTAGTAGATTATATGAGGAGTCCAATTATACCCCTAAATTATATTATGGCAGGGTACATCTATATATTAATAGGGTGATTTTAATATCCGTATGTATGTGACCAAAATATAAAGAGTCACATAGCTATGAGGGGTCCTACTAAGGAAAGAGCTTATTTATATAGAAAATTATGAGATATGTTCAAGTGTCCCCTCCCCCAACTGCATTATGGGGATATATTTATGTGTTAAAAGGGTGACTTTAACACCCATATTTACACATTTATGTGGGCAAAATATAAACAGTCCCAAAGCTAGAATGGGTCCCACTATTGTACGATCTTTATTTATATAGAAGATTATCATATGAGTATAAAGTATCATATAGCTAAAAGTGGTCACACTATTATAGCATACTTCTTCATATAGTAGGCTATAAGAGGACTCCAAGTATACCCCCTCCCCCGAGTTCATCATGGGGGTAAATCTATGTGTCAAAGGAGTGACTTTAATACCCGAATTATGTGACAACATATAAAAGAGTCACATAGCTATGTGGGTTCCCACTATTATGGGATTTTTATTTATATAGCAGATTATGAGAGGAGTCCAAGTGTAACCTCCCTCCGCTTGTATCATGAGGGGGTATATTTATTTATCAAGGGGTATCTTTAACACCCCAATGTGTGTGGTCAAAATAAAAATATTTCTATAGCTAGAAGGGGTCTCACTATTATGGGATCCTCATTTATACAACAGATTATGATACGAGTCTAAGTATACACCCCACTATATCATGGGGGTACATCTATGTGTCAAAGGGGTGATTTTAACACCCGCATATGTGTGGAAAAATATAAAGAGTCTCAAAGCTAAGAACTGTCTCACAATTGTGGAATCATTTTTCATGTAGTAATTATAAGAGGACTCAAAGTATACCCCCCATCTACATCATAGAGGGGTGTATTTATGTGTTAAATGGGTGAATTTAAACCCATATATATGGTTAAACTATAAAGAGTCTCATAGCTATGAGGGTTCCCACTACTATTGAATGGTAATTATTATAGCAGATTATTAAAGGAGTCCAAGTGCACTATCGCTACTACATCATGGGGGGTATATTTATATATCAAAGGGGTGACTTTAATACCCGTGTGCGTGTAGCCAAAATATAAAAAGTCCCATGGCTAGAAGAGTTTCTAATATTATACGATCCTTAACTTGGGTATATATGTGGCCAAAATATAAAGAGTCTCATAGCTAGGTGGAGACCCACTATTGTGGGATCCATATTTACATAGTGTATTATAAAATGAGTCCAAGTATAACCCCCCTCCTACTATATTAATGTAGCATATTATAAGATAACTATATTATGGGGGAGTACATCTATGTGTCAAAAGGGTGACTTTAACACCAGTATGTGTATGGCTAAAATATAGAGTATCATAGCTAGGAGGGCCCCCACTATTGTAGGATCTATATCTATGTAGTAGAGTACGAAAGGAGTCCAAGTGTAACCCCCCAGACTACATCATGAGGGAGTAAATCTATGTATCAAAAGGTGATTATAACACAGGATGTGTATTGCCAAAATATAAACAGTCTCATAGTTTGGAGAGGTCCCACTATTATGTGATCCATCTTAATATAGCAGTTTATGAGAGGAGTCTAACTATAACTCCCCTAACTATATCATAGGGGAGTACATCTTTGTGTTAAAGGGGTGACTTTAATACTCATTTGTCTGTGGCCAAAATATAAAGAGTCTTATAGCTTGGAGGTGTTACTCTGTTATGAGATCTATATTCATGTAGCAGATTATAAGAGAAGTCCAAGTGTGGCCCTGACTGCATCATGGGGGGGTATATCTTTGTGTCAAAAGGTTTACTTTAACACCTGTATTTATATGACCAAAATATAAAGAGTCATATATCTAGGAGGTATCTTACTATTGTGGGATCCTAGTTATGTAGTAATTTATGAGATGAGTCCAAGTGAAACCCCCCCAGCAACGTCATTTGGGATGCATCTATGTGCTAAAGGGGTGACTTTAACACTTGTATGTGTGTGGCCAGTCTTATAGCTAGTTGAGTTCCCACTATTATTAGATCCCTATTAATATACATATTATGAGAGGAGTCCAAGTGTGCTCCTCTCCCTTGACTATATCATGGGGTATGCATCTATGTGTCAAAGTGGTGAATTTAACACCCGTATGTATGTGGCAAAAATATAAAGAGTCTCTTAGCTATAAAGGGTCCTATTATTGTGGAAACCTTATTCATATAACAGATTATGAGAGAAGCTCAAGTGTACTCCCCAACTACATCATGGGGAGTATATTTATATATTAAATGGGTAACTTTAACACCTATTTAAAGAGTCTCTTAGCTAGAAGGGGTCCCATTATTGTAGGATCCTTATTCATGTAGCAGATTATGATATAAGTCCAAGTATACCCCGCTACATCATGGAGGATACATCAATGTGTCAAAGGGGTGACTTTAAAATCCGTATGTGTGTGAAAAATATATAAAGAGACCTATAGCTAAGAGCTATATCTCTACTATAGAATCCTTATTCATGTAGTAGATTATACGTGGACTCTATCAATAGGGATTCCCTAATAGTGGGACCCTTCCTTATTCCTGGGAAGTACATCTTTGTGTCAAAGGGGTGACTTTAACATCTGATTGTATGTGGGCAAAATATAAAGAGTCCCATAGCTATAAGTGTTCCTACTATTATGAGATCCTTATTAATGTAACAGATTATGAGAGGAGTCCAAGTATACTACCCTCTCGATTACATCATAGGGGGTATATCTACATATCAAAGGTATGACTTTTTTACCCATATATGCATCGTTAAAACATAAACTCACATAGATAGGAGGGGTCCCACTATTAGAGGATCCTTATTCATGTAACATATTATGAGAGGATTCTAAGCCTATCCCCTGATTACATCATTGAGCGGTATATCTTATGATCAAATGGGTGACTTTAACACCTGTATGTATGTAGCCAAATTATAAAAAGTCTCATATCTATGAGGTATCCCACTATTATGATATCAATCTTTATATAGCCAAAATATAAAGAGTCTCATAATTATGTAAGATACATCTATGTGTGCAAATAATAACTAACACCTGATTATATATGGCCAAAATAAAAAGAGTCTCGAATCTAGTTGGGTTCCCACTATTATGGGATCCTTATTCATGTTGTAGATTATGTGAGGAGTCCAAGTATACCCCCCAACTATATCACGACAGGGTACATCTATATAACAAAGGGGTGATTTTAACACCTACATGTGTGTGGCAACAATATAGCCCCCACTGCATTATGAGGGTATATTTATGTGCCAAAGGAGTAATTTTAACACCCGCATGTATATGGCCAAAATATAAAGAGTTCCAAAGCTATAATGGATCCCACTATTGTGGAATCTGTATTGTTATAGCAGATTATCATATGAGTCAAGGTATACCCCCCACTACATCATGGGGGTATAATTATATGTCAAAAGGGTGACTTTAATACCTACATGTGTGTGGCAAAAAATATAAAGTGTCATATGGCTAAAAGTAGTCTCACTATTATGGAATACTTATTCATGTAGTAGGCTATAAGAGGACTCCAAGTATACCCCCTCCTCCGACTTCATCATGGGGGGTACATCTATGTGTCAAAGGGGTGACTTTAACACTCGAATTATGTTGCAATATAAAAAAGAGTCACATTACTATGAGGGTTTCCACTATTATGGGATTCTTATTTATTTAGCATATTATGAGAGAAGTCCAAGTATAACCCCCCTCCGCCTGCATTATTAGGAGGTACATTTATATGTCAAGGGGTATCTTTAACATCAGTATGTGTATGGCCAAAATAAAAATATTTCTAACGCTTGAAGGGGTCTCACTATTATGGGATCGTCATTTATATAGCAGATTATGATAGGAGTCCAAGTATACCCCCCACTATACCATAAGGGTACATCTATGTGTCAAAGAGATAATTTTAACACCCGCATGCGTGTGGAAAAATATAAAGAGTCTTATGGCTAAGAGTAGTCTCACAATTATGGAATCATTATTCATGAAGTAATTATAAGAGGACTACAAGTATACCCCCTATCTACATCATGGAGGGTTGTATCTATGTGTCAAATGGGTGAATTTAATCCCATATATGTGGCTAAACTATAAAGAGTCTCATAGTTATGAAGTTCCCACTATTATTGAATGGTAATTATTATAGTAGATTATTAAAGGAGTCTAAGTGCACCACCGCTACTACATCATGAGAGGTATATCTATATATCAAAGGGGTGACTTTAATACCCATATGTGTGTGGCCAAAATATAAAGAGTTCCATTGATAGAAGGGTTTCTAATATTTTAGGATCCTTATTTATATAGTAGATTATAAGAGAAGTCCAAATGTACCCACTTGACTATATTATTGGGGTATATCTCTGTATCAAAGGGGTGACATTAGCTCGAGTATTATGTGGCCAAAATATAAAGATCTCATAGTTAGGAGGAGACCCACTACTGTGGGATCCATATTTATATAGCGTATTATGAGATAAGTCCAAGTATAACCCCACCTCCTACTATATAAATATAGCATATTATGAGATAACTACATTATGGGGAAGTACATCTATGTGTCAAAGACGTGATTTTAACACCAGTATATATATGGCAAAAATATAAAGAGTATCATGGCTAGGAGGGGTCCCACTATTGTAGGATCTATATTTTTGTAATAGAGTATGAGAGGAGTCCAAGTGTAACCCCCAGACTACATCATCAGGGAGTAAATCTATATATCAAAATATGATTATAACACCAGCATGTGTGCTTCCTAAATATAAAGATTCTCATGGCTTCGAGGGGTCCCACTATTGTTGGATCTTTCTTAATGTAGCAATTTATGATAGGAGTCTAAGTGTAACCCCCTACTGACTATATCATAGGAAAGTACATCTATGTGTTAAAGGGATGACTTTAACATTCACTTGTCTGTGGCCAAAATATAAAGAGTCTTATAGCTTGGAGGTGTCACTCTATTGTGGGATCTATATTTATGTAGCATATTATGAGAGGAGTCCAATTGTAACCCCCCCTGACTGCATCATGGGGGAGTATATCTTTGTGTCAAAAGGTTTAATTTAACACTAGTATTTATGTGGCTAAAACATAAATAGTCATATATCTATGAGGTATCTTACTATTGTTGGATTGTTGTTATGTAGCAATTTATGAGACGAGTCTATGTGAAACCCCCCTTACAACATCATTTGGGATACATCTATATGACAAATGGGTGACTTTAACACTTGTATGTGTGTGGCCAGTCTCATAGCTAGTTGGGTTCCCACTATTGTTTGATCCCTATTAATATGCATATTATTAGAGGAGTCTAAGTGTACCCCTGTCCCACGACTATATAATGGGGTGTGCATCTATGTGTCAAAGTGATGAATTTAACACTCGTATATATATGGCCAAAATATAAAGAGTCTCAAGCTATAAAGGGTCCCATTATTGTGGAAACCTCATTCATATAATAGATTATGAGATGAGTTCATGTGTACTCCCTGACTACATCATGGGGGGTATATTTATATGTCAAATGGGTGACTTTAATACCGTATATTTGTCGCCAAAATATAAAGAGTCATATAGTTAGAAGGGGTCCCATTATTGTAGGATCCTTATTAATGTAGCAGATTATGATATAAGTCTAAGTATACCACTCTACATCATGGAGAATACATCAATGTGTCAAAGGGATGACTTTAACATCCGTATATGTGTTAAAAATATATAAGGAGACCTATATCTAAGAGCGATCTCTCTATTATAGAATTCTTATTCATCTAATAAATTATAAGAGGACTCTGTGAATAAGGATCCCCTAATAGTGGGACCCTTCCTTATTTATGGGAAGTACATCTTTGTGTCAAAGGGGTGACTTTAGTACCTGATTGTATATGGACAAAATATAAAGAGTCCTATAGCTATAAGGGTTCCCACTATTATGAGATTCTTATTATTGTAGCAGATTATGAGAAGAATCCAAGTGTACTCCCCTCCCGATTACATTATAGGGTGGTATATCTATGTATCTAAGGGGTACCTTTTTCACCCGTATATACATCGTTAAAATATAAACTCAAATAGATAGGAAGGGACCCAATATTAGGGGATCCTTATTCATGTTGCATATTATGAGAGGAGTCCAAGTCTACCCCCAGACTACATCGTTGGGGGGTACATCTTATGGTCAAAGGGATCATTTTAATACCTGTATGTATATGGTCAAATTATAAAGAGTCCCATATCTAGGAGGTATCCTACTATTATTGCATCCTTATCCATATAACCAAAATATAAATAGTCTCATAGTTATATACGATATATCTATATATTAAAAGGATGACTCTAACACCTGATTATATATAGCCAAAATAAAAAGAGTCTTGTATCTAGTTAGGTTCCGACTATTGTGGGATCCTTATTCATGTAGTAGATTATATGAGGAGTCCAAGTATACCCCCCAATTATATTATGGCAGGGTACATCTATATATTAATAGGGTGATTTTAATATCCGTATATATATGGCCAAAATATAAAGAGTCACATAGCTATGAGAGGTCCTACTAAGGTAAGAGCTTATTTATATAGAAAATTATGAGATATGCTCAAGTGTCCCCTGCCCCAATTGCATTATGGGGGTATATTTATGTGTTAAAATGGTGACTTTAACACCCACATGTATGTGGCCAAAATATAAAGAGTCCCAAAGCTAGAATGGGTCCTACTATTGTAGGATCTGTATTTATATAGAGGATTATCATATGAGTCTAGGTATACCCCCCACAACATCCTAGGGTTATATTTATATATCAAAGGGGTGATTTTAACACCGGTATGTGTGTAAAAAAAATATAAAGTATCATATAGCTAAGAGTGGTATCTCGTTTATGGAATACTTATTCATATAGTAGGCTATAAGAGGACTCCAAGTATACCCCCTCTCTCGACTTCATCATGGGGGTACATCTATGTGTCAAAGGAGTGACTTTAACACTCAAATTATGTGGCAACATATAAAAGAGTCACATAGCTATGTGGGTTCCCACTATTATGGGATTCTTATTTATATAACAGATTATGACAGGAAACCTAGTGTAACCCCCCTCCGCCTGTATCATGAGGGGGTATATTTATATATCAAGGGGTATCTTTAACACCCCTATGTGTGTGGTCAAAATAAAAATATTTTTATAGCTAGAAGGGGTCTCAATATTATGGGATCCTTATTTATACAGCAGATTATGATAGGTGTCCAAGTATACCCCCCACTATATCATGGGGGTACATCTATGTGTCAAAGGGTATATTTTTAACACCCTTATGTGTGTGGCCAAAATATAAAGAGTCTCATAGCTAGGAGGAGACCCACTATTGTGGGATCTATATTTACATAGCGTATTATGAGATAAGTCCAAGTATAACCCCCCTCCTACTATATTAATATAGCATATTATAAGATAACTATATTATAGGTGAGTATATCTATATGTCAAAAGGGTGACTTTAACACCAGTATATGTATGGCTAAAATATAAAGAGTATCATTGCTAGGAGGGGTCCATTATTGTAGGATCTATATTCATGTAGTATAGTACGAGAGGAGTCCAAGTGTAACCCCCAAACTACATTATGAGGGAGTAAATCTATGTATCAAAAGGTGATTATAACACATGATGTGTATTGCCAAAATATAAAGAGTCCCATACCTTGGAGGGGACCTATTATTATGTGATCTATCTTAATGTAGCAGTTTATGAGAGAAGTCAAACTGTAACCGCCCTTACTACATCATAGGGGAGTACATCTATGTGTTAAAGGGGTGACTTTAATACTCACTTGTCTGTGGCCAAAATATAAAGTCTTATAGCTTGGAGGTGTCACTCTATTACGGGATCTATATTCATGTAGCAGATTATGAGAGGAGTCCAAGTGTGACCCCCCTGACTGCATCATAGGGGAGTATATCTTTGTGTCAAAAGATTTACTTTAACACTCGTATTTATATGGCAAAAATATTAAGAGTTATATATCTAGGAGGTATCTTACTATTGTAGAATCCTAGTTATGTAGTAATTTATGAGACGAGCCCAAGTGAAACCCCCCCGGCAATATCATTTGGGATGCATCTATATGATAAAGGGGTGACTTTAACACTTGTATGTGTGTGGCCAGTCTCATAGCTAGTTGAGTTCCTACTATTATTGGATCCCTATTAATATGCATATTATGAGAGGAGTCCAAGTGTACCTTTCTCCCCTGACTATATCATGGGGTATGCATCTATATGTCAAAGTGGTGAATTTAACACCCATATGTATATTGCCAAAATATAAAGTCTCTTAGCTATAAAGGTTCCCATTATTGTGGAAACCTTATTCATATAACAGATTATGAGATAAGCTCAAGTGTACTCCTCGACTACATCATGAGGGGTATATTTATATATTAAATGGATAACTTTAACCCCCGTATGTTTATCGCCAAAATATAACAAGTAATATTGCTAGAAGGGGTTCCATTATTGTAAGATCTTTATTCATGTAGCAGATTATGATATAAGTCCAAGTATACCCCTCTACATCATAGAGGATACATCAATGTGTCAAAGGAATGACTTTAACATATATATATATGTGTTAAAAATTTATAAAGAGGCCTATAGCTAAGAGAGATCTCTCTATTATGGAATCTATATTCATGTAGTAGATTATAAGAGGACTCCATGAATAAGGATATATCCCCAAATAGTAGGACCCCTTCTTATTCATGGGAAGTACATCTTTGTGTCAAAGGGGTATATTTATATGCCAAAGGGTATCTTTATCACCCATATGTGTGTGGCCAAAATAAAAATATTTCTATAGCTAAAAGGGGTCTCACTATTATGGGATCCTTATTTATATAGTAGATTATGATAATAGTCCAAGTATATCCCCCACTATATCATGGGGTACATTTATGTGTCAAAGGGGTGATTTTAACACCCGCATGTGTGTGGAAAAATATAAAGAATCTCATAGCTAAGAGCTGTCTCATAATTATAAAATCATTATTCATATAGTAATTATAAGAGGACTCCAAGTATACCTGCTATTTACATCATAGAGGGATGTATCTATGTGTCAACTGTGTGAATTAAAACCCATATATATAGCTAAACTATAAAGAGTCCCATAGCTATGAGGGTTTACACTATTATTAAATGGCAATTATTATAGCAGATTATTAAAGGAATTAAAGTGTATCACCGCTACTACATCATTAGGTGTATATCTATATATCATAGGAGAAACTTTAACACCCGTATGTATGTGGCCAAAATATAAAGATTGTCATGGCTAAAAGGGTTTCTAATGTTATAGGATCCTTATTCATATAGTAACTTATAAGAGAAGTCCATGTGTACCCCCCTGATTATATCATGGGGGTTACATCTCTGTATCAAAGAGGTGACTTTAAGTCGGGTATATGTGTGGCAAAAATTATAAAGAGTCTCATAGCTAGGAGGAGACCCACTATTATGGGATCCATATTTACGTACCGTATTATGAGATGAGTCCAAGTATAACCCCCCTCCTACTATATTAATATTGCATATTATGTGATAACTATATTATGGGGGAATACATCTATGTGTCAAAGGGGTGACTTTAACACCAGTATGTGTATGGCTAAAATATAAATTGTACCATATCTAGGAGGGGTCTTACTATTGTAAGGTCTATATTCATATAGTAGAGTACGAGAGAAGTCCAAGTGTAGCCCCCCAGACTACATCATCAGGCAGTAAATCTATGTATCAAAAGGTGATTATAACACCAACATATGTGCTGCCAAAATATAAAGAGTCTCATAGCTTGGAGGGGTTCCACTATTGTGGGATCCATTTTAATATAGTAGTTTCTGAGAGAAGTCTAAGTGTAACCCCCCTGACTACATCATAGGGTATTATATCTATGTGTTAAAGGGGTGACTTTAACACTCACTTGTATGTAGCTAAAATATAAAGAGTCTTATGGCTTGGAGGTGTCACTCTATTGTGGGATCTATATTCATATACCGTATTATGAGAGGAGTCCAAGTGTAACCCCCCTAACTGCATCATGAGGGAGTATATCTTTGTGTCAAAAGGTTTACTTTAACACCCATATTTATATGGCCAAAATATAAATCGTCATATATCTAGGAGGTATCTTACTATTGTAGGATCCGAGTTATATAGCAATTTATGAGACGAGTCTAAGTGAACCCCCCCCCCCCCCCCCCGGGCAATATTATTTGGGATACATATATATGACAAAGGGGTAACTTTAACATTTTTATATATGTGGCTAGTCTCATAGCTAGTTGGGTTCCCACTATTGTTGGATCCCTATTAATATGTATATTATGAAAGGAGTCCAAGTGTACCCCCTTCCCCGACTATATCATGGGGTGTATATTTATGTATCAAAGTGGTGAATTTAACACCCGTATGTATGATGCCAAAATATAAAGAGTCTTATAGTTATAAAGGGTCCTATTTTATGGAAGCTTCATTCATATAACAGATTATAAGATGAGTTCAAGTGTACTCCCAGACTACATCATGAGGGGTACATTTATATATCAAATGGGTGACTTTAACACCCGTATGCTTGTCGCCAAAATATAAAGAGTTATATAGCAAGAATGAGTCCCATTATTGTATGATACTTATTCATGTAACAGATTATGATATAAATCCAAGTATGTCCATCTACATCATAGAGGATACATCAATGTGTCAAAGGGGTGACTTTAACATCTGTATATATGTGAAAAATATATAAAGAGACTTATAGCTAAGACCGATCTCTCTATTATGGAATCCTTACTCATGTAGTAGATTATAAGATAACTCTATGAATAAGGATCCCCTAATAATAGGACCACTCCTTATTCATGGGAAGTATATCTTTTTATCAAAGTGGTGACTTTAATACCTGATTGTATATGGGCAAAATATAAAGAGTTCCATAGCTATAAGGGTTCCAACTATTACGGGATCCTTATTAACATAGCAGATTATAAAAGGAGTCTAAGTGTACTCCCTTCCCGATTACATTATAGGGGGGTGCATCAATGTATCAAAGGGGTGACTTTTTCACCCGTATATGCATTGTTAAAATACAAACTCACATAGATAGGAGGGGTCACACTGTTAGGGGATCCTTATTAATGTAGCATACTATGAGAGGAGTCCAAGCCTACCCCCTGACTATATCATTGGGGGGTACATCTTATGGTCAAAGGGGTGACTTTAACACCATTATGTATGTGGCCAAATTATAAAGAGTCTCATATCGAGGAGATATCTTACTATTATAGTATCCTACTAAATATAGCCAAAATATAAAAAGTCACATAATTATGTAGGATACATCTATATGTCAAAAGGATGACTCTAATACCTGATTATATGTGGTCAAAATAAAAAGAGTCTCATATCTAGTTGGGTTCCCACTATTATGGGATCCTTATTTATATAGTAGATTATGTGAGGATTCCAAGTATACCCCACAACTATATCATGGTAGGGTACATCTATATATCAAAAGGGTGATTTTAACATCCGTATATGTGTGGCCAAAATATAAAGAATCGTATAGCTATAAGGGGTCCTACTAATATAAGAGCTTATTTATATAGAAGATTATGAGATATGTACAAGTGTCCCCTCCCTCAACTGCATTATAGGGTATATTTAAGTATCAAAGGGGTGACTTTAACACCCGCATGTATGTGGCCAAAATATAAAGAGTCCCAAAGTTAGAATGGATCCCACTATCGTGGTATATGTATTTATATAGCAGATTATCATATGAGTCTAGGTATAGCCCTTACTACCTCATTAGGGTATATTTATATATCAAAGGGGTGACTTTAACACTTGCAATTGTGGCAAAAATATAAAGTATCCCATGGCTAAGAGTGGTCTCAATATTGTAGAATACTTATTCATATATAGTGGGCTATAAGAGGACTCCAAATATACCCCCTTTCCCGACTTCATCATTAGGGGTATATCTATGTGTGAAAGGGGTGACTTTAACACCCAAATTATATGGCAATATATAAAAGAGTCATATAGCTATAAGGGTTCCCACTATTATGTGATTCTTATTTATATAGCAGATTATAAGAGGAGTTCAAGTGTAACCCCCCTCTTACTGCATTAGTAGGGGGTATATTTATATGTCAAGGGGTATCTTTAACACCCGTATGTGTGTGGCCAAAATAAAAATATTTCTATAGCTAGAAGGGTCTCATTATTATTGGATCCTTATTTATATAGCAGATTATGATAAGAGTCCAAGTATAACCCCCACTATATCATGGGGATACATCTATATGTCAAAGGAATGATTTTAACACCCGCATATGTGTGAAAAAATATAAAGAGTCTCATAGCTAAGAGTAGTCTCACAATTATGGAATTATTATTCATGTAGTAATTATAAGAGGACTCCAAGTATACCCCCCCCATCTACATCATGAAGGAGTGCATCTATGTGTCAAATGGCTGAATTTAACCGAATATATATTGCTAAACTATAAAGAGTACCATAGCTATGAGGGTTCCCACTATTATTGAATGGTAGTTATTATAATAGATTATTAAAGGAGTCCAAGTGCACCACCGCTACTACATCATGAGTATATTTATTTATCAAAGGGGTGACTTTAATACCCGCATGTGTGTGGCTAAAATATAAAGAGTTACATAGCTAGAAGGGTTTCTAATTTTATAGGATACTTAGTCATATAGTAGATTATAAGAGAAGTCCAAGTGTACGCACCTGACTATATCATGGGTGGTACATCTCTGTATCAAGGGGGTGACTTTAACTCGGGTATACATATGACCAAAATATAAAGAGTCTCATAGCTAAGAGGTGATCGACCAACTATTGTGCGTGGGATCCATATTTATGTAGGGTATTATAAAATAAGTCCAAGTATAACCCCCTCCTACTATATTAATATAGTATATTATGAGATAACTATATTATGAGCGAGTACATCTATATATCAAAGGGGTGACTTTAATACCAGTATGTATATGGCTAAGATATAAAGAGTATCATTGATAGGATGGGTCCCACTATTATAGGATCTATATTCATGTAGTAGAATACGAGAGGAGTCCAAGTGTAACCCCCAGACTACATCATTAAGGAGTAAATCTATGTATCAAAAGGTGGTTATAACACCAACATATATGCTACCAAAATATAAAGTCTTATAGCTTGGAGGGGTCCCACTATTGTGGGATCCTTCTTAATGTAGCAGTTTATGAGAAGAGTCTAAGTGTAATCCCCTCGACTATGTCATAGGGGAGTACATCTATGTGTTAAAAGGTGACTTTAACACTCACTTGTCTGTGGCCAAAATATAAAGAGTCTCGTAGCTTGGCGGTGTCACTCTATTATAGAATCTATATTAATGTAGCAGATTATGAGAGGAGTCCAAGTGTAACCCCCATGACAGTACGTATCATGGGGCAGTTTATCTTTTTGTCAAAATGTTTACTTTAACACCCGTATTTTATTGGCAAAAATATAACAAGTCATCTATCTAGGAGGTATCTTACTATTGTGAGATCCTAGTTATGTAGCAATTTAGAAGACGAGTCCAAGTGAACCCCCCCCCCCCCCGGTAATATCATTTGGGAAACATCTATGTGACAAGGGGTGACTTTAACACTTGTATATATGTGTGGCTAGTCTCATAGCTAGTTGGGTTACCACTATTGTTGGATCCTTATTAATATGCATATTATGAGTGGAGTCCAAGTGTACCCCCCTCCCCCGACTATATCATGGGGTGTACATCTATGTATCAAAGTGGTGAATTTAATACCCGTATGTTTGTAGTCAAAATATAAAGGGTCTCATATCTATAAAGGGTCTCATTATTATGGAAACCTCATTCATATAACATATTATGCGATGATTTTAAGTGTACTCTCTGACTACATCATGGGGGGTATATTTATATGTCAAATAGGTTACTTTAACACCTGTATATTTATCGCCAAAATATAAAGAGTCATATAGCTAGAAGGGGTCCCATTATTTTAGGCTCCTTATTCATGTAGCAGATTATCATATAAGTTCAAGTATACCCCTCTACATCATGAAGGATACATCAATGTGTCAAAGAGCTGACTTTAATATCCGTATATGTGTGAAAATATATAGAAAGGCTTGTAGTTAAGAGCGATCTCTTAATTATGGAATCCTTATTCATGTAGTAGATTATAAAAGGACTCTATAAATAAGGATCCCCTAATAGTGGGACCCCTCCTTATTCATGGGAAGGACATCTTTGTGTCAAAGGGGTGACTTTAACACCTAATTGTATGTGAGCAAAATATAAAGAGTCTTATAGCTATAAGTGTTTTCACTATTATGGGATCCTTATTAATGTAACAGATTATGAGAGGAGTCTAAGTGTACTCCCCTCCCGATTACATCATAGGGGGGTATATCTATATATCAAAGGGATGACTTTTTCACCCGTATATGCATAATTAAAATATAAACACACATAGATATGAGGGGACCTACTATTAGGGATTCTTATTCTTGTAATATATTATAAGAGAAGTTCAAGCCTACCCCCTAACTATATCATTGTGGGGTACATCTTATGGTCAAAGGGGTGACATTGACACCTGTATGTATGTGGCCAATTATAACCCCCGTCCGCCTGCATCATTAGGGGGTATATTTATATATCAAGAGGTATCTTTAACACCCATATGTGTGTGGCCAAAATAAAAATATTTGGATAGCTAGAAGGGGTCTCACTATTATGGGATCCTCATTTATATAGCAGATTATGATAGGAGTCCAAGTATACCCCCTACTATATCATGGGGGTATATTTATGTATCAAAGGGGAGATTTTTAACACCCGCATATGTGTGGAAAAATATAAAGTCTCATAGCTAGGAGCAGTCTCACAAATATAGAGTTATTATTCATATAGTAATTATAAAATCATATAGTAATTATAAAAAGGACTCCAAGTATACCCGCCATCTATATCATGGAGGGGTGTATCTATGTGTCAAATTGGTGAATGTAAACCCATATATGTGGCTAAACTATAAAGAGTCCCATAACTACGAGGGTTCCCACTATTATTGAATGATAATTATTATAGCAGATTATTAAAAGTGTCCAAGTACACCACCGCTACTACATCATAGGGGGTATATTTATATATCAAAAGGGTGACTTTAATACCCGTATGTGTGTGGTAAAAATATAAAGAGTTTCATAGCTAGAAAGAATTCTAATACTATAGGATCCTAATTCATATAGTAAATTATAAGAAAGGTCCAAGTGTACCCCTCTAACTATATCATGGGGGATATATCTCTGTATCAAAAGGGCGACTTTAACTCGGGTATATGTATAGCCAAAATATAAAGAGTCTCGTAGTTAGGAGGAGACCCACTATTGTGGGATCTATATATAGGTAGCGTATTTTGAAATGAGTCTAAGTATAACCCCCCTCCTACAATATTATTGTAGCATATTATGAAATAACTACATTATGGGGGAGTAGATCTATGTGTCAAAGAGGTGACTTTAATACCAGTATATGTATGTCTAAAATATAAAGAGTATCATAGCTAGGAGGGGTCCCACTATTGTAGGATCTATATTTATATAATAGAGTACAAGAGGAGTCTAAGTGTAATCCTCCAGACTATATCATGAGGGAGTAAATCTATATATCAAAAGGTGATTATAATACCAGCATATGTGCTGCCAAAATATAAAAAGTCTGATAGCTTGAAAGGGTTTTAATATTGTGGGATCCTTCTTAATGTAATAGTTTATAAAAGGAGTTTAAGAGCTCGCTCCCCAACATCACAGGGGAGTATATCTATGTATTTAAGGGGTGACTTTAACACTCACTTGTCTGTGGCCAAAATATAAAGAGTCTCATAGCTTAGAGGTGTCACTTTATTATGGGATCTATATTCATGTAGCAGATTATGAGAGAAGTCCAAGTGTAACCCCCTGATTGCATCATGTGGGAGTATATCTTTATGTCAAAAGGTTTACTTTAACACCCGTATTTATGTGGCCAAAATATAAAGAGTTATATATCTAGGAGGTATCTTACTATTGTGGAATCCTAGTTATGTGGCAATTTATAAGACGAGTCCTAGTGAAACCCCCCCGGAAATATCATTTTGGATATATCTATGTGACAAAGGGGTGACTTTAACACTTGTATGTTTGTGGCTAGTCTCATAGCTAGTTGGGTTCCTACTACTGTTGGATCCCTATTAATATGCATATTATGAGAGAAGTCCAAGTGTACCCCCTCTCCCGACTATATCATGGGGTGTTCATCTGGTGTCAAAGGGATGATTTTAATACCCCATATGTGTATGGAAAAATATAAAAAGTCTCATAGCGTAGGGCAGTCTCACAATTATGAAATCATTATTCATATAGTAATTATAAGATGACTCCAAGTATACCCCCCTTCTATATCGTGGAGGGTGTATCTATGTGTCAAATTGGTATATTTAATCCCATATATGTGGCTAAACTATAAATAGTCACATAGCTATAAGGGTTTTCACTATTATTGAATGGTAATTATTATATCAAATTATTAAAGGAGTTCAAGTGCACCACTGCTACTATATCATGGGGGGTATATCTATATATCAAAGGGGTGACTTTAATGCCCATATGCGTGTGGCCAAAGTATAAAGAGTTCCATGGCTAGATGAGTTTCTAATATTATAGGATCCTTATTGATATAGCAGATTATATCATATGGGGTATATATCTGTATCAAAGGGGAGACTTTAACTCGGGTATATATGTGGCCAAAATATAAAAAGTCTCATAGTTAGGAGGATACCCACTATTGTAAGATCCATATTTATGCAGCGTATTATGAGATGAGTCCAAGTATAACCCCCCTCCTACTATATTAATATAGTATATTATAAGATAACTACATTATAAGGGAGTACATCTTTGTGTTAAAGGAGTGACTTTAACTCCAGTATATGTATGGCTAAAATATAAAAAATATCATAGCTAGGAGGGGTCCCACTATTGTAGGATCTATATTCATATAGTAGATCGAGTACGAGAGGAGTCCAAGTGTAAGCCCCCAGACTACATCATAAGGGAGTAAATCTATATATCAAAAGGTGATTATAACACCAATATTTGTGCTGTCAAAATATAAAGAGTCTCATAGCATGGAGGGGTCCCACTATTATGGGATCCTTCTTAATATAGCAGTTTATAAGAGGAGTCTAAGTGTAATCCCCATACTACATCATAAGGGAGTACATCTATGTGTTAAAGGGATGACGTTAACACTCACTTGTCTGTGGCCAAAATATAAAGAGTCTCATAGCTTGGAGGTGTCACTCTATTGTGGGATTTATATTCATATAGTAGATTATGAGATGAGTCCAAGTGTAACCCCCTTGACTGCATTATAGGGTAGTATATCTTTATGTCAAAAGGTTTACTTTAACACCCGTATTTATGTGGCCAAAATATAAAGAGTTATATATCTAGGAGGTATCTTACTATTGTAGGATCTTAGTTATATAGAAATTTATGAGACGAGTCCAAGTGAAACCCCCCCTCCTCGGTAACATCATTCGGGATACATTTATGTGACAAAGGGGTGACTTTAACATTTTTATGTAGGTAGCCAGTCTCATAGCTAGTTGGGTTCCTACTACTGTTGGATCCCAATTAATATTTATATTATGATAGGAGTCCAAGTGTACCCCCTTCGCCCGACTATATCATGAGGTGTATATCTATGTGTCAAACTGGTGACCTTAACACCCGTATGTATATGACTAAAATATAAAGAGTCTCATAGCTATAAAGGGTTATATTATTATGGAAACCTCATTCATATAACAGATTATGAGATGAGTTCAAGTGTACTCCCCGACTACATCATAGGGGGTACATTTATATGTCAAATGGGTGATTTAACACCCGTATGTTTGTCACCAAAATATAAAGAGTCATATAGTTGGAAGGGGTCCTATTAATGTAGGATCCTTATTCTTGTAGCAGATTATGATATAAGTCCAAATATACCAATCTATATTATGAAGGATAAATAAATGTGTTAATGGGGTGACTTTAACATTTGTATGTGTGAAAATATATAAAGAAACTTATAGCTAAAAGCGATCTCTCTATTATAGAATCTTTATTCAGGTAGTAGATTATAAGAGGACTCCATGAATAAGAATTTCCTAATAATGGGACGCCTCCTTATTTTTGGAAAGTACATCTTTGTATCAAAGGGGTGACTTTAATACCAGATTGTTTGTGAGCAACATATAAAGAGTCGCATAGCTATAAAGGTTCCCACTATTATGCGATCCTTATTAATATAACAGATTATGAGAGAAGTTCAAGTGTACTACCCTCCCGATTACGTCATAGGGGTGTACATCTACGTATCAAAGGGGTGACTTTTTCACCCGTATATGCATCGTTAAAATATAAACTCACATAGATAGGAGGGGTCCCACTATTAGAGGATCCTTATTCATGTAGCATATTATGAGAGGAGTCCAAGCCAATCCCCTGACTACATCATTGGGTGGTATATCTTATGGTCAAAGGGGTGACTTTAACACATGTATGTATATGGCCAAATTATAAAGAGTCTCATATCTTGGAGGTATCCCACTATTATGGTATCAATCTTCAAATAGCTAAAATATAAAGAGTCTCATAGTTATATAGGATACATTTATGTGGGAAAAGGATGACTCTAAGACCAGTTATATGTGGCCAAAATAAAAAGAGTCCCGTATCTAGTTGGGTTCCTACTATTGTGGGATAATTATTCATGTAGTAGATTATGTGAGAAGTCCAAGTATACCCCCCAATTATATTATTGCAGGGTACATCTATATAACAAAGGGGTGATTTTAACACCTGTATGTGTGTGGCAAAAATATAGCCCCCACTGCATTATGGGGGTATATTTATATGCCATAGGGGTAACTTTAACACCCGCATGTATGTGGCCAAAATATAAAGTCTCAAAGCTAGAATAGGTCCCACTATTGTGGGATCTGTATTGCTATAGAAGATTATCATATGAGTCCAGGTATACCCCCCACTACATCATGGGCGTATATTTACATGTTAAAGGGGTGACTTTAACACCTGCATTGTGTGGCAAAAAATATATAATGTCCCATGGCTAAGAGTGGTCTCAATATTATGGAATACTTATTCATATAGTAGGACATAAGAGGACTCCAAGTATACCCCCTCCCCTGACTTCATCATGGAGGGTACATCTATATGTCAAAGGGGTGACTTTAACATCTGAATTATATGGCAACATATAAAAGAATCACATAGCTATGAGGGTTCCCACTATTATGGGATTCTTATTTATTTAGCAGATTATGAGAGGAGTCCAAGTATAATCCCCCTCCACCTGTATCATTTGGGGGTACATTTATATGTCAAGGGGTATCTTTAACACCCGTATGTATGTGGCCAAAATAAAAATATTTCTATAGCTAAAAGGAGTCTTACTATTATGGGATCCTTATTTATATAGCAGATTATGATAGGAGTACAAGTATACCCCTCACTATATCATAAGAGTACATCTATATGTCAAATTGGTGATTTTAACACCCATATGTGTGTGGAAAAATATAAAGAGTCCCATAGCTAAGAGTAGTCTCAATATTGTGGAATTATTATTCATGTAGTAATTAAAAGAGGACTCTAAGTATACCCTGTATCTACATCATAGAGGGGTGTATCTATGTGTCAAATAGGTGAATTTAAACCCATAAATATGGCTAAACTATAAAAAGTCTCATAGCTACGAAGTTCTCACTATTATTAAATGGTAATTATTATAACAGATTATTATAGGTGTCCATGTACACGACCGCTACTATATCATAGGGGGTATATCTATATATCAAATGGGTGACTTTAATACACGTATGTGTGTGGCTAAAATATAAAGAGTTCCATGGATAGAAGGATTTCTAATATTATAGGATCCTTATTCATATAGTGGATTATAAGAGAAGTCCAAATGTACCCACCTAACTATATCATTAGAGTATATCTCTATATCAAAAGGGTACCTTTAGATGTGGCTAAAATATAAAGAGTCATAGTTAGGAGGAGACTCATTATTGTGGGATCCATATTTATGTCACTACAAAAAAAACAGTTATTACCGACGGACACTATCCGTCGGTAATATTAAAATTTCGTCGGTAATATTCAATAGCGACGGAAGGTATTTCCGTCGCTTGCTGTCGGGAAAGAAGGCGTCGGGGAAAACAATACGACGGACCAAATATTACCGTCGGTAATAATAATTAATACCGACGGTAATATTAACGCCGTCGGTAATATTTAATCAATTTAAAACTAATATAATTTAGTATTGCCGACGAAATACAAGAATCCGTCGGTAATATATAACCATTTTACCGACGGGTATATTTCATACTGTCGGTAATAATATATATATTACCGACACATATATATATTACCCGTCGGTAATAATATATATATTACCGACCAAATTCATATAACCGTCGGTAATACTATATATATTACCGACGGATATTATATGCCGTCGGCAAATCATTAATAATTTAAAAAAAATAAAAATATTATTACCGACGGAATAATTAATTTCCGTCGGTAATAAGTATTTTTTTTTTTTTAATAAATTTACCTAAATAATGTTATTTAATTCCTGTGATTCAATACCACAATATATTACCACAATTTATCAAATATTACCACAATTTATAAAATATTACCTAAATTGATAAAAAATTACAGCAAATTATCAAATATTACCACAGTTCTCGGCCGACAATTATAGACAAGAACAAAAAATAACCATATATTACAAAATAATATTTACACAATCCAGAACTGAGAGATGATACATGTCCTATCTCAACCACCCCCGCCCGCCACCAACGCCGGTGCTCTCATCGATCCCCTGACGCCGCCCTATCTCAACCACGCCCGCCCACCACCAACGCTGGTGCTCTCATCGATCCCCTGACGCCGCCCTGCTCCTGCAATTAACATGTATTTGTTAAAAAAATGGTTTATATCTATAACTGAGTCTAAGCGTTAAAAAATGATAAGTTAGCGTGTTTCGATTTTGAAATAGGTTTGGATTCGATCCGATCGTAGAATTATCGGCATCCGATAATTCGAACTTGGAATTATTCCGTATTTCAGACTTGCGAGCGGGTTCTAATTGGATATTTGACCAATTTACGCTCCGATTCACCGATTTAGAGTCTAAGTGTTGAAAAATCATAACTTAGCGTGTTTCGGATATCAAATAGCTAGGTTTGGATTCGATCGGATCGTCATCGGATCGGCATTCGATAATTCGAACTTGGAATTATTCCGAATTTCGGACTTGCGAGCGGGTTCTAATTGGATATTTGACCAATTTACGCTCCGATTCACCGATTTAGAGTCTAAGTGTTGGAAAATCATAAGTTAGCGTGTTTCGGATATAAAATAGGTTTGGATTCGATCGGATCGTCATCGGCTCGGCATCCGATAATTCGAACTTGGAATTATTCCGTATTTCGGACTTGCGAGCGGGTTCTAATTAGATATTTGACCAATTTACGCTCCGATTCACCGATTTAGAGTCTAAGTGTTGGAAAATCATAAGTTAGCGTGTTTCGGATATAAAATAGGTTTGGATTCGATCGGATCGTCATCGGCTCGGCATCCGATAATTCGAACTTGGAATTATTCCGTATTTCGGACTTGCGAGCGGGTTCTAATTGGATATTTGACCAATTTACGCTCCGATTCACCGATTTAGAGTTTAAGTGTTGGAAAATCATAAGTTAGCGTGTTTCGGATATGAAATAGGTTTGGATTCGATCCGATCGTCATCGGATCGGCATCCGGTAATTCGAAGTTGGAATTATTCCGTATTTCGGACTTGCGAGCGGGTTCTAATTGGATATTTGACCAATTTACGCTCCGATTCACCGATTTAGAGTCTAAGTGTTGGAAAATCATAAGTTAGCGTGTTTCGGATATAAAATAGGTTTGGATTCGATCGGATCGTCATCGGCTCGGCATCCGATAATTCGAACTTGGAATTATTCCGTATTTCGGACTTGCGAGCGGGTTCTAATTGGATATTTGACCAATTTACGCTCCGATTCACCGATTTAGAGTCTAAGTGTTGGAAAATCATAAGTTAGCGTGTTTCGGATATAAAATAGGTTTGGATTCGATTGGATCGTCATCGGCTCGGCATCCGATAATTTGAACTTGGAATTATTCCGTATTTCGGACTTGCGAGCGGGTTCTAATTGGATATTTGACCAATTTACGCTCCGATTCACCGATTTAGAGTCTAAGTGTTGGAAAATCATAAGTTAGCGTGTTTCGGATATAAAATAGGTTTGGATTCGATCGGATCGTCATCGGCTCGGCATCCGATAATTCGAACTTGGAATTATTCCGTATTTCGGACTTGCGAGCGGGTTCTAATTGGATATTTGACCAATTTACGCTCCGATTCACCGATTTAGAGTCTAAGTGTTGGAAAATCATAAGTTAGCGTGTTTCGGATATAAAATAGGTTTGGATTCGATCGGATCGTCATCGGCTCGGCATCCGATAATTCGAACTTGGAATTATTCCGTATTTCGGACTTGCGAGCGGGTTCTAATTGGATATTTGACCAATTTACGCTCCGATTCACCGATTTAGAGTCTAAGTGTTGGAAAATCATAAGTTAGCGTGTTTCGGATATAAAATAGGTTTGGATTCGATTGGATCGTCATCGGCTCGGCATCCGATAATTCGAACTTGGAATTATTCCGTATTTCGGACTTGCGAGCGGGTTCTAATTGGATATTTGACCAATTTACGCTCCGATTCACCGATTTAGAGTCTAAGTGTTGGAAAATCATAAGTTAGCGTGTTTCGGATATAAAATAGGTTTGGATTCGATCGGATCGTCATCGGCTCGGCATCCGATAATTCGAACTTGGAATTATTCCGTATTTCGGACTTGCGAGCGGGTTCTAATTGGATATTTGACCAATTTACGCTCCGATTCACCGATTTAGAGTCTAAGTGTTGGAAAATCATAAGTTAGCGTGTTTCGGATATAAAATAGGTTTGGATTCGATCGGATCGTCATCGGATCGGCATTCGATAATTCGAACTTGGAATTATTCCGAATTTCGGACTTGCGAGTGGGTTCTAATTGGATATTTGACCAATTTACGCTCCGATTCACCGATTTAGAGTCTAAGTGTTGGAAAATCATAAGTTTTCGGATATAAAATAGGTTTGGATTCGATCGGATCGTCATCGGCTCGGCATCCGATAATTCGAACTTGGAATTATTCCGTATTTCGGACTTGCGAGTGGGTTCTAATTGGATATTTGACCAATTTACGCTCCGATTCACCGATTTAGAGTCTAAGTGTTGGAAAATCATAAGTTAGCGTGTTTCGGATATGAAATAGGTTTGGATTCGATCCGATCGTCATCGGATCGGCATCCGGTAATTCGAAGTTGGAATTATTCCGTATTTCGGACTTGCGAGCGGGTTCTAATTGGATATTTGACCAATTTACGCTCCGATTCACCGATTTAGAGTCTAAGTGTTGGAAAATCATAAGTTAGCGTGTTTCGGATATAAAATAGGTTTGGATTCGATCGGATCGTCATCGGCTCGGCATCCGATAATTCGAACTTGGAATTATTCCGTATTTCGGACTTGCGAGCGGGTTCTAATTGGATATTTGACCAATTTACGCTCCGATTCACCGATTTAGAGTCTAAGTGTTGGAAAATCATAAGTTAGCGTGTTTCGGATATGAAATAGGTTTGGATTCGATCCGATCGTCATCGGATCGGCATCCGGTAATTCGAAGTTGGAATTATTCCGTATTTCGGACTTGCGAGCGGGTTCTAATTGGATATTTGACCAATTTACGCTCCGATTCACCGATTTAGAGTCTAAGTGTTGGAAAATCATAAGTTAGCGTGTTTCAGATATAAAATAGGTTTGGATTCGATCGGATCGTCATCGGCTCGGCATCCGATAATTCGAACTTGGAATTATTCCGTATTTCGGACTTCCGAGCGGGTTCTAATTGGATATTTGACCAATTTACGCTCCGATTCACCGATTTAGAGTCTAAGTGTTGGAAAATCATAAGTTAGCGTGTTTCGGATATAAAATAGGTTTGGATTCGATCGGATCGTCATCGGCTCGGCATCCGATAATTCGAACTTGGAATTATTCCGTATTTCGGACTTGCGAGCGGGTTCTAATTGGATATTTGACCAATTTACGCTCCGATTCACCGATTTAGAGTCTAAGTGTTGGAAAATCATAAGTTAGCGTGTTTCGGATATAAAATAGGTTTGGATTCGATCGGATCGTCATCGGCTCGGCATCCGATAATTCGAACTTAGAATTATTCCGTATTTCGGACTTGCGAGCGGGTTCTAATTAGATATTTGACCAATATACGCTCCGATTCACCGATTTAGAGTCTAAGTGTTGGAAAATCATAAGTTAGCGTGTTTCGGATATAAAATAGGTTTGGATTCGATCGGATCGTCATCGGCTCGGCATCCGATAATTCGAACTTGGAATTATTCCGTATTTCGGACTTGCGAGCGGGTTCTAATTGGATATTTGACCAATTTACGCTCCGATTCACTGATTTAGAGTCTAAGTGTTGGAAAATCATAAGTTAGCGTGTTTCGGATATGAAATAGGTTTGGATTCGATCCGATCGTCATCGGATCGGCATCCGGTAATTCGAAGTTGGAATTATTCCGTATTTCGGACTTGCGAGCGGGTTCTAATTGGATATTTGACCAATTTACGCTCCGATTCACCGATTTAGAGTCTAAGTGTTGGAAAATCATAAGTTAGCGTGTTTCGGATATAAAATAGGTTTGGATTCGATCGGATCGTCATCGGCTCGGCATCCGATAATTCGAACTTGGAATTATTCCGTATTTCGGACTTGCGAGCGGGTTCTAATTGGATATTTGACCAATTTACGCTCCGATTCACCGATTTAGAGTCTAAGTGTTGGAAAATCATAAGTTAGCGTGTTTCGGATATAAAATAGGTTTGGATTCGATCGGATCGTCATCGGCTCAGCATCCGATAATTCGAACTTGGAATTATTCCGTATTTCGGACTTGCGAGCGGGTTCTAATTGGATATTTGACCAATTTACGCTCCGATTCACCGATTTAGAGTCTAAGTGTTGGAAAATCATAAGTTAGCGTGTTTCGGATATAAAATAGGTTTGGATTCGATCGGATCGTCATCGGCTCGGCATCCGATAATTCGAACTTGGAATTATTCCGTATTTCGGACTTGCGAGCGGGTTCTAATTGGATATTTGACCAATTTACGCTTCGATTCACCGATTTAGAGTCTAAGTGTTGGAAAATCATAAGTTAGCGTGTTTCGGATATGAAATAGGTTTGGATTCGATCCGATCGTCATCGGATCGGCATCCGATAATTCGAAGTTGGATTTATTCCGTATTTCGGACTTGCGAGCGGGTTCTAATTGGATATTTGACCAATTTACGCTCCGATTCACCGGTTTAGAGTCTAAGTGTTGGAAAATCATAAGTTAGCGTGTTTCGGATATGAAATAGGTTTGGATTCGATCCGATCGTCATCGGATCGGCATCCGGTAATTCGAACTTGGAATTATTCCGTATTTCGAACTTGCGAGCGGGTTCTAATTGGATATTTGACCAATTTACGCTCCGATTCACCGGTTTAGAGTCTAAGTGTTGGAAAATCATAAGTTAGCGTGTTTCGGATATGAAATAGGTTTGGATTCGATCCGATCGTCATCGGATCGGCATCCGGTAATTCGATATTGGAATTATTCCGTATTTCGGACTTGCGAGCGGGTTCTAATTGGATATTTGACCAATTTACGCTCCGATTCACCGGTTTAGAGTCTAAGTGTTGGAAAATCATAAGTTAGCGTGTTTCGGATATGAAATAGGTTTGGATTCGATCCGATCGTCATCGGATCGGCATCCGGTAATTCGAACTTGGAATTATTCCGTATTTAAAAGAAAAACAGAGGCTACATCATTACCATGAGAGAGAGAGTGACCATTTACGATTCGATTTACCGATTTATAGTCTAAGTGTTGGAAAATCATAAGTGTGATAATATGATCAAAACTCAAATTAGTAAGATTCATATTTTTTGCTAATATTATAAAGATTAGTAAGTACCTGATCATGAGGATGAGCCACCGCTAGACCGGCTTATGAATTCATTAAATTTACGCTCCAGTTCCCTGCGAGCTTCTCTTTCCTCATCGAGGGCCTTCTTCTCCGCCTCAACCCTCTGCTCGAGGGCCTGCCTCTGCTCTCGCTCCGCCTCCATCCTCTGCTCGAGGGCCTGCCTCTGCTCTCGCTCCGCGTCTAGCGCAGACTGCAGCTGAGTGATAGCACCGGTCTGGGTGTCCCGTGCCCTCGAGCGCATACCCTCTCGTCCAAAGTAGGAGGAGGGCGTGACTCCAAGGCCCGTACAGAGGACACGGCCGTGCGTGGCAGGTCTCAGCACAGTATCCATCGCTGAGTCGACAGATACTGAGCTGGAGGAGGAGCCGGCCTCGCCCGACGGGGTCACCATAAGTCGCATCCTCTCCTATATAAAAACAACCAATGATATTCAATGATATTTTATGGCATATGTATAAGAATATATTAACAGTAATTTAATTACTTACCACTTGCGAGGCAACCCTGTCGTCCAGAAATGCCCCATCGATACGCCGCCTCCTAGAGGCCTCAAAAAGGTCAATCCTATTAGGCTCGTGGCCCAAGGACTGTGTCTGTTGGACATATAAAATAAATAGACGAGTTAATATAACATGTATAGAGCTTTAAATAATAACAATGTTTGTATCATTTACCAGCTGCTGGGCAAGCTGGGGCATGGAGGTCCTCCCCTTCACTGGAGCAGGTGTCGTCGAGGCACTTCTATTCTGCTTGCCTATAGCAGATTTATTCTGTGCAATCGATTAAATTTTGAAACATCAATACAAATTTTTAGTATAACATTAAAACAAGTACGAATCAACAAAATTATAATTATACCTGAAAGTTAGGGGTGGCCCAGTGAGCGACCAAAAACTGTAGAATGTGTAGCGGTGGCGCGTCTCTCGTCCCAGCCGCAGCCTGTACCTCCTCAGCCGGCTGGCCGACCAAGTAACCGTAGAGCTTGTAGAGCTCGTGACGGTAATCCCTGTACTGCTCACCCATCGTCTTCCACAAGTCCTCCCGATGGGTGTCGGTTTCCATGTTCTCCCATTTAAATTTCTCCTGTAAAATCAATTTAGAAACAAGTCATTTTATCAAATCAAATTATAAAGAAGTACGATATTATTCTAAAATGTTTTAATGAAACTAACGTACCAAAAACTGCTGATACATCCTCTCCTTATAGGATGCATCAATGTTCTTCCACCCCCTTAACCCCACAATCGGGGCATTCCTCTCCTCCCGTACTATCATGCCGACCCACGTGGCGGCGTCAGAAGCGTGCTCGCCCACAAAGGTATGGCCGCTCCACTGTAGGGACAGCGGCTCGCGTAAGGCCGACAAGCGCCGGGCCGTCGTCACGCCCCGGTCGCCTACGTACCTGGTCGACCCTGCAAATAAAATATACATCAGTACTGAAGAAGTATTTACAACATGTATAAAACTTTAGATCTAAACATTACCTGTGGGCGTAGACGCTGCAGCCGAGTGCTGAGCACTGCTCGAAGCTCCGGAGGCTGTGACCACAGCAGGAGCTGGTGTGGAGAGAGGAACAGCACTACCAGATCCGGACGGCTCAGCCTCGGACCCTGGGGTGGCAGCCGGAGCGCTCTGAGCTACCCCACCCCTGCCTCTGCCTCTGCCTCTACGAACATATGACCGTGATGCCATCTGAAACAATTTAATTTACATATGAAACAGTAAGATTTAAGATTTACATATGAAACAATATGAAACAGTTTGATTTATATATGAAACAGTATGATTTACATATGAAACAATATAAAACAATATGAACCCGCTCGCAATATGAAACAATATGAAACAATATGAAACAGTTAGACTCTAAATCGGTTAATCGGATCACACCGAACCGACAAAAACCGACCATTTCGGTTTCGGTTTCGATCTTGATTTTTCGTAAACCGAAAAAAATATAACCGACAAAACCCACACCGAAACCGACCGACAAAACCGACGCTCACCCTAGTCTAAAAACTACATTTTGCCCCCCATTCAATTCAGTTTTGATAGGATAAAAATCAATGTTTTAAAACATGAAAACTCGACTCGACTCGAAACCTTAATGAGTCGAGTAGACACGACAACTCGGCTAAAACCCGACAAAACTCGAGTCGGATCGAAACTCAGCCGAGTCGGATCGAAACTCGAGTTTTGGACCGAGTCGGATCGAAACTCAGCCGAGTCGAGTTAACTCGGCCGAGTTTCGAGTCGACTCGGCGAGTTTTAAAACAGTGTAAAAATTACCAAATGAGGGAATTAACCACAATATATTACCACAAATATATTACCACAAATTATGGTATTGTTGTAAATCATAATATATTACCACAAGATAAAAATTACCACAATAAATTACCTAATAAAAATTACCACAATATATTACCTAAATAAATTACCACAATATATTACCACAATACCACACTATATTTAATTCCTGTGATTTTACCTAAATAAAAATTACCACAATATATTACCACAAATTAACCGAAGGGGGAAAGGGAGGAGGAGGAGGAGCTCACCAGCGATGGTCGGCAGGCCTCGAGAAGGAGGAGGATGGGTGTCGTAGTCGGTGGCGCGAAAAAGCGGAGGGGTGGCCGGAGGTGCAAGGGAGGGGATGGGTGGCCGGCCGGAGGGGGGGTTTAGATCGAGAGAGAGAGAGACAGGTGAAGTAGAGAGAGAGAGAGAGAGAGAGAGAGGGAAGGCTGCTAGGGAGGCCGGGGAGGGGGGGAGGAGGCCGGGGAGAGAGAGAGAGGGCCGGGAGGCCGGGGAGGGGCGGAGGTCGGGAGGGGGATGGGTGGCCGGGAGGGGGATGGGTGGCCGGAGGGGATCGCGGGGCTGCCGGAGGGGGACGGGGTCGCCGGGGGGTCGGGTCGATGAGAGAGAGAGAGAGATTGAGAGAGGGGCGCGCGCCGGAGTCGAAACACAAAAAGAAAAGGGTGCAGGCTGTGGTGGATAAGTAAGGAGTTTTTACCGACGGAAATATAATTTCCGTCGGTATAATTACTTTATACCGACGGTATAATAATGTCCGTCGGTACAAATCAGCGACGAAACTCAGGGTTCCATTTTTTCCAGAGGCTCGGGTTTTCACCCTGAGTTTCGTCGGGACAATTTTACCGACGGATATTTAATTACCGTCGGTATTGTACCGACGGACATATAATTTCCGTCGGTATAATTAGTTATGCCGACGGAAATATTTAGTCCGTCGGTAAAAACCGCCGACGAAACTCAGGGTTCCATTTTTTTCCAGAGGCTCGGTTTTTACCCTGAGTTTCGTCGGGACAATTTTACCGACGGATATTTAATTACTGTCGGTATCGTACCGACGGCCATATAAGCTCCGTCGGTATAAATATTTATACCGACGGAAATATAAAGTCCGTCGGTAACAATCTCCGACGAAACTCAGGGTTCTATTTTTTCCAGAGACTTGGTTTTTACGCTGAGTTCCGTCATGACATTTTACCGACGGTCTTTATGAAGCCGTCGGTATAAAGTATATTACCGACGGTACATATATTTACCGTCGGTATAAATAATTGTACCGACGAATACTATTTGACCGTCGGTAATAAATATGCAAAAAAAATTTAAAAAATTGAAGTTATAATACCGACGGATATTATTGTCACCGTCGGTAAAAAGTGTATTATTACCGACGGTGATAAAAATGTCCGTCGGTAAAGACCCTCTTTGTTGTAGTGTGTAGCGTATTATGAGATGAGTCCAAGTATAACCCCTCTCCTAATATATTAATGTAGCATATTATGAGATAACTATATTATGGGGAAGTACATTTATGTGTCAAAGGAATAACTTTAATACCAGCATATGTATGGCTAAAATATAAAGAGTATCATAGCTAGGAGGGATCCCACTATTGTAAGATCTATATTTTTGTAATAGAGTACAAGAGGAGTCCATGTGTAACCCCTCAGACTATATCATAAGGGAGTAAATCTATGTATCAAAAGATGATTATGATACCAGCATGTATGCTGCCAAAATCTAAAGAGTCTCATAGCTTGAAAAGGTCCCACTATTATGGGATCATTCTTAATATAGCAGTTTATGAGAGGAATCTAAATGCAACCCCCCCGACTACATCATAGGGGAGTACATCTACGTATTAAAGAGGTGACTTTAACACTCACTTATTCATGGCCAAAATATAAAGAGTCTCATAGCTTGAAGGTATCACTCTATTATGGGATCTATATTCATGTAGCAGATTATGAGAGGAGTCCAAGTGTAACCCGCCTGACTGCATCATGTGGGAGTATATCTTTGTGTAAAAGGTTTAATTTAACACTTGTATCTATGTGACTAAAATATAAAGAGTCATATATCTATAAGGTATCTTACTATTATGGGATAGTAGTTATGAAGCAATTTATGAGATGAGTCCAAGTGAAACCCCCCCGACAATATCATTTTGGATACATCTATGTGACAAAGGGGTGACTTTAACACTTGTATGCGTGTGACCAGTCTTATAACTAGTTAGGTTCCCATTATTGTTGGATCCTTATTAATATGCATATTATGAGAGGAGTCCAAGTGTACCCCTTCCCCCGACTATATAATGGGGCGTCTATCTATGTGTCAAAGTGGCGAATTTAACTCTCGTATATATATGGACAAAATACAAAGAGTTTTATAGCTATAAAGGGTCTCATTATTATAGAAACCTCATTCATATAACAGATTATGAGATGAGTACAAGTGTACTCCCCGACTACATCTTAGGGGGTATATTTATATATCAAATGGGTAACTTTAACACCTGTATATTTATCGCCAAAATATAAAGAGTCATATAGTTAGAAGGGATCCTATTATTGTAGGATCCTTATTCATGTAGAAGATTATAATATAAGTCCAAGTATACCCCTCTACATCAAGGAGGATACATCAATGTGGCAAAAGGATAACTTTAACATTCATATATATTAGAAAAATATATAAATAAACCTATAGCTAAGAGCGATCTCTCTATTATGGAATCCTTATTCATGTAGTAGATTTTAAGAGGACTCTATGAATAAGGATCCCCTAATAGTAGGACCCCTCCTTATTCGTGGGAAGTACATCTTTGTGTCAAAGGGGTAACTTTAACACCAGAATATATGTGGGCAAAATATAAAAAGTCTCATAGCTATAAGGGTTCCTACTATTATGAGATCCTTATTAATATAGCAGATTATGAGAGGAGTCCAAGTGTACTCCCCTCACAATTATATCATAGGTGGGACATCTATGTATTAAAGGGGTAACTTTTTTACCCGTATATGTATCGTTATATAAACTCAAATAGATAGGAAGGGTCCCACTATTAGGGGATCCTTATTCATGTAGCATATTATGAGAGGAGTCGAAGCCTACCCCCTGACTACATCGTTAGGGGGTACATCTTATAATCAAAGGGGTGACTTTAATACCTGTATGTATGTGGCCAAATTATAAAGAGTCCTATATTTAGGAGGTATCCCACTATTATGGTATCCTTCTCCATATAGCCAAAATATAAATAGTCTCATAGTTATATACGATACATCTATGTATCAAAAGGATGACTCTAACACCTTATTATATGTGGCCAAAATAAAAAGAGTCACGTATCTAGTTGGGTTCCGATTATTGTGGGATCCTTATTCATGTAGTAGGTTATGTGAGGAGTCCAAGTAGACCTCTCAATTATAGCATAACAGGGTACATCTATATATCAAAAGGGTGATTTTAATATCCGAATATATATGGCCAAAATATAAAAAGCCGCATAGCTATGAGGGGTCCTACTAATATAAGAGCTTATTTATATAGAAAATTATGAGATAGTTCAAGTGTCCCCTCCCCCAACTGCATTATGGGGGTATATTTATGTATCAATGGGGTGACTTTAATACCCATATATATATTGCCAAAATATAAAGAGTCCCAAAGCTAGAATGGGTCCCAAAGCAAAAATGGGTCCCACTATCGTGAGATTTGTATTTATATAGTAGATTATCATATGAGTCCAAGTACACCCCCCACTACATCCTGGGGGTATATTTATATGTCAAAGGGGTGACTTTAATACCTTTATATATGTGGCAAAAATATAAAGTATCATATGGCTAAGAGTGGTCTCACTATTATGGAATACTTATTCATATAGTAGGCTATAAGAGGGCTCCAAATATACACTCCTCCGACTTCATCATGGGGGTATATCTATGTGTCAAAGGGGTGAATTTAACACCCGAATTATGTAGCAACATATAAAAGAGTAACATAGCTATGAGGGTTACCACTATTATGGGATTCTTATTTATATAGCAGATTATGAGAGGAGTCCAAGTGTAAGCCCCCTCCGCCTGCATCATTATGGGGTATATTTATATGTCAAGGGGTATCTTTAATACCCGTATGTGTGTGGCCAAAATAAAAATATTTCTATAGCTAGAAAGGGGTCTCACTATTATTGGATTCTCATTTATATAGCATATTATGATAGGAGTCCAAGTATACCCCATACTATATCATGGGGGTACATCTATGTGTTAAAGGGGTGATTTTAATACCCATATATGTGTGGAAAAATATAAAGAGTCTCAAAGCTAAGAACTGTCTCAAAAATGTAGAATCATTGTTTATATAGTAATTATAAGAGGACTCTATGTATACCGCCCATCTACATCATTGAGGGGTATATCTATGTGTCATGTAGAAAAATATAAAGTGTCTCAAAGCTAAGAACTGTCTCACAATTATGGAACTGTCTTCCCAGGTCTACCGTGTCCAGACCCTAAACCCGGACCCGACCCATTTATTAAACAGTCTATCGTGTCGACCCGTTTATGGCCCGAACCCGTTTAGCCCTGACCTAGACCCACTAACTTCGAGTCGGGTCTATTGTGTTAGGTCCAAAATTGCCAGCCCTACCGGGGAGAGAGAGAGAGAGAAATAGAACCACGGAGAGAGAAAAAGAGAATTGGGGGGAGAGATAACTGGGGAGAGAGTGGGTGGGAGAGAGAACGATAGAGAAAACCGGAGAGAGAGATCAGAGAGAGAGAGAGAACCAGGGAGAGAGAGACAGAGAGAATCGGGGAAAGAGAGAGAAAAAGGGAGAGATGGAGGAGAGAAAGAAATAACCGGGGGGAGAGAGAGAGCCGGGGAGGAAGAGGGTACCAGGTGGGAAAAAGAGAAAAAAAAAACCGAAGAGAGAGAGATCGGAGAGAGAGAGAGAGAGAGAGAGAGAGTTACTTACAGAGAGAGATAACCAGAGGGAGAGAAAGAGAAAGAGAGAGAGTCGGAGGAAGAGAGAAAAAACTAGGGAGAGAGAGAGAGTTAGTTAGAGAGAGAGAACCGATGGGAGATAGAGATAGAGAGAGTCGAGGAAAAAGAGAGAATGATAGAGAGAACCCGGGAGAGAGAAAGAACTAGGGAAGAGAGAGAAAGAGTCGAGAAGGGAGTGGGTGTAGGTTGGGAGAGGGAGAAAGAAAGAGAAAACCGGAGAGAGAGAGATTGGAGAGAGCGAGCAACTCAGAGATAGAGAGAGAGTTAGTGAGAGAGCAAGAGAGAGAACCAGGGGGAGAGAGAGAGATAGAGAGAGTCAGGGAAAGAGATAGAGAGACAGAGAGAGATAGAGAGATAGGGGAAGAAAGAAAGAGAAAGATAAGGAGAGAGAGATTGGGGAAAGAGAGAGAGAGGGAGAGAGAGAGAGAGAGGGAGAGTGAAATGAAAGAGAGAAAGAGAGAGACGGGGGAGAAGAGAGAGAGAGAGAGAGAGAGAGAGAGAGAGAGAGAGAGAGAGAGAGAGAGAGAGAGAGAGAGAGAGAGATACGGGGGAGGAAATAGAGAGACGGGGGAGGAAAGATAGAGAGAAAGAGAGAGACGGGGGAGGAAAGAAAGAGAGAGACACGGAGAGTTAGAGAGAGAGATACGGAGAGAGAGATCGGGGGAGGAGAGAGAAATATCTAGAAAGAAAGAGAGAGATTGACGGTTGTGATCAATGTTTCTTTTTATCTAGTTAGCCTTGGGTTCCTATTTGTCTTAGTCAGCACAAAACCGTCATGCCATGTTATATAGATAAACTCACAAAGATAGGAGGGGTCCAACTATTATAGGATCCTTATTTATGTAGCATATTATGAGGAGTCCAAGCCTACCCTCTGACTACATCATTGGGGGGTACATCTTATAGTCAAAGGGGTAACTTTAATACCTGTATGTATGTGGCCAAATTATAAAAAGTCCCATATCTACGAGGTATCCCACTATTATTGTATCCTTCTCTATATAGCTAAAATATAAAGAGTCATAGTTATATAGGATACATCTATATATAAAAAGGATGACTCTAACACCTTATTATATATGGCCAAAATAAAAGGGTCTCATATCTAGTTAGGTTCCCACTATTGTGGGATCCTTATTCATGCAGTAGATTACGTGAGGAGTCCAAGTTACCCTCCTAACTATATTTTGGCAGGGAACATCTATATATCAAAGGTGTAATTTTAATATCCGTATGTGTGTGGTCAAAATATAAAGATTCACATAGCTATAAGGGGTCCTACTAATGTGAGAGCTTATTTATATAGAAGATTATGAGATGTGTTCAAGTATCCCCTCCCTCAAAAGCATTATGGGGGTATATTTATATATCAAAGGGGTGACTTTAACAGCCGCATGTATGTTGCCAAAATATTAAGAGACCCAAAGCTAGAATGAGTTCCACTATTATGGGATCTGTATTTATATAGCAGATTATCATATGAGTCCAGGTATACCCCCTATTACATCATGGGGGTATATTATGTCAAAGAATTGACTTTAACACTTGCATGTGTATGGCAAAAATATAAAATATCCCATGACTAAGAGTGGTCTCACTATTATAGAATACTTATTCATGTAGTAGGCTATAAGAGGACTCCAAGTATACCCCCTCCTTTGACTTTATCATGGGGGGTACATCTATATATAAAAGGGGTAATTTTAACACCCGAATTATGTGGCAACATATAAAAGAGTCACATAGCTATATGAAGGATCCTACTATTATGGGATTCTTTTTATATAGCAGATTATGAGAGGAATCCAAGTATAACCCCCTTCCACCTGCAACATTAGGGGGTATATTTATATATCAAAGGGTATCTTTAACACCCGTATGTGTGTGGCCAAAATAAAAATATTTTCATAGCTAGAAGGGGACTCACTAATTTGGGATACTCATTTATGTATCAGATTATGATAGAAGTCCAGGTATACACCCCACTATATCATGGGGTACATCTATGTGTCAAAGGGGTGATTTTAACATCTACATGTGTGTGGAAAAATATAGAGAGTCTCAAAACTAAGAGTAGTCTCACAATTATGGAATCATTATTCATACATTAATTATAAGAGGACTCCAAGTATACCCCCTATCTACATCATGGAGGGGTGTATGTATGTGTCAAATGGGTCAATTTAAACCCATATATGTGGCTAAACTATAAAGAGTCCCATAGCTATAAGGGTTTCTATTATTATTGAATGGTAATTATTATAGTAGATTATTAAAGGAGTCCAAGTGCACCATCGCTACTACATCATGGGGGGTAAATCTATATATCAAAGGAGTAACCTTATTACCCCTATGTTTGAGGTCAAAATATAAAAAGTTCCATGGCTAGAAGGGTTTCTAATATTATAGGATCCTAATTCATATAGTAAATTATAAGAGAAGTTTAAGTGTACCCTGACTATATCATAGGGGGTACATCTCTGTATCAAATGGGTGACTTTAACTCGGGTATATATGTGGCAAAAATTATAAAGAGTCTCATAGTTAGGAGGAGACCGGCCCACTATTGTGGGATCCATATTTATATAGCATATTATAAGATGAGTCCAAGTATAACCCCCTTCCTATTATATTAATGTTGTTTATTAAGAGATAACTATATTATGGGGGAGTACATCTATGTGTCAAAGGGTGACTTTAACACCAATATGTGTATGGCTAAAATATAAAGAGTATCATAGCTAGGAGAGGTCTCACTATTATAAGATCTATATTCATGTAGTAGAGTACGAGAGGAGTCCAAGTCTAACCCCACAAACTACATCATGAGGGAGTAAATTCATCTATCAAAAGCTGATTATAACACCAGTATATGTGCTGCTAAAATATAAAGAGTCTCATAGCTTGGAGGGGTCCCACTATTATGGGATCCTTTTTAATATAGCAGTTTATGAGAGGAGTCTAAGTGTAATCCCTTCCCCTGACTACATCATAGGGGAGTACATCTATGTGTTAACGGGGTTACTTTAACACTCAATTGTATGTGGCCAAAATATAAAAAGTCTCATAGCTTAGATGTATCACTCTAGTATAGGATCTATATTCATGTAGCAGATTATGAGAGGAGTCCAAGTATAACCCCCTTGATTGCATCATGGGGGAGTATATCTTTGTGTCAAAAGGTTTACTTTAACACCCGTATTTATGTGGCCAAAATATAAAGAGTCATATATCTAGGAGGTATCTTACTATTGTAGGATCCTAGATATGTAGACGAATCCAAGTTAAACCCCCCTGGTAATATCATTTGGGATACATCTATATGACAAAGGGGTGATTTTAATACTTGTATGTGTGTGGGCAGTCTGATTGCTAGTTGTGTTCCCAATATTGTTAGATCCCTATTAATATGCATATTATAAGGGGAGTCTAAGTGTACACCCTTTCCTCGACTATATTATGGGGTGGCACATCTTTAAGTCAAAGTAGTGAATTTAATACCCGTATGTATGGAGTCAAAATATAAAGAGTCTCATAGCTATAAAGGGTCTCATTATTGTGGAAACCTTATTTATATAACAGATTATGCGATGAGTTCAAATGTTCTCCCCGACTATATCATGGGGGGTATATATATATGTCAAATGGGTGACTTTAACACCCTTATATTTGTCGTCAAAATATAAAGAGTCATATAGCTAGAAGGGGTCCCATTATTGTAGGATCCTTAATCATATAGCAAATTATGATATAAGTCCAAGTATACCCCCCTACATCATGGAGGATACATCAATATATGAAAGGGGTGACTTTAACATCCGTATATGTGTAAAAAATATATAAAAAGACCTATAGCTAAGAATGATCTTTTTATTATAGAATCTTTATTCATGTAGTAGATTATAAGAGGACTTCATGAATAAGGATTCCTTAATAGTGGGACACCTTCTTATTCATAGGAAGTACATCTTTGTGTCAATGGGGTAACTTTAACACCTATTTGTATATAGGAAAAATATAAAGAGTCTCATAGCTATAAGGGTTCCTACTATTATGGGATCCTTATTAATATAGCAGATTCTGAGAGGAGTCGAAGTATACTCCACTTCTGATTACATCACAGGGGGTACATCTATGTATCAAAGGGGTGACTTTTTCACCCGTATATGCAACGCTAAAATATAAACTCACATAGATAGAAGGGGTCATACTATTAGGGGATTCTTATTCATATAGCATATTATGAGAGGAGTCCAAGCCTACCCCCTGACTACATCATTGGGGGGTTCATCTTATGGTTAAAAGGATAACTTTAACACCTGTATGTATGTGGCCAAATTATAAAGGGTCTTATTTCTAGGAGGTATCCTACTATTATGTATCCTTCTCTATATAGCCAAAATTTAAAGAATATTAATATATAGGATAATCTATGTATCAAAAGGTTAACTCTAACACTTGATTATATACGGCCAAAATAAAAAGTTTCTCGTATCTAGTTGGGTTCCCACTATTGTGCCCACTATTGTGGGATTCTTATTTATGTAGTAGATTATATAAGGAGTCCAAGTATACCCCCCAACTATATCATGGCAGGGTACATCTATATATCAAAGGGGTGATTTCAATATCCGTATGTGTGTGGCCAAAATATAAAGAGTCATATAGCTATAAGGGGTCCTACTAATATGAGAGCTTATTTATATAGAAGATTATGAGATGTGTTCACGTGTCCCCACCCTCAACTGCATTATAGGGTATATTTATGTATCAAAGGGGTGACTTTAACTTATGTGGCCAAATATAAAGAGTCCTAAAGCTAGAATAGGTCTCACTATTGTGGGATCTGTATTTATATAACAGATTATCATATGAGTCCAGGTATACCCCCTACTATATGATAGGGGTATATTTATATGTCAAATGAGTAATTTTAACACCTGCATTGTGTGGCAAAAATATTAAGTGTTCCATGGCTAAGAGTGGTCTCACTATTGTGGAATACTTATTCATGTAGTAGGCTTTAAGAGGACTCCAAGTATACCCCCTCCCCCGACTTCATCATTGGGGGTACATCTATGTATCAAAGGAGTGACTTTAACACCCAAATTATGTAGCAATATATAAAAGAGTCACATAGCTATGAGGGTTCCCACTATTATGGGATTCTTATTTATATAGTAGACTATGAGAGGAGTCCATGTGTAACCCCAAACTGAATGCATCATTAAGGGTATATTTACATGTCAAGGGGTATCTTTAACAACTGTATGTGTATAGCCAAAATAAAAATATTTCTATAGCTAGATGGGTCTCACTATTTTTGGATTGTTATTTATATAGCAGATTATGATAGGAGTCCAAGTATACCCCCCACTATATCATGGGGATACATCTATGTGTTAAAGGGGTGATTTTAACACCCGCATGTGTGTGGAAAAATATACAAAGTTTAATAGCTAAGGGCATTCTCATAATTATGGAATTATTATTTATATAGTAATTATAAGAGGACTCCAAGTATACCCCCCCATCTACATCGTAGAGAGGTGTATCTATGTGTCAAATATGTGAATTTAAACCCATATATGTGGCTAAACTATAAAGAGTCCTATAGCTATGAGGGTTCCCACTATTATTGAATGGTAATTATTATAGCAGATTATTAAAAAAGTGCAAGTGCACCACCGCTACTACATAATGGGTATATCTATATATCAAAGGGGTTACTTTAATACCCGTATATGTGTGGCTAAAATATAAAGAGTTGCATGGCTAGAAGAATTTCTAATGTTATAGGATCCTTATTCATATAGTAGATTATAAGAGAAGTTCAAGTGTACCCACCTGACTATATCATAGGGGGTACATCTCTATATCAAATATGTAACTTTAACTCGGGTATATGTGTGGTAAAAATATAAAGAGTCTCATAACTAGGAAGTGACTCACTATTGTGGTATCCATATTTTTGTAGCGTATTATGAAATGAGTCTAAGTATAACCCCTTCCTATTATATTAATATAGCATAGATAAGATAGGTATATTATGGGGGAGTATATCTATGTGTCAAAGGGGTGTCTTTAACACCAGTATGTGTATAGCTAAAATATAAAGAGTATCATAGCTAGGATGTCTCCCACTATTGTATGATCTATATTCATATATTAGAATACAAGAGGAGTCCAAGTATAACCCCCCAGACTACATCATGAAAGAGTAAATCTATATATCAAAAGGTGATTATAACACCAGCATATGTGCTACCAAAATATAAAGAGTCTCAAAGCTTGGAGGGGTCTCACTATTGTGGGATCCTTCTTAATATAGTAATTTATGAGAGGAGTCTAAGTCTAACCACCTCGACTATATCATAGGGGAGTATATCTATGTGTTAAAGGGGTGACTTTAAAACTCACTTCTCTGTGGACAAAATATAAAGAGTCTCATAATTTTGAGGTATTACTCCATTATGGAATCTATATTCATGTAGCAGATTATGAGAGAAGTTCAAGTGTAACCCCTATGATAAAGTACATTATAGAAAAGTACATCTATGTGTCAAAGGGTGACTTTAACACTAGTATGTGTATGTCTAAAATATAAAGAGTATCATAGCTAGGAGGGTTCTCACTATTGTAGGATCTATATTCATATAGTAGAGTACGAGAGGTGTCCAAGTGTAACCCCCCAGACTATATCATGAGGGAGTAAATCTATGTATCAAAAGCTGATTATAACATCAGTATGTGTGCTGCCAAAATATAAAAAGTCTCATAGCTTAGAAGGGTCCCATTATTATGGGATCCTTTTTAATATAGCAATTTATAAGAGGATTCTAAGTGTAACCCCCCTCCCCCCCGATTACATCATAGAGGAGTACATCTATATATTAAAGGGGTTACTTTAACACTCACTTATCTGTGACCAAAATATGAAGAGTCTCATAGCTTGGAGGTGTCACTCTATTATGGGATCTTTATTCATGTAGCAGAATATGAGATGAGTCCAAGTGTAACCCCTATGACTGCATCATGGTGGAGTATATCTTTGTGTCAAAAGGTTTACTTTAACACCCGTATTTATGAGGCCAAAATATAAAGAGTCATATATCTAGGAGGTATCTTACTATTATGGGATCCAAGATATGTAGCAATTTATAAGATGGGTCCAAGAGAAACCCCCTGGCAATATCATTTAGGATACATCTATATGACAAAGGGGTGACTTTAACAATTGTATATGTGTGGCCAGTCTCATAGCTAGTTGGGTTTCCACTATTGTTGGACCCATATTAATATGCATATTATGAGAGGAGTCCAAGTATACCCCCCTCCCCGACTGTATCATGGGGTGTGCATCTATATGTCAAAGTGATGAATTTAACACCCGTATGCATGTGGTCAAAATATAAAGAGTCTCATAGCTATAAAGGGTCATATTATTGTGGAAACCTCATTAATATAACATATTATGAGATAAGTTCAAGTGTACTCCCTGACTACATCATGGGGGGTACATTTATATATTAAATAAGTGACTTTAATACCCATATATTTGTCACCAAAATATAAAGAGTTATATAGCTAGAAAAGGTCCCATTATTATAGGATCAATATTCATGTAGCAGATTATGATATAAGTCTAAGTATACCTCTCAACATCATGGAGGATACATCAATATGTCAAAGGGGTGACTTTAATATTCGTATATATGTAAAAAATATATAATGATACCTATAGCTAAGAGCGATCTCTATTATGGAATCCTTATTCATGTAGTAGATTATAAAAGGGCTCCATGAATAAGGATCCCCTAATAGTGGGACCCCTCCTTATTCATGGGAATTATATCTTTGTATCAAAAGAGTGACTTTAACACCTGATTGTATATAGGCAAAATATAAAGAGTCTCTTAGCTATAAGGGTTCCCACTATTATGGGATCCTTATTAATGTAGCAGAATATGAGAGGAGTCCAAGTGTATTCCCCTCCCAATTGCATTATAAGGGGGTACATCTATGTATCAAAGGGGTAACTTTTTTACTTGTATATGTATCGTTAAAATATAAACACACATAGATAGATGGGGTCCCACTATTCGAGGATCCTTATTGATGTAGCATATTATAAGACGAGTCCAAGCCTATTCCCTGCCTATATCATTAGGGTATACATCTTATGGTCAAAGCGGTGACTTTAATACCTGTATATATATGGCAAATTATAAAGAGTCCCATATCTAGGAGGTATCCCACTATTATGGTATCCTTCTCCATATAGCCAAAATATAAAAGTCTTATAGTTATATATGATACATCTATATGTCAAAAGGATGACTCTAATACCTGATTATATACGGCCAAAATAAAAAGAGTCTCGTATCTAGTTGGGTTTCCACTATTATGGGATTCTTATTCATGTAGTAGATTATGTGAGGAGTTCAAGTATACCCCCCAACTATATCATGGGTGGGTACATCTATATATCAAATGGCGATTTTAACATCTGTATCTGTATAGCCAAAATATAAAGAGTCACATAGCTATAAAGGGTCCTACTAATGGGAGAGCTTATTTATATAAAAGATTATGAGATGTGTTCAAGTGTCCCCTCTCCCAATTATATTATGGGGTATATTTATGTATCAAAGGGGTGACTTTAACACCCGCATGTATATCGCCAAAATATAAAGAGTCCCAAAGCTAGAATGGGTCCTACTATTGTGGGATCTATATTTATATAGCAGATTATCATATAAGTCCTGGTATACCCTCTCCGCCTGCATATCTAGGAGGTATATTTATATGTCAAGGGGTATCTTTAACACCCGTATGTGTATGGCCAAAATAAAAATATTTTGATAGCTAGAAAGGGGTCTCATTATTATAGAATCCTTATTTATATAGCAGATTATGAAAGGAGTCCAAGTATACCCCCCACTATATCATGGGGGTATATCTATGTGTCAAATGATTTTAACATCCGCATGTATGTAGAAAAATATAAAGAGTCTCATAGCTAAGAGTAGTCTCACAATTATAGAATCCTTATTTATATAGTAATTATAAGAGGACTCCAAGTATACCCCCCCCATCAACATCATGGAGGAGTGTATCTATATGTCAAATAGGGGAATTTAAACTCGTATATGTGGCTAAACTATAAAGAGTCCCGTAGCTGTGAGGGTTCCCACTGTTATTGAATGGTAATTATTATAGCAGATTATTAAAGGAGTCCAAGTGCACCACCGCTACTACATAATAAGGGGAATATCTATATATCTAAGGGGTGACTTTAATACCCATATGTGTGTGGCCAAAATATAAAGAGTTCCATGGCTAGAAGGGTTTCTAATATTATAGGATCCTTATTCATATAGTAGATTATAAGAGAAGTCCAAGTGTACCCCCTAACTATGTCATGGGGGGTACATCTCCGTATCAAAGGGGTAACTTTAACTCGGGTATATATGTGGCCAAAATATAAAGAGTCTCATAGCTAGGAGAAGACCCACTATTGCGAGATCCATATTTATATAGCGTATTATAAAATGAGTCCAAGTATAACCCCCCTCCTACTAAATTAATGTAGCTTATTATGAGATAGCTATATTATGGGGGAGTACATCTATGTATCAAAGGGGTGACGTTAACACCAGTATATGTATGGCTAAAATATAAAGTGTATCATAGCTTGGAACGGTCCCACTATTGCGGGATCCTTCTTAATATAGTAGTTTATGAGAGGAGTCTAAGTGTAACACCCCCTCCCCACTATATCATAGAGGAGTACATCTATGTATTAAATTGGTGACTTTAACACTCACTTGTCTGTGGCCAAAATATAAAGAGTCTCATGGCTTAGAGGATCACTCTTTTGTGGGATCTATATTTCTGTAGACGATTATAAAAGGAGTCTAAGTATAACTTCCCTGACTGCATCATTGGGGAGTATATCATTGTGTCAAAAGGTTTACTTTAACACCCGTATTTATGTGGCCAAAATATAAAGAGTTTAATCTATGAGGTATCTTACTATTATGGAATCCTAGTTATATAGCAATTTATAAGGTGAGTCCAAGTGAAAACCCCCGGCAATATCATTTGGGATACATCTATATGACAAAGGCGTGAATTTAACACTTGTATGTGTGTGGCTAGTTTCATAGCTAGTTTGGTTCCCACTACTACTAGATCCCTATTAATATGCATATGATGAGAGGAGTCAAAGCGTACCCGCCTCCCCCGATTATATCATGGGGTGTGCATCTATATGTCAAAGGGGTGATTTTAAACCCATATATATGGCTAAACTATAAAAAGTCCCATAACTATGAGAGTTTCTAATTTTATTGAATGGTAATTATTATAGCAGATTATTAAAAGAGTCCAAGTACACCACCACTACTACATTATGGGGGGTATATCTATATATCAAAGAGGCGACTTTAATACCCGTATGTGTGTGACCAAAATATAAAGAGTTCCATGGCTAGAAGGGTTTCTAATATTATAGGATTCTTAATCATATAGTAGATTATAAGAGAAGTCCAAGTGTACCCCCTGACTATATTGTGGGGGGTATATCTCTGTATTAAAGTGGTGACTTTAACTCGGATAAATATGTGGCCAAAATATAAAGAGTCTCATAGCTTGGAGGAGACCCACTTTTGTGGGATCCATATTTATATTGCATATTATGAGATGATTCCAAGTATAACCCCCCTCCTAGTTATTAATATAGCATATTATGAGATAACTTCATTATGGGGAAGTACATCTATGTATCAAAAGGGTGGCTTTAACACCTATATATGTATGGCTAAAATATGAAGAGTATCATAGCTAGGAGGGGTTCCACTATTGTAGGATCTATATTCATGTAGTAGAGTACAAGAGGAGTCCAAGTGTAATCCCCAAACTATATCATGAAGGAGTAAATCTATGTATCAAAATGTGATTATAACACAAGCATGTATGGAATGAAAATATAAAGAGTCTTATAGCTTGGAGGGGTCCAACTATTATGCAATATTTTTTTATATAGCAGTTTATGAGAGGAGTCTAAGTATAACCCCCCTCGACTACATTATAGGGGAGTACATCTATGTGCTAAAGGGGTGACTTTAACACTCACTTGTTTGTGACCAAAATATAAAGAGTCTCATAGCTTGGAAGTGTCACTCTGTTGTGGGATCTATATTCATACAGCAGATTATGAGAGGAGTCCAAGTATAACCCTCTTGACTGCATCATGGGGGAGTATATCTTTGTGTCAAAAGGTTTACTTTAACACCCATAGTTATGTGGCCAAAATATAAAGAGTCATATATCTAGGAGGTATGCTACTATTGTGGGATCCTATATATAGCAATTTATAAGACAAGTCCAAGTGAACCCCCCCCCTCCCGCAACATCATTTGGGATACATATATATGACAAAGGGGTGACTTTAACACGTGTATGTATGTAGCCAGTCTCATAGCTAGTTGGATTCTCACTACTGTTGGATCCCTTTTAATATGCATATTATGAGAGGAGTCCAAGTGTACCCCCCTCCCCCGACTATATCATGGGGTGTACATCTATCTGTCAAAGTGGTGAATTTAACACCCGTATGCATGTGGCCAAAATATAAAGAGTCTTATATCTACAAAAGGTCTTATTATTATGGAAACCTCATTCATATAACAGATTATGAGATGAGTGCAAGTGTACTCCCCGACTACATCATGCAGGGTACATTTATATATCAAATGAGTGATTTAACACCTATATGTTTATCGCGAAAATATAAAGAGTCATATAGCTAGAAGGGGTCCAATTATTGTAGGATCCTTATTCGTGTAGCAAATTATGATATATGTCCAAGTATACCTTTCTACATCATGGAGGATACATCAATGTGTCAAAGTGGTGACTTTAATATCCGTATATGTATGAAAAATATATAAAGAGACCTATAGCTAGGAGCGATCTCTCTATTATGGAATCCTTATTCATGTTGTAGATCATAAAAGGACTCCATGAATAAGGATTCCCTAATAGTAGGACCCCTCCTTATTCCTAGGAAGTATATCTTTGTGTCAAAGGGGTGACTTTAACACCTGATTGTATATGGGTAAAATATAAAGAGTCCTATAGGTATAAGGGTTCCCACTATTATGGGATCTTTATTAATGTAACCGATTGTGAGAGGAGTCCGAGTATACTCCCCTCCCGATTGTATCATAGGGGGGTACATATACGTGTCAAAAGGGTAACTTTTTTACCCGTATATGCATCGTTAAAATATAAACTCACATAGATAGGAAGGGTCCCATTATTAGGGGATCCTTATTCATGTAGCATATTATGAGAGGAATCCAAGCCTATCCCCTGACTACATTATTAGGGGGTACAACTTATGGTCAACGAGGTGACTTTAACACCTATATGTATGTGGCCAAATTATAAAGAGTCCCATACTAGGAGGTATCCTACTATTATGTTATCAATCTTCATATAACCAAAATATAAATAGTCTTATAGTTATGTAGGATACATCTATGTGTCAAAAGGATGACTCTAACACCTGATTATATGTGGCTAAAGTAAAAAGAGTCTTGTATCTAGTTGGGTTCCTACTATTGTGGGATCCTTATTCATGTAGTAGATTATGTGAGGAGTCCAAGTATACCCCGCAACTATATCATGGCAGGGTACATCTATATATCAAAGTGGTGATTTAAACATCTGTAAGTATGTGTCCAAAATATAAAAAGTTGCATAGCTATGAGGGGTCCTACTAATGTGAGAGCTTATTTATATAGAAGATTATGAGATGTGTTCAAGTGTCCCCTCCCCCAACTGCATTATAGGGGTATATTTATGTATCAAAGGGGTGACTTTAGCACCTGCATGTACGTGGCCAAAATATAAAGAGTCCCAAAGCTAGAATAGGTCCCACTATTGTGAAATCTGTATTTCTATAGCAGATTATCATATAGTCCAGATATACCCCCCACTATATCATGGGGGTATATTTATATATCAAAGGTGTGGCTTTAACACCTGCATGTGTGTGAAAAAAATATAAAATGTCCCATGGCTAAGAGTGGTCTCACTATTGTGGAATACTTATTCATCTAGTAGGCTATAAGAGGACTCCAAGTATATCCCCTCCCCGAACTTCATAATGGGGGTACATCTATGTATCAAAGGGGTGACTTTAACACCCAAATTATGTGGCAACATATAAAAGAGTCACATAGCTATGACGGTTCCCAATATTATAGGATTCTTATTTATTTAGCAGATTATGAGAGGAGTCCAAATATAACCCTCTTACGTCTGTATCATTAGGGGGTATATTTATGTGTCAAGGGTTATTTATAACACCCATATGTGTATGGCCAAAATAAAAATATTTCTATAGCTAGAAGGGGTCTCACTACTATGGGATTCTCATTTATATAGCAGATTATGATAGGAGTCCAAGTAGACCCCCCACTATATCATAAAGGTACATCTATAAGCTAAAGGGGTGATTTTAACACCTATATGTGTAGAAAAATATAAAGAGTCTCATAGCTAAGAGCAGTCTCATAATTATGGAATCATTGTTTATGTAGTAATTATAAGATTACTCCAAGTATACCCCCTATCTACATCATGAAGGGGTATATCTATGTGTCAAACAGGTGAATTTAAACCCATATATGTGACTAAACTATAAAGAGTCTCATAGCTATGAGGGTTCCCTCTATTATTGAATTATAATTATTATATCATATTATTAAAGTAGGCAAAGTGCACCACCGCTACTACATCATGGGGGATATATCTATATTTCAAAGAGGTGACTTTAATACTCGTATGTGTGTGGCCAAAATATAAATAGTTCTAGAGATAAAAGGGTTTCTAATATTATAGGATCCTAATTCATATAGTAGATTATAAGAGAAGCCAAATGTACCCACCTGACTATATCATGGGGGTACATCTCTGTATCAAAATTGTGACTTAAACTTGGGTATATGTGTGACCAAAATATAAAGAGTCTCTTAGCTAGAAGAAGACCCACTATTGTGGGATCCATATTTATATAGCGTATTATGAGATGAGTCCAAGTATAACCCCCCCTCCTACTATATTAATATAGTATATTACGAGATAACTACATTATGGGAGAGTATATCTATCTGTCAAAGGGGTGACTTTAACACTAGTATGTATATGGCTAAAATATAAAGAGTATCATAGATAGGAGGGGCCCCACTATTAGAGGATCTATATTCATCTAGTAAAGTACGAGAGAATTCCAAGTGTAACCCCCTAGACTATATTATAAGGGAGTAAATCTATGTATCAAAAGGTGATTATAACACCAGCATGTGTGCTGCCAAAATATAAAGAGTCTCATAGCTTGGAAGGGTTCCACTATGCTGGAATTAGATCCGCTTATCAGACTCGTAGCACAAGCAAAAGATGGATCCGAAGATCATACGGTGTATGTTTCATTACAATTAATTCTACAAAACAATCTTTATGCAAATCTATGATCTTAGCATATGTGCGGACACCCTAGAGGCATACTACGATCTACGGAAGACATGCATGTATCTAGTTAGATGTTTAGAATCATCATACCTGATGGATCTATAATCCAGAGATGACAGAACGATGAAGAACCATACTTGAATCGCAAGGAAAACTGTCGGATAGCACCTTGTACTTTGCGAATTGAAGAATCCTCGAAATCCCGTCTCTGAGTGCAAAGATTATGAGCTGACGGAGAAATCCGTTGCGAAGACGATGGCGAGCCGTGAGATTTCTCCTTCTCTTTTTCTCTTCTTCCTTCTCCTTCCTTTCTCTTTCTTTTCCCTTCTTCTTCCTCTTTCTTCCTTGACCGAAACCACAAAGGAGGAGGAGAAGGGGTGGTTCGGATTTTGGAGAGCGGGAGCACTAAAGGCCGGCCCCTCCCCCTCCTCTATACATATAGGGCCTGTCTCCTAGTGCCATGGGCAAGCTAGGGCCGGCCCTAATAAGATTAGGATGAGGGGGGGGGGGGGGGGGGTTTAGGGATTTCCAATGTCTATCGTGAAGCCTGGACGAAAACGCCCTTCACGAAAAGTAAAAAACTGAAAGAGAGACTGAGTGAGGTGCGCTACTCGGAATCGAGTTCCGTCAGCGCCTATGATCTCCTGGAATTATTCCACTCATTCTAAGATCCATATTCAATGTGTTCTGAGCCATATTTCAGTATTTACCAAAATACCCCTACGGCCCGTAACACATGTGAATTAGGTTCTTAGGCTCCGGGCTTGCGCTCCATCGCGCTACTTCGCATCCAACATATCCAACCAGGTCGGGGAACAATTCATATACGCAACGACAGGGTGGAACCTTCAGGGTTCGGGATCTCTAGCTCCAACCGGATCCCTAATTAACTGTTCCGGTGACACACCAAAAGTTCCGTTAATCAGCTCTAATCCGATTAACCCGCGTAGCCACCCAGAGTGCGACGCGAGTTGAACTCTAGTGATCCTAAACTTATTTTACTCCCTCATAACCCTGTTCTCTACTATACTTCGATAATCTTCAGTCACTCCTATTACTGGTGTCATGATACGACTCGGGCGGTGGGGAGCACCGTTAGATCCCGATCGATCATCTGACTAGGGTTTGATGACTTGCCATCTATAACACCACACACCTTCCGGTGCTATGCCTAGTATCTGGAACATCGTCAATCATACTGACAACCACCAGGCCTGGGTTAACTGTATGGACATATTGACTCATCAAAACGCACCCATCCAACACTAGACGTCGGATAACCTATAGGGATTACATGTCACTCAAGCGCCAGCCGGGTAACCCAACGTACCGTGGTATTGGACTATGGAAGGTCCACACACGTTGGCACATCAAAGCACCACACAACTGGTTGGCCCAGTGTACATGGTCCCTCAGGGTTAAGGACATATTATCTATAGTAGTAAGACGGTTTATGCACCAGTGTCTAAATCACTAAACTGTGCACCGTCTTGGTTCCTGTTTAACACGATCATTGTACTTGGTCAGGTGAATGGGAATTCCATGTTCCCATGGTGGAGACTTCACCACATCCTCTACCTGCCAACAGCCTGTTCTCGGTGAAGCGACCGGCATCACTTAAGCTGTGAACTAGTTCTAGGTCTATACAGAACTGGTCCACTGGGTCTCCCAAGCATGGATCCTCCATGCGCCTCAGTGGCCTACTGTGTTCCCTAAGGTCCTTTTATTATATGAGTATTATCATATACCAGAGTAGTATTCTAATTAAAGCAATAACCATAGTCATCTTTATTAATGTTAATACAGAAAATCCACGCTAAGGACACATGAGCTACAATAATCTCCCACTTGACGTAGCGGCGAACAACAGTCTTAACTCCCATGGCATCCACGTGCTTCTCAAAAGCCTTGGTCGGTAACGCCTTTGTGGAAGGGTCCGCCATGTTATCTGCAGACGCCACCTGAGTCATTGCAACCTCCCCTTGCTTCTACAAGTCCCGGATAATATAGTATTTTCGCTCGATATGCTTGCTCTTCTGGTGATATCTTGGCTCCTTGGATTATGCTACCGCTCCACTATTGTCACAGTAAAGGACAATAGGATCTTAAGCTCCCGGTACGCATCCTAAGTCCATGAGGAACTTCTTGAGCCATACCGCCTTCTTAGCTGCTTCGCACGCCGCAACGTACTCAGCCTCTTTCGTCGAATCCACGATGCATCCCTGCTTCACGCTCCTCCTCCTAATGAAAACACAAACCCTGACGTCGATCTCCTGGATTTCGGATCTGATGCAAAGTCAGAATCCGTGTATCCAATTGGTATCAGTTCCTATGAAGAATAAACTAACTCATAATCTCTCATCCTATGGAGATACTTGAGTATATTTTTCACAGCAGTCCAGTGCCCTGGACCCGGATTTGACTGATACCTGCCCATCATACCTACTGCATAGTATATATCCGGTCTTGTGCACTGCATAGCATACATCAGACTCCCTACAGCCGAAGCATAAGGTATCTTCTGTATCTCTGCCCTCTCCTCAGGAGTCTTAGGACCCTGATCCTTGGACAATTTCATTCCATGTCTGAATGAAACCAGTCCCTTCTTGGAGTTGTGCATACTGAATCTGACCAAGATAGTATTTATGTAGGCTGACTGTGACAGCGAGAGAGTCTTGTTCTGGCGATCTCGAGTTACCTTGATCCCCAGAACATAACTCGCTTCACCCAGGTTTTTTATGTCAAATTGAGAGGATAACCACACCTTCACTGTAGACAACGTTCCAACATCGTTTCCAATGAGTAGGATATCGTCTACGTAAAGCACTAAAAAAACTACTGCAGTCTTATCGCTCCTTTTATAAACACATGGTTTATCCACGTTCTGCTCAAATCCATAAGACTGGATAGCCTGATCAAAACATATGTTCCAACTTCTGGATGCTTGCTTTAGTCCATAAATGAATCTTTGCAACTTGCACACCAGACTTTCCTGACCTTTTGCAGTCTTCTTCCAAATCTCCATTGAGGAATGCGGTCTTGACGTCCATTTGCCAGATCTCCCAATCATAATGGGCTGCAATGGACAAGAGGATCCAGATAGACTTAAGCACAGCCACTGGCGAAAAGGTTTCATCATAGTCGATCCTTTCTCGCTGGGTATAACCCTTAGCGACTAGTCTAGCTTTGTAAGTCTCAACGGTACCATCCGGACCTCTTTTTCTTTTGTACACCTACTTACACCTAACAGGTTTAATGTTGTGAAGTGATGTTAAAAGTGTCCAGACCGAGTTTTGGGACATCGATGTCAGTTCTGCCTCCATGGCTACCTGCCATACTACATGGTCAGAGGATACCATCGCTTCATCATAGTTCAGAGGATCATCCTCCTGAAACTCTGGATCTACCATGAAGGCTTCTCCAATGTATCTATCAGGATCACTTGTGGTCCTCCCACTGCGACGAGCCTGCGGTGGTTCTATAGGAGTTGATTCTATAGTATCGTTTATCTTAGTGGTATCGGCTCCTACAATGTTTTCTGTCTGGGTACTCCTATTAGTACCAAGCAATTCTTCAAGAACTACTTTACTGGTGGGCTTATGGTCTATTAAATATTCCTGCTCCAGGAATACGGTGTTTGTCAAGAAGACAACCTTTCTATCATCAGGATCATAAAATAAACCACCATTTGTCCCTTTTGGATACCCAACAAACAGACATACTTTAGTTCTTGACTCCATCTTATCTCGCTTGTCCTTCCACACATGTGCTGGACAACCCCAAATCCTAAAGTGCTGTAGGCTTGGCTTTCGCTTCAACCACAGCTCCCAAGGAGTTAGGGGTACTAACTTTGATGGAACAAAGTTCAAAGTATATGCTGCCGTCTCTATGGCATATCCCCAAAAACTAGGTGGCAATGTGGCATAACTCATCATAGTCCGAACCATGTCTAACAAAGTTCGGTTTCTCCTCTCAGATATACCATTTTATTGCAGTGTCCCTGGTGCAGTCAACTAGGATACGATCCCATGCTCACGCAGGTACCCAATAAATTCATCCGATAGGTATTCGCCTCCTCGATCAGATCGAAGAGACTTGATACTTTTACCCGTCTGTTTTTCTGCTTCAGCTCTAAACTCCTTGAACTTATCAAAGGATTCAGACTTCCACCGCATTAGGTATATGTATTCAAACCTCGAGTGATCATCCGTGAAGGTGATAAAATACTTGAAGCCTCCTATGGCACGGACACTTATGGATCCATAAACATCAGTGTGTACTAACTCTAATACCTCCTTAGATCTACTACCTTTGGCTCGGAAAGATCTTTTAGTCATCTTGCCTTCCAGGCAAGACTCACACGTCGGTAGGCTTTCTGAAATATCTGGACTTAAGAGTCCTACCTTAACCAACCTATGAATCCTGTCTGAGGCTATGTGTCCAAGCCTTAGATGCCAAAGGAGTGTTAGATTATCTGAGGGATTTTTTCTTTTAGATGAATTAATCACACAAGCTTCAGTTATGTTATCCTGCTTATGATTGAAGTTAATTACATAAAGACCATTCTGTGTCTTTCCCTTACAAACAAAGGAACCATTTAATTTAATTGATATACCAGAAGAATCAAATAAAACTGAAAAACCTTCATTATTCAATAAGGAAACATAAATTAAGTTTCGTCTCAAGGACGGTACATAAAGTATGTCTCTAAGTAATAAACTTCTTCCATCAAGAAACTGAAAGACGACATCTCTAACTACTTCAGCCTCTACCACGGCCTCACTTCCCATGCTTAGGATTATCTCTCGATCACCCAGTTTTCTTGTCTCCTTGAACCCATGCAAATTATTACAAGCATGCTTAGTGAAACCAGAATCCATAATCCATGAAACTGGAGAACAACTGGATGCTACAAGGGATTCCACTATATGGATTTGAGATATACATGTCTCAACCTTCTTGGGAGCCGCGTGATAGTCGCCCTTCCAGTGCCCCTTCTTGCCGCATCGAAAACATTTTTCTTTGGGCTTCGCCAAACTATTCTGCTTAAGAACCTGCAACTGCACCTGGCCCATCTTCACGTGCTCCTTTGACTTTCTTTTCTGAAACTTGACTTTGGCTTTCAAAAAAGAATTTCACTCTACGTTCAGGGATTGGGCTCCTGCCTTCATCCCGTCCTCTGCCGTCTGGAGCGCCACTAGGAGCTCTACGTTAAACATCTCCAATCGGTTAATGTTAAAGTTGGTAACTAAGCCCTCAAACGCTCCTGACAGAGACGTGAGGAAAATGTCAGTCTGGATCTCTGCATCCAAGATGACATCGAAGGAACCAAGCTTGTTGACATAGCCAAACAATTTCAGTATATGATTCTGAACGAAAGTCCCCTCTGCCATCTTCGTGGACACTAATTTCTTGATGGTCAGGTAACGAGTTACCCGACTATGACCCTCGAATATTTCTTTTAGGTAGAGCATCATATCTGAAGCAAAGGCCATGTCTTCGACTTGCTTCTGAAGGACGGTCTGCAAGGATGCCACTATGTAGCACTTGCATATCTCATCAGTATCTAGCCAGTCTTTCCATTCCTTCAACTGGGCCTCAGTTGCACTTGGTCCCGGTATGGCCGGTTGAGGGGTACTTAGGGCAATTGTGTGTTTGCCAACCCTTAGGACGAGAATCAGGTTACGCTTCCAGTCCTCGTAGTTTGGTCCCGTAAGTTTGTTATCATTAAGTATGGAGGCAAGGGGGTCGAGCTTGGTCATGATTTCTGTAAACAATGGTTCAAAGCAAAATTAGGTTTACTACAATCTATTTTATAGAATTTAGAAATAGATAATGTTTACTCCAGCCGCTATGTCTTCACTATCTCAAGTGGAGACATCCAGGAATCTAAATTCCCTGGGCTCGAGCACCGAGACTATCGACCTTGAATTGGAGACAACATCTCGGTGAGAGCATGCAACCGCTTCTGCTAACGGGGTTTTTACAATCCAGTCTTCATCAGAATTACCTATGGCAAACTGAAAGACCTCACAGTCTCCTTTTGGCCAGCTTTATGTGACTCATGTGCGCAGCAACGGTGGCTTCACACAAGCTTTCGGATGCTTCCCACAAATCTAGGCGGTGTTGGCAGGGGGGTTCATAGGCTCCCGCGGTGCAGGAAAAAACCATCACCCACTGCCACCGGCATCCTCCATGTCCCGAAGGAAACCACTAGGCGAACCAGCATAGAAGGAAACACAGCTCTCACCCCGATGGGAATATCGAACTGCGTACCTCTCACCCAGACCCTTAGCCGGTTGATTATGGAGGCTAGGGGCTCCCCTTTGGAGTGAACCTCTTACACATCCCTTCTTTATAAGGTTTTATGTATATCTAGATAGGTCACGACCTCCTAGACTTAGACCCTGGTCTACCGTGCTCCCACTAGGATTACAAACCTTCCCGCAAAGCATTAGTATCCTCGAAAAATATCATAGTCCCTACCTTGATACTCAGCTTTCGTCTTTCTTGCAAGGATCACATTACATAGATTCCAAGAATCCCGATACTTCACTAGTTTGCCTATAATCCTAAGATCTGAAGCCTAGCCTAAGGTCAACGTGGAAAGAACTCCCACTAGAATGACGCCTCGTTTACAATTTGATGCCTGATGTCATAGTAGACCTCATCTCATTACAGATTTCGATGCTGGCCAAATAGAGACATCCGACAACCTCCGTCGGACCTCAACCTAATGGTGACATAACCAAATTGTGATGTGTTCATACTACCATCAAACATCATCTAGAAACGGGTATCACATAGTGAAATCCTAACCTAACTTGGTCGCTAGGACCACGTGGGGAAAGGGCATCCCACTAGGGTTATCATACTTCTTATGGAGATATTAGTTATCTCTAAACAAATCTAACACTGCGTCTATCTCGGTGTATAGTACTTGGCTACCTGAACTACCACGAGGGCGGTTACCACCTTTCCTTGTAGCTAGCCACCGGATTCACACGTGTTAGAACCATATAGAGACACCGATGAATCCATAAGCTTAGTACTAATCCTAAGCCTGATCTAGAGACAAACTCACAAGCAATATAGAAAATCACATTATCATCGGGGTTCTCTAAACACTAAGAAAACAGAATCAACAGAAATAGCATCGAGACTAAATCAAGACCAGGGTCCGACCCCTGAACCTGAATAGCACAGCCAAGATATCCTGCTCTTCCATTCTGTACGATCTCTAACGACGATCCCCATCATCGCCAACGTGCACGCTTTCGCCGGATCTTTACATGCCATGGTACCGCTTGCCCGAACCGTGGATGTAGCATCATCTCTTTCTTTCTGTGACCGAAAAACTAACACGCTCCGAGCAAGTACTAGATCATGTATAATTTCACTAGAAAGAAAAAGAAACAATCCTAGAAAATATGGCCAGGGAACCGAGGATGGTCAACCCCTACCCTCGCCCATCTAGAGCCTTAAAATCCACAAGCATAATAATAATCAATGCAAAATTAAATTCGGGGTCCGACCCCTGAATGCATGCAATCACATATTACTATTCAGCACGGCACCTGTAAAAAGATGATACATAGCACAATCCACATGCATGATCTACGCCGAACCCCGACGAAAACATATGCCATCATATATTCACATGATGTTTTTATGTATTCATGCATGAAATACACACCAAAGTGTACTCTAATACCAATTGTTGGAATTGGATCCGTTTATAAGAGTTACAGCAGAAGCAAAAGATAGATCCAAAGATCATACGGTGTATGTTTCATTACAATTAATTCTACAAAACAATCTACATGCAAATCTATGATCTTAGCATATGTGCGGACACCCTAGAGGCATACTACGATCTACGGAAGACATGCATGCATCTAGTTAGATGTTTAGAATCATCATACCTTATGGATCTATGATCCGAAGATGACGGAATGATGAAGAACCGTACTTGAATCGCAAGGGAAACTATCGGATAGTACCTTGTCCTTTGCGAATTGAAGAATCCTCGAAATCCCGTCTCTAAGTGCAAGGATTACGAATCGACGGAGGAATCCGTTGCGAAGACGATGGCGAGCCGCGAGATTTACTCCTTCTCTTTTTCTCTTATTCCTTCTCCTTCCTTCCTCTTTCTTCTCCCTTCTTCTTTCTCTTTCTTCCTTGGCCGAAACCACAAAGGAGGAGGAGAAGGGGGGGTTCGGATTTTGGAGAGCGGGAGCACTAAAGGCCGGCCCCTCCCCCTTCTCTATACATATAGGGCCGGTCTCCTAGTGCCATGGGCAAGCTGGGGCCGGCCCTAATAAGATTAGTATGAGGGGGGGGGGGGGCAGTTTTTAGGGATTTCCAATGTCTATCGTGAAGCCTGGATGAAAACACCCTTCACAAAAAATGAAAAACTGAAAGAGAGACGGAGTGAGGTGCGCTACTCGGAATCGAGTTCCGTCAGTGCCTATGAGCTTATGGAATTATTCCGCTCATTCTAAGATCCATATTCAATGTGTTCTAAGCTATATTTCAGTATTTACCAAAATACCCCTATGACCCATAACACATGTGAATTAGGTTCTTAGGCTCCGGGCTTACGCTCTATCGTGCTACTTCGCATCCAGCGTATCCAACCAGGTTGGGGAACAATTCCTATACGTAACGACAGGGTGGAACCTTCAGGGTTTGGGATCTCTAGCTCCAACCGGATCCCTGATTAACTGTTCTGGTGACACACCAAAGTTCTGTTAATCAGCCCTAATCTGATTAACCCGTGTAGCCACCCAGAGTATGACGCGAGTTGAACTCTAGTGATCCTAAACTTATGTTACTCCCTCGTAACCCTGTTCTCTACTATACTCTGATAATCTTCAGTCACTCCTATTACTGGTGCCATGATACGACTCGGGCGGTGGGGAGCACCGTCAGATCCCGATCGATTATCTGACTAGGGTTTGATGACTTGTCATCTATAACACCACACACCTTCCGGTGCTATGCCTAGCATCCGGAACATCGTCAGTCATACTGACAACCACCAGGCCTGGGTTAACTGTATGGACAGATTGACTCATCAAAACGTACCCATCCAACACTGGACGTCAGATAACCTGTAGGGATTACATGTCACTCAAGCGCCAGCCGGGTAACCCAACGTACCGTGGTATTGGACTATGGAAGGTCCGCACACGTTGGCACATCAAAGCACCACACAACTGGTTGGTCTAGTGTACATGGTCCCTTAGGGTTAAGGACAGATTATCTATAGTAGTATGACGGTTTATGCACCAGTTTCTAAATCACTTAACTATGCGCCGTCTTGGTTCCTATTCAACACGATCATCGTGCTTGGTCAAATAAATGGGAATCCCACGTTCCCGTGGTGGAGACTTCACTACATCCTCTACCTGCCAACAACTTGTTCTCGATGAAGCGACCGGCATTACCTAAGCTGTGAACTAGTTTTAGGTCTACACAGAACTGGTCCACTGGGTCTCCCAAGCATGGATCCTTCATGCGCCTCAATGGCCTACTGTGTTCCCTAGGGTCCTTTTATTATATGAGTATTATCATATACCAGAGTTGTATTCTAATTAAAGCAATAACCAAAGTCATCTTTATTAATGTTAATACAAAAAATCCACGCTAAGGACACACGAGCTACAACACACTATTATCACATCCTTCTTAATATAGCAGTTTATAAGAGAAGTCTACGTGTAACCTCCTCCGACTACATCATAGGGGAGTACATCTATGTGTTAAAGGGGTGACTTTAAAACTCACTTGTCTGTGGCCAAAATATAAAAAGTCTTATAGCTTGGAGGTGTTATTCTATTGTGGGATATATATTCATGTAACAGATTATAAGAGGAGTCCAACTGTAACCCCCCTGACTACATCATGGGGGAGTATATCTTTGTGTCAAAAGGTTTAACTTAACACCCGTATTTATGTGGCCAAAATTTAAAAAGTCATATATCTATGAGGTATCTTACTATTGTGGGGTCTTAGTTATGTAGCAACTTATAAGACGAGTCCAACTAAAACCCCTCGGCAACATCATTTGGGATACATCTATGTGACAAAGCGGTGACTTTAATACATGCATATGTATGGCCAGTCTCATAGCTAGTTAAGTTCCTACTATTATTTGATCCCTATTAAGATACATATTATGAGAGGAGTCCAAGTGTACCCCTTCCATGACTATATCATGGGGTGTGCATATAGTGTCAAAGTGGTAAATTTAACACTCGTATGTATGTGACCAAAATATAAAGAGTCTCATAACTATAAAGTATCCCATTATTGTAGAAAACTCATTTATATAATAGATTATAAGATGAGTTCAAGTGTAATTCCTGACTACATCATGGGGTATATATTTATATATCAAATGGGTGACTTTAATACATGTATGTTTGTCACTAAAATATAAAGAGTCATATAGCTAGAAAGTGTTCCATTATTATAGGATCCTTATTTATGTAACAGATTATGATATAAATCCAAATATACCCTTATACATCATAGAGGATACATTAATATATCAAAGGGATGACTTTAACATCCGTATATGTGTGAAAAATATATAAAGAGACCTTAGCTAAGAATGATCTCTCTATTATGGAATCCTTATTCATATAGTAGATTATAAGAGGACTCCATGAATAAAGACCCCATAATTATGGGACCCCTCCTTATTCATGGGAAGTACATCTTTGTGTCAAAGGGGTGACTTTAATACCTGATTGTATGTGAGCAAAATATAAAGAATCTCATTGTTATAAGGGATCCCACTATTATGAGATCCTTTTTAATGTAGCAGATTAAGGAGTCCAAGTGTACTCCCCTCCCGATTATATCATAGGGGGGTACATCTATGTATCAAAGGGGTGACTTTTTTATTCATATATGCATCGTTGAAATATAAATTCACATAGATAGGAAGGATCCCACTATTAGGGGATCCTTATTAATGTAGCATATTATGAAAGGTATCCAAGCCTTCCCCCTGACTACATTATTGGGGTATACATCTTTCGATCAAAGTGGTTGACTTTAATACTTGTATGTATGTGGCCAAATTATAAAGAGTCCCATATCTAGGAGGTATCCTACTATTATTGTATTATTCTCCGTATAGCCAAAATATAAAGAATCTCATAGTTATATACGATACATCTATGTATCAAAATGATGACTCTAACACTTGATTATATATGGGCAAAATAAAAATAGTCTCATAGCTAGTTGGGTTTCCACTATTGTAGGATCCTTATTTATATAGTAGATTACATGAAAAGTCCAAGTTTACCCCCCAATTATATCATGACAGGGTACATCTATATATCAAAAGGGTTATTTTAACATCCATATGTATATGGCCAAAATATAAAGAGTCGCATAGCTATAAGAGGTCTACTAATGTGAGAGCTTATTTATATAGAAAATTATGTGATATGTTCAAGTGTCCCCTCCCTCAACTGCATTATGAGGCTATATTTATGTATCAAATGAGTGGCTTTAACACCCATATGTATATGGCCAAAATATAAAGAGTTCCAAAGCTAGAATATATCCTACTATTGCGGGATCTGTATTTATATAGCATATTATCATATGAGTCCAGGTATACCCCCCACTACATCCTGGGGATATATTTATATGTCAAAGGGGTGACTTTGACACCTGTATGTATTTGGCAAAAATATAAAGTATCCTATAGCTAAGAGTGGTCTCACTATTATGTAATACTTATTCATGTAGTAGGCTATAAGAGGACTCCAAGTATACCCCTTCCCCCGACTTTATCATGGGGGGTACATCTACGTGTCAAAAGGGTTACTTTAACACTTGAATTATGTGGCAAGTTATAAAAATGTCACATAGCTATGAGGGTTCCCACTGTTATAGGATTCTTATTTATATAGCAGATTATGAGAGGAGTCCAAGTGTAGCCCCCTTCACCTGCATCATTATGGGGTATATTTATATGCCAAGAGGTATCTTTAACACCCGTATGTATGTGGCAAAAATAAAAATATTTTTATAGCTAGAAGGGGTTTTACTATTATGGGATCCTCATTTATATAGCAGATTATGATAGGAGTCCAAGTATACCCCCCACTATATCATGAGGGTACATCTATGTGTCAAAGGGGTGATTTTAACACCCGCATATGTGTGAAAAAATATAAAGAGTCTTATAACTAAGAACTATCTCATAATTATGGAATCATTATTCATATAGTAATTATAAGATGACTCTAAGTATACCCCCCATCTATATCATGGAGGGGTGTATCTATGTGTCAAATTGGTGAATTTAGACCCATATATGTGGCTAAACTATAAAAAGTCTCATAGCTATGAGGGTTTTCACTATTATTGAATAGTAATTATTATACGTGTGGCTAAAATATAAAAGCCTCATAGCTAGGAGGAGACCCACTATTATGGATCCATATTTACGTAGTGTATTATGAGATGAGTCCTAGTATAACCCCCCCTCTTACTATATTAATATAGAATATTATGAGATAACTACATTATGGGGGAGTACATCTATGTGTCAAAGGGGTGACTTTAACACCAATATGTGTATGGCTAAGATATAAAGAGTATCATAGCTAGAAGGGATCTTACTATTGTAGGATCTATATCCATGTAGTAGAGTACGAAAGGAGTCCAAGTATAACCCCCAGACTACATCATGAGGGAGTAAATCTATGTATCAAAAGGTGATAATAACTTCAGCATGTGTACTGCCAAAATATAAAGAGTCTCATAACTTAGAAGGGTTCCACTATTATGGGATCTTCTTAATATAGCAGCTTATGAGAGAAGTCTAAGTGTAACCCCCTCGACTACATCATAGGGGAGTATATCTATGTATTAAAGGGGTGACTTTAATACTCACTTGTCTATAGCCAAAATATAAAGAGTCTCATAGCTTGGAGGTGTCACTCTATTATGGGATTGATATTCATGTAGCATATTATAAGAGGAGTCCAAGTGTAACCACCCTGACTGCATCATGGGGGAGTATATCTTTGTATCAAAATGTTTACTTTAACACCTGTATTTATGTGGCAAAAATATAAAAAGTTATATATCTAGGAGGTATCTTACTATTGTGGGATCGTAGTTATGTAGTAATTTATGAGACGAGTCCATGTAACCCCCCCCCCCCTTCCGGCAATATCATTTGAGATGCTTCTATTTGACCAAGGGGTGACGTTAAACTTGTATGTGTGTGGCCAGTCTCATAGCTAGTTGTGTTCCCACTATTGTTGGATCCCTATTAATATGTATATTATGAGAGTAGTCCAAGTGTAGCCCGCTCCCCCGACTATATCATGGGGTGTGTATCTATATGTCAAAGTAGTAAATTTAACACCCGTATCTATGTGGCCAAAATATAAAGAGTCGCATAGCTATAAAGGGTCCTATTATTATGAAAACCTTATTATAAAATATATTATGATAAGCTCAAGTGTACTCCCCGATTACATCATGGGGGGTATATTTATATATCAAATGAGTTACTTTAACACTCGTATATTTATTGTCAAAATATACAGAGTTATATAGCTAGAAGGGGTCCCATTATTATAGGATCCTAATTCATGTAATAGATTATGATATAAGTATAAATATACCCCTCTACATCATGAATGATACATCAATGTATCAAAGGGGTGACTTTAACATCTGTATATGTGTGAAAAATATATAAAGAGACCTATCGCTAAGAGCGATCTCTCTATTATGGAATCCTTATTTATTTAGTAGATTATATAAGGACTCCATGAATAAGGATCCCCTAATAGTGGGGACCCCTTCTTATTCATGGGAAGTACATCTTTGTGTCAAAGAGTTGACTTTAATACCTAATTATATATGAGTAAAATATAAACAGTCCCATAGCTATAAGGGTTCCTATTATTATGGAATCCTTATAATATAGCAGATTATGAGAGGAGTCCAAGTGTACTCCCCTCCCGATTACATCATAGGGGGTACATCTATGTATCAAAGGGGTGAATTTTTACTCGTATATACATAGTTAAAATATAAACTTACATAGATATGAGGGATTCTACTCTTAGGGGATCCTTATTTATATAGCATATTATGAGAGGAGTCTAAGCCTACCCCTGACTACATCATTGGGGGTGCATCATATGGTCAAAGGGGTGACTTTAACATATATATGTATATGGCCAAATTATAAAGAGTCCCATAGCTAGGAGGTAGCCCACTATTATGGTATCCCTTTCCATATAGCAAAAAATATAAAGAGTCTCATTATGTAGGATACATCTATGTGTCAAAAGGATGACTCTAACACCTGATTATATGTGGCTAAAATAAAAAGAGTCTCGTATCTAGTCGGGTTCCCACTATTGTCTGATCCTTATTTATGTAGTAGATTATGTGAGGAGTCCAAGTATACCCCCTAACTATATCATGGCAGGGTATATCTATATATCAAAGGGGTATTTTAATATCCGTATATGTGTGGCCAAAATATAAAGAGTTGTATAGCTATGAGGGGTCTTACTAATGTGAGAGCTTATTTGTATACAAGAATATATGATGTGTTCAAATATCCCCTCCCCTAACTACATTATGGGGGTATATTTATGTATCAAAGGGGTGACTTTAACACCCACATATATATGGTCAAAAAATTAAGAGTCCCAAAGCTAGAATGGGTCCTACTATTATGGGATATGTATTTATATAGCAGATTATCATATGAGTCTAAGTATACCCCCCACTATATCATGGGGGTATATTTATATGTCAAATGGGTAACTTTAACACCTGCATATGTGTGGTAAAAATATAAAGTGTTACATGGCTAAGAGTGGTCTTACTATTATGAAATACTTATTTATGTAATAGGCTATAAGGGACTCCAAGTATACCCCCTCTCTTGACTTTTTCATGGGGCGTACATCTATGTGTCAAAGGGGTGACTTTAACACTCGAATTATGTGGCAACATATAAAAGAGTCACATAGCTATGATGGTTCCCACTATTATGGGATTCTTATTTAAATAGCAGATTATGATAGGAGTCCAAGTATAACCCCCCTCCGCCTACATCATTAGGGGGTATATTTATATATCAAGAGGTATCTTTAATACCCGTATATGTGTGGCTAAAATAAAAATATTTTTAAAGCTAGAAGGGGTCTCACTATTATAGGATCGTCATTTATATAGCAGATTATAATAGGAGTCCAAGTATACCCCTATTATATGATAGGGGTACATCTATGTGTCAAAGGGGTGATTTTAACACCTGTATGTGTTGAAAAATATAAAAAGTCTCATAACTAGGAGCAGTCTCACAATTGTGGAATCATTATTCATATAGTAATTATAAGAGGACTTCAAGTATACCCCCCATCTACATCACGGACGGGTATATCTATATATTAAATTAGTAAATTTAAATCCATATATATGGATAAAATATAAAGAGTCCCATAGCTATGAGGGTTCCCACTATTATTGAATGGTAATTATTATAGCAGATTAGTAAAGGAGTCCAAGTACACCACTGTTACTACATCATGGGGGGTATATCTATATATCAAAGGGGTGGCTTTAATACCCGTATGTGTGTGGCCAAAATATAAAAAGTTCCATGGCTAGAAGGGTTTCTAATTAATATTATAGGATCCTTATTCATATAGTAGATTATAAGAGAATTCTTAGTGTACCCCTGACTATATCATGGGGGGTGCATCTCTGTATCAAAGGGGTGACTTTAACTCGGGTATATGTGTGGCCAAAATATAAAGTCTCATATCTAGGAGGAGACCCACTATTGTGGGATCTATATTTACGTAACGTATTATGATATGAGTCCAAATATAACCCCCCCTCCTATTATATTAATGTAGCATATTATGAGATAACTATATTATGGGAGAGTATATCTATGTGTCAAAGGGGTGATTTTAACACCACTATATGTATGGCTAAAATATAAAGAGTATCATAGTTAGGAATGGTCCCACTATTGTAGTATCTATATTCATATAGTAGAGTACAAGAGTAGTCCAAGTATAACCCCAAGACTACATCATGAGGAAGTAAATCTATGTATTAAAAAGTGATTATAACACCAGCATGTGTGGTGCCAAAATATAAAGAGCCTCATAACTTAGAAGGGTCTCACTATTATGGGATCGTTCTTAATATAGCAGCTTATAAGAGGAGTCTTAGTGTAACCCCCCTCCTCCCGCCCGACTATATCATAGGGGAGTACATCTATGTATTAAAGGGGTGACTTTAACACTCACTTGTCTATGGCCAAAATATAAAGAGTCTTATAGCTTGGAGGTGTCCCTCTATTGTGAGATCTATATTCATGTAGCAAATTATGAGAAGAGTCAAAGTGTAACCCCCCTGATTGCATCATGTGGGAGTATATCTTTGTGTCAAAAGGTTTACTTTAACACTCATATTTATATGGCCAAAATATAAAGAGTCATATATCTAGGAGGTATCTTACTATTATGGGATCTTAGTTATGTAGCAATTTATAAGACGAGTCCAAGTGAAGCCCCCTCAGTAATATCATTTTGGAAATATCTACATGACAAAGGGGTGACTTTAGCACTTGTATGTGTGTGGCTAGTCTTATAGCTAGTTAGGTTCCTACTATTATTAGATCCATATTACTATGCATATTATGAGAGGAGTCCAAGTGTACCCCCTCTCCCGACTATATCATGAGGTGTGTATCTATGTGTCAATGTGGTGAATTTAACACCCATATGTATATGGCCAAAATTTAAAGAGTCTCATAGCTATAAAGGGTCTTAATATTGTGAAAACTCATTCATATAACAGATTCTGAGATAAGTTCAAGTGTACTCCCTGACTTCATCATGGAGAATATATTTATATGTCAAATGGATGACTTTAACACCCATATGTTTATCGCCAAAATATAAAGAGTCATATAGCTAGAAGGGATCCTATTATTGTAGGATCCTTATTCATGTAGTAGATTATGATATAAGTCCAAGTATACCCATATACATCATGGAGGAAACATCAACGTGTGAAAGGGGTGACTTTAACATCCATATATGTATGAAAAATATATAAAAAAACCTATAGTTAAAAGCGATCTCTCTATTATAGAATCCTTATTTATGTAGTAGATTATAAAAGGACTCCATGAATAAGAATCCCCTAATAGTAGGACCCTCCTTATTCATAGGAAGTACATCTCTTTGTTAAAGGGGTAACCTGATTGTATGTAGGCAAAATATAAAGAGTCCTATAGCTATAAGGGTTCCCTTTATTATGGGATCCTTATTAATGTAGCAAATTATAAGAGGAGTCGAAGTGTACTCCCCTTCTGATTGTATCATAGGGGGGTACATCTATGTATCAAATGGGTAACTTTTCACCCGTATATACATTATTAAAATATAAACTCACAAGATAGGAGGGGTCCTACTATTAGGGGATCCTTATTCATGTAGCATATTATGAGAGGAGTCCAAGCCTCCCCCTTGACTACATCATTGGGGGGTACATCTTATGGTCAAAGGGGTGACTTTAACACCTGTATGTATGTGGCTAAATTATAAAGAATCTCATATCTAGGAGGTATCCCACTATTATGGTATCCTTCTCCATATAGCCAAAATATAAAGAGTCTCATAGTTATATAGGATACATCTATGTGTCAAAAAGATGACAAACACCTGATTATATATGGCCAAAATAAAAAGAGTCTCGTATCCTAGTTGGGTTCCAACTATTGTGGGATCCTTATTCATGTAGTAGATTATGTGAGGAATCCAAGTATACCCCCCAACAATATAATGGCAAGGTACATATATATATCAAAGGGGTGATTTTAAAATCTGTATATGTGTGGCCAAAATATAAAGATTTGCATAGCTATGAGGGGTCCTACTAATATGAGAGCTTATTTATATAGAAGATTATGAGATATACTCAAGTGTCCCCTCTCGCAACTACATTATGGGGTATATTTATGTGTCAAAGGGGTGACTTTAACACCCTTATGTATGTGGCCAAAATATAAAGAGTTCCAAAGCTAGAATGGGTCCCACTATTATGGGATCTGTATTTATATAGCAGATTATCATATGAGTCCAGGTATACCCCCCTACTATATCATTGGGGTATATTTATATGTCGAAGTAGTGCCTTTAACATCTGTATGTGTATGGCAAAAATATAAAGTATCCCATGTCTAAAAGTGGTCTCACTATTATAAAATACTTATTTATATAGTTAACTATAAGAGGACTCTAAGTATATCCCCTCCCTCGACTTCATCATGGAGGGTACATCTATGTGTCAAAAGGATGACTTTAACACCCGAATTATGTGGTATTATATAAAAGAGTCACATAGCTATGATGGTTCCCACTATTATGGGATTCTTATTTATATAGTTGATTATAAGAGGAGTCCAAGTATAACCCCCCTCCGCCTGTATCATTAGAGGGTATATTTATATATCAAGGGGTATCTTTAACACCCATATGTATGTGGCCAAAATAAAAATATTTCTATAGCTAGAAGGGGTCTAACTATTATGGGATCCTTATTTATATCACAGATTATGATAGGAGTCCAAATATACCCCCACTATATCATGGGGGTACATCATATGTCAAATGAGTGATTTTAACACCCGCATGTATGTGAAAAAATATAAAGAGTCTCATAACTAAAAGCAGTCTCACAATTATGGAATCATTATTCATATAGTAATTATAAGAGGACCCCAAGTTTACGCCCCATCTACATCATGGAGGGGTGTATCTATGTGTCAAATGGGTGAATTTAAACCCATATATGTGGCTAAACTATAAAGAGTCCCATAGCTATGAGGGTTTTCACTATTATTGAATGGTAATTATTATAGCAGATTATTAAAAGAGTCCGAGTATACCACCGATACTACATTATGGGAGGTTATATCTATGTATCAAAGGGTAACATTAATACCCGTACGTGTATGGCCAAAATATAAATAGTGTATATGTGTGACTATATTATATAGGGTACATCTCTGTATCAAAGGGTGACTTTAACTCGGGTATATGTGTAGCCAAAATATAAAGGGTCTCATAGCTAGGAAGAGACCCACTATTATGGGATCCATATTTACGTAGCATATTATGAGACGAGTCCAAGTATAACCCGCTCCTATTATTTTAATATCGTATGTTATGAGATAATTATATTATGGGGGAGTATATCTATATATCAATAGGGTGACTTTAACACCAATATGTGTATGGCTAAAATATAAATAGTATCATAGCTATGAGGGTTCTCACTATTGTAGGATTTATATTTATATAGTAAAGTATGAGAGGAGTCTAAGTATAACCCCTCAAACTACACAATGAGGGAGTAAATCTATATATCAAAAGGTTATTATAACACCAGCATGTGTGCGACCAAAATATAAAGAGTCTTATAGCTTGGAGGGGTCCCACTATTGTATGATCCTTCTTAATGTAGCAGTTTATGAGAGGATTCTAAGTGTAACCCCCCCACCCCCCCCCCCCCCCCCCCCCGACTACATCATAGGGGAGTACATGTTTGTGTTAAAGGGGTGACTTTAACACTCACTTATCTGTAGCTAAAATATAAAGAGACTCATAGCTTAGAGGTGTCACTCTTTTGTGGGATCTATATTTATATAACAGATAATAAGAGGAGTCCAAGTGTAACCCCCCTGATTGCATCATGGGGAAGTATATCTTTGTATCAAAAGGTTTACTTTAATACCCGTATTTATATGACCAAAATATAAAGTCATATATCTAGGAGGTATCTTACTATTGTGGATCCTAGTTATGTAGCAATTTATGAGGCGTGTCCAATGAAACCCCCCCAGTAATATCATTTGGGAAATATCTATATGACAAATTGGTGACTTTAACACTTGTATGTGCGTGGCCAGTCTCATAGCTAGTTGAGTTCCCAATATTGCTGGATTCATATTAATATGCATATTATAAGAGGAGTCCAAGTGTACCACCCTCCCCCGACTATATCATGGGGTGTGCATCTATATATCAAAGTGGTGAATTTAATACTCGTATGTATGTGGCCAAAATATAAAGAGTCTCATAGCTATGATGGTTCCCACTAGTATGAGATTCTTATTTATATAGCAGATTATAGGAGGAGTCCAAGTATAACCCCCCTTCGCCTGCATCATTAGGGGTATATTTATATATCAAGGGGTATCTTTAACACCCATATGTGTGTGGCCAAAATAAAAATATTTCTTTAGCAAGAAGGGGTCTCATTATTATGGGATCCTCATTTATATAGCAGATTATGATAGGAGTCCAAGTATACCCCCAACTATATCATGAGTGTAAATCTATGTGTCAAATGGGTGATTTTAACACTCGCATGTGTACGTGAAAAAATATAAAGAGTCTCATAGCTAATAGCAGTCTCACAAATATGGAATCATTATTCATATAGTAATTATAAGAGGACTCCAAGTATACCCCCCATCTACATCATGAAGGGGTGTATCTATGTATCAAATGGATGAATTTAAACCCATATTTGTAGCTAAACTATAAACGTTCAATAGCTATGATGGTTCCCACTATTATTGAATGGTAATTATTATAGCAGATTATTAAAGGAGTCCAAGTGCACCACCGCTACTACATCATAGGGGGTATATTTATATATCAAAGGGGTGACTTTAATACCCATATGTGTGTGGCCAAAATATAAAGAGTTCCATGGCTAGAAAGGCTTCTAATATTATAGGATCCTTATTGATATATTAGATTATAAGAGAAGTCCAAGTGTACCCCCTGACTATATCATGGGGGGTACATCTCTGTATAAAAGGGGTAACTTTAACTCGGGTATATATGTGGCCAAAATCAAAAGAGTCTCATAGCTAGGAGGAGACCGACTATTGTGAGATCGATATTTACATAGCGTATTATTCGATGAGTCCAAGTATAACCTACCCTCCTATTATATTAATATAGCATGTCATGAGATAACTACAATATGGGAGAATACATCTATGTGTCAAAGCTAGGGGTGACTTTAACACCAGTATGTAAATAGCTAAAATAGAAATAGTATCATTGCTAAGAGGGGTCCCACTATTGTAGGATCTATATTCATGTAGTAGAGTACGAGAGGAGTCCAAGTGTAACCCCTCAGACTACATCTTGAGGGAGTAAATCTATATATCAAAAGATGATTATAACACCAGTATATGTGCTGCCAAAAATATAAAGAGTCTCATAGCTTGGAGGAGTCCCACTATTGTGGGATCCTTCTTAATGTAGCAGTTTATGAAAGGAGCCTAAATATAAACCCTCCTGATTACATCACAGGGGAGTACATCTATGTGTTAAAGGGGTAACTTTAACACTCACTTGTGTATAGCCAAAATATAAAGAGTCTCATAGTTTGGAGGTATCATTCTATTGTAGGATCTGTATTCATGTAGCAGATTATGAGAGGAATCCAAGTGTACACTACAAAAAAGAGGTTTATTGTCGACGGTAATTTTAATTACCGTCGGTATAAATAACGTAATACCGATAAAAATATTTTAATTCGTCGGTATAATTTGTGTTATATTTTATGAATTTTTTTTGTTTATTTTTACTGACGGTACGTATATATCCATCGGCATAATGAATATACCGACAGTATTATATGTACCCATCGGTAAAATGTTATTTTACCGACAGTATATATTTATGTTGTTGGTAAAATATTATTTTACGTAACCCCCCTAACTGCATCATGGGGAAGTATATCTTTGTGTCAAAAGGATTACTTTAACACCCGTATTTATATGGCCAAAATATAAAGAGTCATATAAATAGAAGGTATCTTACTATTGTGGATTCTAGTTATGTAGCAATTTATGAGGCGTGTCCAAGTGAAAACCCCCCAGCAATATCATTTGGGAAATATCTATGTGACAAATTGGTGACTTTAACACTTGTATGTGTATTGCGAGTCTTATTGCTAGTTAGATTCCCACTATTGTTGGTTCTCTATTAATATGCATATTATGAGAGGAGTCCAAGTGTACCCCCCTCGCCAGACTATATCATGGGGTGTGCATCTATGTATCAAAGTGGTAAATTTAACACCCGTATGCATGTGGCCAAAATATAAAGAGTCTCATAGCTATAAAGGGTCCCATTATTGTGGAAACCTTATTCATATAACAGATTATGAGATGAGTTCAAGTGTACTCCTCGACTACATCATGGGGGGTATATTTATATGTCAAATAGGTAACTTTAAGACCTATATGTTTATCACCAAAATATAAAGAGTCATATAGCTAGAAGGGGTTCCATTATTGTAGGATCCTTATTCATATAGTAGATTATGATATTAGTCCAAGTATACCCCTCTACATCATGGAGGATATATCAATGTGTCAAAAGGGTGACTTTAACATCCGTATATATGTGAAAAAAATATAAAGAGACCTGTAGCTAAGAGCGATATCTCTATTATGAAATCTTTATTCATATAGTAGATTATTAGAGGACTCTATGAAAAAGGATTCCCTAATAGTGGGACCCCTCCTTATTCTTGGAAAGTATATCTTTGTGTCAAAGGGGTGACTTTAACACCTGATTGTATGTGGGCAAAATATAAAGAGTCTCATAGCTATAACGGTTCCCACTATAATGGGATCCTTTTTAATATATATAACAGATTATGAAAGGAGTCTAAGTATACTCCCCTTTCGATTACATCATAGGGGGGTATATCTATCTATCAAAGGGGTATCTTTTTTATCCGTATATGCATCGTAATGTAACAGATTATGAGAAAAGTCCAAGTCTCTCTCCTGACTACATCATTGGGGGGTACATCTTATGTTCAAATAGGTGACTTTAACACATATATGTATATAACCAAATTATAAAGAGTCTCATATCTAGGAGGTATCCTACTATTATGATATCCTTCTCCATATAGCCAAAATATAAAGAGTCTCATAGTTCTGTAGGATACATCTATGTATCAAAAGGATGACTTTAACACCTGATTATATGTAGCCAAAATAAAAAGAGTTTCGTATCTAGTTGGGTTCCCACAATTGTGGGATCCTTATTTATATAGTAGATTATGTATGGAATCCAGGTATCCCCCCCAACTATATCATGGCAAAGTACATCTATATATATCAAAGGAGTGATTTTAACATCCGTATGTGTGTGGCCAAAATATAAAGAGTCGAATAGCTATAAGGTGTTCTACTAATATGAGAGCTTATTTATATAAAAGATTATAAGATGTGTTCAAGTGTCCCCTCCTCCAACTACATTATGGGGGTATATTTATGTATCAAAGGGGTAACTTTAACACCTGCATGTATGTGGCCAAAATATAAAGTGTCCCAAAGCTAGAATAGGTCCCACTATTCTGAGCAGATTATTATATGAGTCCAGGTATACCCCCACTATATCATGGGGATATATTTATATGTCAAAGGGGTGACTTTAATACCTATATGTGTGTGGCAAAAATATAAAATGTCCCATGGCTAAGAGTGGTCTCACTATTGTGGAATACTTATTAATGTAGTAGGCTATAAGAGGACACCAAATATACCCCGTCCCCCGACTTCATAATGGGGGGTACATCTATGTGCCAAATGGGTGACTTTAACACTCGAATTATGTGGCAATATATAAAAGAGTTACATAGCTATGAAGGTTCCCACTATTATGGGATTCTTATTTATATAGTAGATTATGAGAGGAGTCCAAATATAACCTCCCTCTACCTGCATTATTAGGGGGTATATTTATATGTCAAGGGGTATCTTTAACACCCATATGTTTATAGCCAAAAAAAAAAAAAATTTATAACTAGAAGGGGTCTTACTATTATGGGATCCATATTTATACAGCAGATTATGATAGGAGTCCAAGTATACCCCCTACTATATCATGGGGGTATATCTATATGTCAAAGGGGTGATTTTAGCACCCACATGTGTGTGAAAAAAATATAAAGAGTCTTATAGCAAAGAGCAGTCTCACAATTATGGAATCATTATTCATATAGTAATTATAAGAGGACTCCAAGTATACCCCCTATCTACATCATGGAGGGGTGTATTTATATGTCAAATGGCTGAATTTAAACCCCTATATATGGCTAAACTATAAAGATTCTCATAGCTATGAGGGTTCCCACTATTATTGAATGGTAATTATTCTAGCAGATTATTAAAGGAGTCAAAGTGTACCACTGCTATTACATCATGGGCGTATATCTAATATCAAAGGGGTGACTTTAATACCCGTATGTGTGTGGCCATAATATAAAGAGTTCCATGACTAGAAGTGTTTCTAATATTATAGGATCATTATTCATATAGTAGATTATAAGAGAAGTCCAAATGTACCCCCCTGACTATATCATGGGGGTTATATCTCTGTATCAAAGGGGTGACTTCAACTCGAGTATATGTGTGGCCAAAATATAAAGAGTCTCACAGCTAGGAGAAGACCCACTATTGTGGGATCCATATTTATATAGCATATTATGAGATGACTCCAAGTATAACCCCCTCTCCTACTATATTAATGTAGCATATTATGATATAACTATATTATGAGGGAGTACATCTATGTGTCAAAGGGGTGACTTTAACCCCAGTATATGTATGGCTAAAATATAGAGAGTATCATAGCTAGGAGGGGTCCTACTATTGTACGATCTATATTCATGTAGTAGAGTACGAAAGGAATCCAAGTGTAGCCCCCCAAACTACATCATGAGGGAGTATATCTATGTATCAAAAGGTGATTATAATACCAGCATATGTGCTGCCAAAATATAAAGAGTCTCATAGCTTAGAGGGGTCCCATTATTGTGGGATCCTTCTTAATATAGCAGTTTATGAGAGGAGTCTAAATATAACCCCCCCTCCGATTACATCAGAGGGGAGTACATTTATATGTTAAAGGGGTAACTTTAATACTCACTTGTCTGTGGCCAAAATATAAAGAGTCTCACAGCTTGGAGGTGTCACTCTATTGTGGGATCTATATTCATATAGCAGATTATGAGATGAGTCCAAGTGTAAACCCCTTGACTTCATCATAAGGAAGTATATCTTTGTGTCAAAGGGTTTACTTTAACCCCTGTATTTATGTGGCCAAAATATAAAAAGTCATATCTATGAGGTATCTTAATTTTGTGGGATCCTAGTTATGTAGCAATTTATGAGACGAGTCCAAGTGAAACCCCCCCGGTAATATCATTTGGGATACATCTATGTAACAAATGGGTGACTTTAACACCTGTATATATGTGGCCAGTCTCATAGCTAGTTGGGTTTCCACTATTGTTGGATCCTTATTAATATGCATATTATTAGAAGAGTCCAAGTGTACCCCCCTCCCCCAATTATATCATAGGGTGTGCATCTATGTGTCAAAGTAGTGAATTTAACACCCGTATGTATATAGCCAAAATATAAAGAGTCTCATAGCTATAAAGGGTCCCATTATTGTGGAAACCTCATTCATATAACAGATTATGAGATGAGTTCAAGTGTACGCCTGACTACATCATGGGGGGTACATTTATATATAAAATGGGTGACTTTAATACCCGTATGTTTGTCGCCAAAATATAAATAGTCATATAGCGAGAAGGGGTCCCATTATTATAGGATCCTTATTCATGTAACAGATTATGATATAAGTCCAAGTATACCCCTTTACATCATGGAGGATACATCAACGTGTCAAAGGAGTGACTTTAACATCCGTATATGTGTGAAAAATATATAAAGAGATCTATAGCTAAGAGCGATCTCTCTATTATGGAATCCTTATTTATGTAGTAGATTATAAAAGGACTCCATGAATAAGGATCCCTTAATAGTAGGACCCCTCCTTATTCATGGGAAGTATATCTTTGTGTCTAAGGGTTAACATTAACACCTGATTGTATGTGGCAAAATATAAAGAGTCTCATACCTATAAGGGTTCCCACTATTATAGGATCATTATTAATATAGCAGAATATGAGAGGAGTCCAAGTGTACTCCCCTCTCAGTTACATCATAGGGGGGTACATTTATATATCAAATAGGTGACTTTTTCACCCGTATATACATCGTTAAAATATAAACTCATATAGATAGGAGGGGTCCCACTATTGGGGGATCCTTATTCATGTAACACATTATAAGAGGAGTCCAAGCCTACCCCCTGACTACATCATTGGGGGGTACTTCTTATAGTCAAAGGGGTGACTATAACATCTATATATATGGCCAAATTATAAAGCGTCCCATATCTAGGAGGTATCCCACTATTATGGTATCCTTCTCCATATAGTCAAAATATAAATATTCTTATAGTTATGTAGGATACATCTATGTGTCAAAAGGATGACTCTAACACCTGATTATATGTGTCCAAAATAAAAAGAGTCACGTATCTACTTAGGTTCCCACTATTGTGGGATCCTTATTCATGTAGTAGATTATGTGAGGAGTCCAAGTATACCCTCCATCTATATCATGGCAGGGTACATCTATATATCAAAGGGGTAATTTTAACATCCGTATGTGTGTGGCTAAAATATAAAAAGTCGCATAGCTATGAGGGGTCCTACTAATGTGAGAGCTTATTTATATAGAAGATTATGAAAGATATTTAAGTATCCTCTCCCCTAACTACATTATGGGGTATATTTATGGGTCAAAGGGGTGACTTTAACACCCGCATGTATGTGGCAAAAATATAAAGAGTCCCAAAGCTAGAATGGGTTCTACTATTGTGGGATCTGTATTTATATAGAAGATTATCATATGAGTCCAGGTATACCCCCCACTACATTATGGGGGTATATTTATATATCAAAGGGGTGACTTTAACACCTGTATGTGTGTGGCAAAATTATAAGTGTCTCATGGCTAAGAATGGTCTCACTATTATGGAATACTTATTCATTTAGTAGGTTATAAGAGGAATCCAAGTATACCCCCTCCCCTGACTTCATCATGGGGGTACATCTATGTGTCAAAGCCGTGACTTTAACACCCGAATTATATAGCAACATATAAAAGAGTCACATAGCTATGAGGGTTCCCACTATTATGGGATTCTTATTTATATAGCAGATTATGAAAGGATTCCAAGTATAACTCCCCTCCGCCTGCATCATTAGGAGGTATATTTATATGTCAAGGGTATCTTTAACACCCACATGTGTATAGCTAAAATAAAAATATTTCTATAACTAGAAGGGGTCTCACTATTATGGGATCCTCATTTATATAATAGATTATGATAGGAGTCCAGCTTTACCCCCCACTATATCATGCAAGGGGGTACATCTATGTGTCAAAGGGGTGATTTTAATGGACCTTTTCAACTCGTCGTGGTTTGATATTGTAGGTTTGATCATAGGATAACCATTAGTTTGGGCTTTGGTATCTTTTTTTGGAGAGCTCTGTAGGCTATCATTTTATTTTTAATCATCTCATGGTTAAGTTTAGTATTGTTATCCATCAGCTTTTCTTCGTTAATCACTTGCATGATTTGTCACTCTGGTCAGTTTCGAGGTGCATTTGTTTGCACCTGAATATCTTATATCTTAGCTGTCATCTTCTATGTTGTTAGGATATTTTCCTTCTTGTTAGCACTTCTAACCTATTTCGGTTTGTCCAGGTTTTTGGAGATCATTTATGACCTTACTCGAACTAATTTTGTTCAACTTTTTCTCTTTAATGATTGATATTATAGAGGGTGACTATTGACTCTGATATGTTCCATAGTCTAGCGATCTATTCCATAATTGGTTCTAGCAAATTACGCTTTGAACTTCCTTATGGTTTTATTTCTTAGCCCGCTCTGGGTTGTTTTCCAGTTTTATCTTTCTAATTATAAGTCAGTTATAGCTTCTTATTTCTCTTTGGTCGCTCAGCTCTCGTAGTGTTGGTTTAGACCTTTCCTCAGATTGTTAGTCTCTCCTGACTTGCTTCCATGTTCGTTTAGGTTATGTGATAGTTTCAGTTTGTTTCAGTGCAATTAGCCTAGTTCTAGTTGTCCTTAGTATCTCTGAGTTTTCTTTGGATTTTGCTGGTTGTTCATGGATTGTCTCGGTTTGTATTGCAATATGCTTTGCAGTCTCGATTCCCTTTGATTCGTTTTATGTTACCCTCAAGCTTTGATCATATTAGTCTTAATTGCCTTTGATTTGTTCTAATTTTCAGAGATGATTCTGTCGACTCTTGGCTTTTTGAGATTGCCCAAAAAAAAATTTTATGATTATCTTTCCCTTATGTAATCGTCAAAAAATCCAATTGGTTACGTATCGCTTTAATTTATTCTGGTTTGTCTGTTTGACTTCCGTAGGCCATGTGAGGAGTTCAATATTGTTTATGAAATTGTATATTTTGGCTACACATATGCTAGTGTTAAAGTCACTCCTTTGACACATAGATGTATTCCTCCATAACATAGTCGGGGTTATGGGGCACTTGGACTCCTCTCATAATCTGTTACATGAATAAGGATCCAGCCCACAATAGTAAAACCAGTGGGAATCCTTCTAGCTATAAGATTTTTAATATTTTGGCTACATACATACTGGTTTTAAAGTCACCCCTTTGACACATAGATATATTTTTCCATAATGTTGTCGGGGTAGGGGGCACTTGGACTCTTCTCATAATATGTTACATGAATAAGGATCTGACCCACAATAGTGGAACCCCTTCTAGCTATAGGACTATTTATATTTTGATCATACATATGGGGGTGTTAAAAGAACGTCTTTGGCACATAGATGTGGCTCTTTATATTTTGATCATACATATGGGGATGTGACTCTTTATATTTTGGTCACACACATATGGGCATTAAAGTCACTCTTTTAACACATAGATGTATCCCCCATGATATTGTATGGGGGCATACTCAAACTTCTCTCAGAATATACTATATGAATAAAGATCCCATAATAGTGGGACCCGTCATCGCTATGAGACTCTTTATAATTTGGTCATATATATGTAGGTTTTAAAATCACTCCTTTGAAACATAGATGTACCCCCACATGATATAGTGAGGGGGGTATACTTAGACACCTCTCATAATCTGCGACATTAATAGGGATCCCACAATAGTGGGACCCCTCCTAGCTACTCTTTATATTTTGACCACACACATGCAAGTGTTAAAGTCATCATTTTTGAGACATAGATGCACCCCCTTATAATATAGTCAGGGGGGTACACTTGGACTCCTCTTATAATCTACTATATAAGTAAATATCCCATAATAATGGGACCCCTCCTTACTAAGGAACTCTTAATATTTTGGCCATACACATGCAGGTTTTAAAGTCACTCATTTGATACATATATGTATCTGCCCTATGATGTAGTTGAGGGGGGGTACAATTGGACGCTTCTTCTAATATACTACATGAATAAGTATCCCATAATAGTAGGACCTATCCTCACTAAGGGACACTTTATATTTTAGCCACACATATACCGGTTTTAAAGTCACCCCTTTGATACATAGATGTACCCCCCAAAATGTAGTCGAAGGAGTACATATGGACTCCTCTCATAATATGCTACATGAAGAAGGATCCCATAATAATAGAATCGATCCTAGCTATAATACTTTATATTTTAGCCATATACATTCGAGTATTTAAAGTCACCCCTTTGATATTGAGATGTGCATCCCCATGATGTAGTATACTCGAACTCCTCTTATAATTTACTACATCAAAAAGCATCCCACAATAGTGGGTCCCCTTCTAGTAATAAGATTTTATATTTTGGCCACCCACATGCGTGTGTTAAAGTTACCCCTTAAACACGTAGATGTACTCCCCCATAATGTAGTCGGAGGGTACATATAGACTCCTCTCATAATTTGCTACATGAATAAGAATCCTACAATAATAGAATCGCTCCTAGCTATAGTACTCTATATTTTGGCCATACACATGCAGGTGTTATAGTCACCCCTTTGACATAGAGATGTACATCCCCATAATGTAGTTGGAGAGGCGGGTACACTTGGACTCCTCTTATAATTTGCTACATGAATAAGGATCCCACAATAATGGGTCCCCTTCTAGCAATAGGACTCTATATTTTGGCCACCCACATGCGTGTGTTAAAGTCACCCCTTTAACACATAGATGTACCCCCGATGATGTAGTGGGGGGGTACACTTGGACTCCTCTTATAATCTGCTACATGAATATGGATCCCATAATAGTTGGACCCCTCATAGCTATGGGACTTTATATTTTGGCCACATACATATGGGTGTTAAAGTCACCCCTTTAACATATAGATGTGCCCCCTATGACGTAGAGGAGATTACACTTGGAATCCTCTCAAAATCTTCTACATGAATTAGGATCTTATAATAGTTGGATCCCTCATAGCTATGTAACTCTTTATATTTTGGCATATACATGCGGGTATTAAATTCACCCCTTTGAAACATAGATGTACACCCGTGATTTAGTCCAGGGGAGGGAAGGGCGGCATACACTTGGACTACTCTTATAATCTTTTACGCAGTAGTGGGACCCCAGCTAGCTATGATACTTTATATTTTGGCCACACATATCCGGCTGTTAAAGTCACCCATTTGACACATAGATGTACCCTATTTTGTAGTCAGGGGGGTTACTTGGACTCCTCATAATCTACTACAAATTAATAAATATCCCATAATAGTGGGACTCCTTCTAGTTATAGGACTCTTTATATTTTGGCAAACCATACGGGTATTAAAATCACCTCTTTAACATATAGATGTACCCCCCCATGATGTAGTTAGGAGAGATATATTTGGACTCCTCTCATAATCTGCTACCTGAATAAGGATCTTACCACTCTTAGCTATAAGGCTCTTTATATTTTAGTTAAACATACAGGTGTTACAACCACTTCTTTGATATATAGATGTACCTCCCATGATGTAATGGGGGGAAGGGGAGGTACACATGGACTCCTCTCATAATCTGCTATATGAATAAGGATCACACAGTTGTAGGAACACTCCTAGCTTTGGGAATCTTAATATTTTGATCATACACTTGCAGTGTTAAAGTAATTAGTTTGACACATTAGTGTAACCCCCCATAGAGATCGGGAGGAGAACGAGGCAACCGGGAGGCTCTTTGATGGATCTCGGCTGGAGGAGAAAGGCAACCAGAGGTCTTGGTTGTGGATCTCAGGCAGTCGGAGTTAGCTGGATTGTAGATCTCGACAAAGAGGGCAGGAGCTTTGAGATGGATCTTGGCCGGAGAAGAAAGGCAGCAACAGAGGCAGCCAGAGGTCTTGGTCATGGATCTCGAGCAGTTGGATTACAGATCTCGGATGAGTGGGCGGTTCTTTCGAGGTCAACTGTCGTGAGGGGTCGACGGATCTCGTCGGAGGGTGAGAGGTTGACGGATCTTGTCAGAGGGCGAGGGGACGTGGGAGCTGATGGCATAACTGATTGATCAGGGCACGTTAGTAAGCCGGCGACTGGATCTCGAGTCAGACGATAGGATCTCCAATGCATGGGAGTTCGAAGGATCTCGAAGCAGTCGAGAGCAAGTGCTTGATGAGGAGCACCGTCGATCGGAGATCAAAGGAGCAAGTGCTCGAGGAGGATCATAGCTCTAATTCCATGTCACCAATGAACCTAGGAGAGAGAGAGAGAGAAAGAGAGAAAAGTGTCTATGGGGGAGAGAGAGAGAGAATAGGATTATGGGGAGAAGGAATTAGAGTCAATGGGTCCCAAGGCCGGCCTTGAGGGTAGGCAGGCAAGGCAATTGCCTAGGGTCCCCAATTAATTTATACTAATGGGGGCCCCATAATCAAGCCCAAATACTAAAGGAGGGGGGCCTAATAGTCAAGTCCAAACGACAAACACCAACAACCAAAGAGGGCATTTTTCAATAAAAGCAAATTTTGTATTGATACTTGCAAAAAAAAATTATTGGTACTTAAATTTTTTTCTTGTAATATGTATAGGGGGCCCAACTTTTGGAGTTTGCCTAGGGCCCCCAAAACCTCAGGGCCATCCCTGGGGTCAACATATGTAGTGTCCTATTGTGAAACTTTTGTACAAATGAAGGATATATGCACTAGGTTAGACGTAAAACTAACATAATTGAACAAAATAGTATGTACATCTTGAGAATAAGAATTTGATACAACAAACAAGAAAAAACAACATTGTGTTAGTCCCGTGGAATATCACAACACAGCTTTATTGAGGTTTTGCTAAAAAGTTCATCCCCTCAGATCCTTATTTGATATAGAGATGTACATCTCCATGATGTAGTTGGAGAGGTGGGTACACTTGGACTCGTCTTATAATTTGCTGCATCAATAAGGATCCCATAATAATGGGTCCCCTTCTAGTAATAGGACTCTATATTTTGGCCACCCATATGCGTGTGTTAAAGTCACCCTTTTAACACATAGATTTACCCCCCATGATGTAGGAGGGGTACACTTGAACTCCTCTTATAATCTGCTATATGAATATGGATCCCATAATAGTTGGACCCCTCCTAGCTATGGGACTTTATATTTTGACCTCATACATGGGGGTGTTAAAGTCACCCCTTTGACATATAAATGTGCCCCCTATGAAGTAGAGGAGGTTATATTTGGAATCCTCTCAAAATCTTCTACATAAATTAGGATCTTATAGTAGTTGGATCCCTCCTAGCTATGTAACTCTTTATATTTTGGCATACACATGCGGGTATTAAATTCACCCCTTTGAAACATAGATGTACACCCGTGATTTAGTCCAGGAAAGAAAAGGGCGGCATACACTTGGACTACTCTTATAATTTGTTACGCAGTAGTGGGACCCCAGCTAGCTATGAGACTTTATATTTGGCCACACATATCCGGGTGTTAAAGTCACCCATTTGACACATAGATGTATCCCCTATTTTGTAGTCAGGGGGGTTACTTGGACTCCTCATAATCTGCTACAAATTAATAAATATCCCATAATAGTGGGACCCCTTCTAGTTATAGGACTTTTTATATTTTGACAAACCATGCGGGTATTAAAGTCACCTCTTTGACATATAGATGTACCCCCCCATGATGTAGTTGGGGGAGATATATTTGGACGTCTCTCATAATCTGCTACCTGAATAAGGATCCTACCCCTCTTATCTATAGGGCTCTTTATATTTTAGCTAAACATATAGGTGTTACAAGCACTTTTTTGATATATAGATATACCTTCCATAATGTAATGGAGGGGGAGAGGAAGGTACATTTGGACTCCTCTCATAATCTGCAATATGAATAAGGATCGTACAATTATATGAACACTTTTAGCTTTGGAAATCTTAATATTTTGGCCATACACTTGCAGTGTTAAAGTCCTTAGTTTGGCACATTAGTGTAACCCCACACAGAGATCGGGAGGAGAACGAGGCAACTGGGAGGCCCTTTGATGGATCTCGGCTGGCGGAGAAAGGCAACCAGAGGTCTTGGTTGTGGATCTCAGGCAGTCGGGGTTAGCCGGATTGTAGATCTCGACAAAGAGGGCAGGAGCTTTGAGATGGATCTTGGCCGGAGGAGAGAGGCAGCCGGAGGTCTTGGTCGCGGATCTCGAGCAGTTGGAGGCAGCTGGATTACAGATCTCGGATGAGTGGGCGGTTCTGTCAAGGTCGACTGTCGCGAGGGGTCGGCGGATCTCGTCGGAGGGTGAGAGGTTGACGGATCTTGTCAGAGGGCGAGGGGATGTGGGAACTGATGGCATAGCTGATGGATCAGGGCACGTTAGTAGGCCGGCGACTGGATCTCGAGTCAGACGACAGGATCTCCAATGCATGGGAGTTCGCAGGATCTCGAAGCAGCCGAGAGCAAGTGCTTGAGTTGAGGAGGAGCAGCGTCGATCGGAGGTCAGAGGAGCAAGTGCTCGAGGAGGATCATAGTTCTGATTCCATGTCAGCAATGAACCTAAGAGAGAGAAAAGTGTGTATGGAGGAGAGAGAGACTAGGATTATTGGGAGAAGGAATTTAAGTCAATGGGCCAGCATATATGAATTATGGGGAGAAGGAAAAGTGTGTGATTTCTCTCTTTGTTCGAGAGAAATCACAAACTATTAGTATCAATGAAATAAATTGGAGTCTTCAGCCGGCTAATTTATATGGAGGAGTTCCTGATGAACACAGTAATCAAGTCCAATTCTATATAAACTAGTCGGATGAGAAAGCCTCCATCTTGTTTGTCAAAAAAAAAAAAAAAGTCAATGGGCCAACATATATAGTGTCCTCGTGTAAGATTTATGTACATATGAAGGATATATGCACTTCGCTAGACATAAAACTAACACAATTAAACAAAATAGAATGTACATCTTGAGAATAAGAATTTGATATAACAAACAAGAAAAAACAACACTGTGTTGGTCCCTAAATTTCGAATATCACAACACAGCTTTACTGAGTTTTGCTAAAAAGTTCATCCCTTCGTATCCTTATTTGTCATCTTTTATATCTCCTTATAAACAACCCCCCCCCCCCCCCCCCCCCCCAACACATACACACAAAAAAAATAATAAAAAAAAAATAAATAATGAAATATTTAACTTAATTTTTTAATGCAAAAAAAATACATTGTATCCCCAAAACTGCCATGTGTGTCAACTCTTTCCTGTACAATTTATTGTCTCCTCAAGAACTGGCTCTTCCAATGCAACAAAGAAGAGGAAGGCAGAATCATAAAACTCTTGTCATCTTCATTGGAGTCCTTCTGACGGAACCTGACAGATGGGAGCGACCGGCTTGTAAAGCATTGATGTACCTTGAAAGCTGACTACATGGGCTCCCCTTGTATACTCTTGCAGCTGCAAAAAAATATATATGTTTTAAGAATTATTCATCGTTTTTTTAAAAAAAATCAGAGACTTTTGTTACTACGTTCGAGAGCACGATGACTTGATGCAACTAACTAACGGGCCACCCGCTCACCTTGTCTGGTGTTATTCTTGTGAAACCAAACTTGTCAATCCACATTGATTCAGCTTCCTCTGATGCAGGAAGCACGAAATGCTTCACATTCAAGGATACCAGCAGTCTCTCTATGCATGAGAACAGTGCCTGGAAATAGCCCTGTAATGAGATCAGCAAAATGAGGCCAGGACTCCAATAAATTGAGGCATATCTGATCCCAGTGGAATGGCATGAAATTTGAATGATATTTTGAGACGAATCCTGTCATTAAAGAACTAAATCTACGACACCTATGAAAAGGGGCGGTGAACCGTACTATTCAAATATCTAACGAACCTCATAATCATAATCTGTCATCAGAATGAGACTACATGTTTCTTGAAATGCTGAGCATATGATCAATCGGATCCCAGTATACTCAAACAAATATCCACAAATAGAAAGAATGTCGAGAGTGCTCGACTAGCTATAAAAGATGTATGAAGTTCATCTATACGAGTAGGTATCTGGTCATCACACAGCTTCATATTAGGGGAGGATCCGTCCGATTGTGCCCTTGCCACACGTGTCCCGCGTGAGGGGGTGTTGAGATGGTCATGCCTCACAAGGTTTAGTCCCACTTCAGTAATGGGAGTGGGGATCCTTGTCTTGATATACCCGATTACAACTCTCCTCAATAGGTACCTTTTGGGGAGGACTTGGGGTCGTCACATGGGCTACTATATACATGATCCACAAGATCACAAAAATAGACAGTGATCTTCTCAGGTCTCTTCCCACATGGAAAAAAAAGGCATGGGTGAGAGAGGCTGATTGCCAAACCGCGCGCCCCTCTCACTTCCTAAAGGATATCTCTTACTCCATTATCAAGTGGAGAGTCATGGCTATCGATCCTACTCGAGTCCGAGATCAAAATACATCCGAACGATTTGGTTAATAAATAAAAACAAGGATATGTGTCCTATTTTGCTTATTTGATCTGAACCCAAGGTCAACCAAAGGTGATCGAGGAGAAAATGCATATGGATCTAGGTAGATCCAACCACTCTGACCCACCCGATTAAAGCCCATTCTATCACCACCATAGCCCGGGGCATTTCAATGCATCTAAGCTGGTAGTTTCAACTTTATCAAATAAACTTTCATCATGCATATAAATCAGTATCATTAAGAGGGAAACAAGAATACTGAACTAACCTGTCCTTGCCTTTCCCGCTTTGTGGCAACCAATGGAAGTTCGGCAACTTCAGATCCCAAAACTCGTAGAACCCCAGCTGATACAACAGATGAACTGCAATGGTCCAAATTCAAAAATTATGACATAACCTTATAGTGGAGACTATAATGAATAACGCGTATTGAATGGCTCTTACTCTACAGTTAGTAGTGCAGAATACATCCCTCCATAATCTTGGCCTCCAATGTTCCTCCTGTATGGTAACAAAGCAGGGAAATTCAATTGTGAAAAGGAGAAGCCGATTTGATAAATGAATTGCCAAAGAGGAAAGAAATGAACACAATCCTCAGTGACCAAAACTAGGTTAAATTAAGAAATTTCCTCACCCATTAACTATCTGGGGGATGAGATCCCGGCCAGTTCTACTGTCGACGATAGGGTCAAATGACTCCTGCAAAACAGTAATATAATGATCAAACTTTTTGTTCCAATGACATTCTGTCTATAAATAAATCAGTGTAACAAGTAAAATGGTCTACATGTAACAATCAACCATGAGGCCAAGAGATAACTTATCACAACTTACCTAATATCAATTTTGCATCTCTTCAATCCATGAGGGTGCAAACATACACAGCACTGGGTTTTTAAAATAAAAGTAAATTCACAATACTAATTTGGATAATGTTGTTAATTTCAGATTACAAACATGGTAACACTATAGCCTATTAGCCTATAGAAATGCCCACAACTTTGAAACATGAGCACAGATGTATACACATGTCAAAGGCAAACAATTCAGGGATAGAGGTAAGCTAATGATTACATCTAGCCCTTTAATTTAACATATTGTTTCTATGATTCATACTCCATCAATTACATCACTTAGAAAGGTCGCATTTTATATTTAAAATTTTTACAAATCGACCCTTGAAAGCTTCCATAGTGTTAAGTTCTCTGTAATGTTAATAGTTATTAACGAGAAACAGTGAATACTTACAGCAAACTATAGAAGAATTTTATGAATAAATTAAATATTACATGGATCAGTATGTACTTACATGGAAAATAGAAACAGCTCTGGAAAGCATCAATTTGCTGTTATTAGGAGTTCTGCCGCTAAGAAGTTGCCATCTTACATCAACAATGCCATCCATGCTTATACCTTTTTCCTCGCGCTTTCTCCTTATAATGTCTGAATCTAGGTCTGGGAGTCGCACTGCACCAAGAACAAGCAACTCTTGCAAAGCAGCATGAATCCTACTACACTCGGAGCAACAGAACCACTCCCCTTCTGGTATTTCCTGTTGCAAAAGTGGTAGTGTATCAGTGATCCAGACAGTCCAAACAGTGCAATGCTGAAGACGGAAGATAACAGATAAATTATAGATCAGGTTACCTTTAAGTCACTCATGTTATGATCTTTCATACATCCGACATGATATTCCCTCTCACACTGAATGGATCACATATTTCAGTAAGAACTCAAGAAAACAAGCATATAATGAAATTTTCAGGATAAGTAAGAGGACAAGAAAAACTAGTACTAAGGCATTCAAAAACATGTTAAAGAACCAAAAACATACCTGGTCACAAAGCAGAACAGTGCGCGGACCAAATGATTTGCTAAAATCGTGGCGTCTGTAATACATTGAGGTTATTAGAGAAAATCTTCAATGAAATCAGAGATCTAAATGTAAAGCAGAATTTTTTGCAAGGGCTCATTGCGATCAAGGCTGCAATGTATCTTCATAACAAAACGAAGGCAGCAGGTAGTGTTAAAGGAATCGTGGCACCATAATGGTTTCATGAACTCAACATGCATAAAGTGGCTAACCTGCAAAATACACAGCCTCCAACATCGGTCTCAGGTGCTTCAACAATACGAATGCATCGCTTAAATATTTGCTCTATTGGGTCAACTCCTGCGACCCTCCCAGCAGCAATTGCATTATCATTATACTCCACACACTTATCTCTCTGATGCAGACTTTGACAATATTGGCAGTGCCAATCTCCCATTGGGATGCTTGGCAACCCCACACATTCTGCAAAAAAGTCAAATCAAATATCATGGCACAAGCAACTTATTCCCAAAACAGGAACAATGACAAATATGTTACATATTTTCACTGCATGCATGATAGGACATCAAAGAAACTATGTAATAAAACACAAGCGTGATGTATGTAGACTCCATTGAAAGGTTGTGTTTGTTCATAGGGTACCCTGATACCTCACTTGCCCTAAGGTATTTATGTCAACTTGGTATATGACATGATGGCTGGTTGTATACCTCATGATACTCCCTTTCCACCACCATTTTCCTCCTCTCAAATGCTCTAAAAAAGGCTTTATATATTGTCCTCAAAACCCCACAACTTACCAAGTTATGTGTCAATTTATATTTGTGCAGCCATTGATCACTGATTCACTGTGATTGCTTTAATATGGCAACAATTTGCTACATATAGGCGACATTGTGGCAAAGGTAGTTAAAATTTAATAAGTTTGAGGTGAGATTTTGATGAATATTTAGACATGCTTGTTTACATGCACATGTATGTATATTTATACACGAATATTTAGACAGATGGCTCGCATTTTAACTGAGTTAAGATGGGGGTGTGGTGTGTTTTGTATTCCTACATGTACGTAGTATATGTCAGGCTCTGTCTTCGCGACCTAGAGTTTTGATCATTTTACAAACAAAACGAGGTCGTGTCTTCATATCCCTTGTTCGTATCCGTGTATAAGTATCACGATTTGTTCTATTTCCACAACACATACGCATGGCGCTGAGTAGGTTTCCTCTCCAAATAAACGAGTCATCCCCAATTAGGAATGTTCTTCAATATATTGTTGGCAAATGTGGTGACGAATAGATACCACCACTAGCATTCAGAAATGTGTTTCTTGAGACAGATGAAGCTTCCACAAAAATTTCCCAAATTCCTAGTACCTGAGCCATATCCATGAAGTATCGCAAAGCGGATTCTTAATTAAAAGAATAAGTAATGGAGGTAAAGCTAGAGGAAACTTAATGACGAAGACATAGTGTCTGCCATTGTGAAGCTATCATATATAATTACGAGACCAAATGATGGTCAACATTTTTACAAAATTGGTTAAACTCCTTTTCACAAGAAGGTGGACAAATTTCAAAAGAGAACAATAAGAACTAGTGCTATTCTTATATTTATACAAAAGATGCTTTATTAAGGCAAGCAAGGCGCACATACCGACGTGGAAAGCCCTAGGACAAAGATCGCATAGGAGAAGCTCCCCTCCATCCGCACAGATACTACAAAGATCATCAGATTCACGGGCTGACAGCTTTCTGCCTTTTGACAAGGAAACTGAAAGTTCATGAAGTGACACTCCATTGGAAGTATAGATGTTATTGTAGCTGGAAAATTAAAATAAAAGGGGGAATTAGTAGGGGAAACAAAGGCCCTAGAAGTTATCTTAAAGATGCTGAAATTTACAAACTCACGGTTTGCGTCTTTTTGCCTGACCAGCATGAGCCTCAAATTGCGAAGGACTGACCTGCTCATAAAGCATTGGAAGGTCAATATGTAAAAGCAAAATATTCAAGAACTCAATATCAAAGCAAAATATATGAGGGCTCAACATAAATGCACAAAAAGATGAACGCACCACTGTCTTGCAGCACTGACAGTATATGCCAGAGTCCTTTATGTAACCTTGAAGCAGTCTCTGTGAATTACAATATTAACGTTAGAAGACAGGGGATGCGATAAGAAATCACGACAGTAATAAGAACCAGCAAAGCCATCGTAGTTGCACAACCTGTCCACGCACGTAGTACCCCACCTCCGAACCCTCGGGTAAGAGGTCGCCCATAAAGACCAATTTATGCAGCCCCAAATGCCTAGTAACAAGAAAGTTCAACAACAAGAAAAATTAATTCCAAACCCAAAGCAATAAAAAAAAAAAAAATTGATCACCAATAAGGAAAAAACTTCAGGTAGAAGACTTGAGAATACTAACTTTTTAGTTAGTCTTCCAAAGGCAATCTTCTTTATTGAGGATTTACTCTTAGATGTGCTGCCAGAAGAATCACAAACCATTGATAACCTGAATGTGGAACATTTGTATTAGCATATGAAGGGCAACAGTTTGAGAACTCATTGTACATTAAACAAAAACAAATGGAGAAAACTTACTCTGAAATTAATGCAAATTATCTTAACAAAGCATACTTCAAGAAAAGCGCAAAAGAAAGGACTAGGGGGAACTGCAGCCTCAAGATAGACATACGAGGATGCATATGCAGCCAAAAGACGCTAAGTGGGCGACAGCACAGTACCGACTGCTTGATGATTTCTGACTGTCTAGAGTTTCTTTATCGAAATTTGGATTGGGAAGATGATAAAGGATAAGCAAGAACTGACACAAGGGGGATTTCCCAAAAAAAATATACAGGGATTTTGCCCCTTGAGAAATTTTCCCTCTAGACTATTTTCATGTTTTTTTCATATGAAATTTAATCTTATGCCACAAATTTTAACCCAAAGTTGAATATTTAATCTTTATTGGTTATAATAGCTGAACAATAACATGAATGAAAAGCACCATCGTGAATCCACCTCTTTCTTCACACCATTGCATTAAGAGCCCTCTGGTCTACACTCAAGAATTTAGTACACTAATCATCAAAATCTTAGGAATATCATTCCATAGACATCCATTTATGAACTAGTGGGCCGATGTGTTCATGTTATAGTATATCTGAAACGGGTTTCTAATTAGTATCATGTCATATTTGGCGATATGGCACCTGTGTCCTAGTTTTCTCTATTTCTAATTAATATAACCTAAATCCACTCTGATACTATGTCACCAGCTAGTAAATGCCCGTGCTCATCGGCACACTTGTGTTCTAATTAACCTTCCAAAAAAAATACTAATCAACATCAAATGGCCATTAAATGTTATTGAATAGGTATTTATCATCTTTATAGTAGGTTTTTAATAGAATTTATGAGAGAGCCGTATTCACACACAGGAGAGAGGGCTCTGTTTGAATGCTCTCTCTCTCTCTCTCTCTCTCTCTCTCTCTCTCTCTCTCTCTCTCTCTCTCTCTCTCTCTCTCTCTCTCTCTCTCTCTCTCTCTCTCCAGATCTTGATCAACGACTAGATCTATCCCGTGCCTTTTTTGTCCTAATCATCTTGTGAACAGCCGTAGCATGTTATATAGAAGATAACCCTAGGAGAGAGAGAGCTACGGTTTTGAAAGAGCAGAAATGGTCCTCAGTCATGCAAGAGAAAAATTCAGCTTTAGGATGATTAACAGAGAGCATAAGGTACTTGTCCATTTATCTGAAAGGATACCATCTGGAACGTTTTTTTGATCAATATAACTATCAAGAATTAGCATGATCAGTCTCAGGAAAAAGGTTGACAATTGTATGAAAATAAATTGATGAACATCTTATGTACTAATAGAAAATGCTGCAACTATATCAATGATCGAGTGGTTCTGAAAATAACATTTGTATCGATACATGAATAGAAACATACCCGACACTGCTTGACGGACTTGGGATTGTTTGAGGTTGGTCCGATCGAAGACATGAATCGCAAAGGCCAAATTTCCGCAGGTGCGAAGTATCAGAGGGCTCTATCAATCATAAAGAACACATATTCAGTTAACAAATGCATGTAGCACAAAATAGCAACAATATCAAAACCTACAAAGAATGTACTCACCTTTGCAAATCTGACAGATCGAGGGTTCCTTCCGAGCCACCGGACCAATTGCACTCTGGATCGAGGCCTCCAACATGTCCAAAGGAGCAATCTTGCATGCTTCCAGTACATTGCGGATTGTCCTCCCGTTCTCCAAGTAAATGAAGTCTGATGGGTGCTTCTTTGAGCTCCCGGCATGCTGCTCGAAATTAAATGCTGAAATGGCCTATAAAAGGTGCAGAATTAAATAAGAAGGTAAAGGAAAAAAAAAAAAGGGGGGGGGGGGTGGTTTGGGATAAAAAAAACAGAAGGAAATAACTCACTTTGGACCCTTTGCAAGAGGCACAATAGCACAATATCATGGTACCCTTTACCATACCCTTGAGCTCAATTTGCTGTAATTACATTATTCACAACCAAAAATTTAGTTAAAACATGTATAGCACAAAAAAAAGGGGTTCTTTGCAAATCCACCCCTACAAACTAGTCTAATTTTATATTAACCCTAGATACCTTATATTTGCATATCAACCGTCCAAAACATATAAAATTGTGCATATTCACCTCTCTGGTTAACTACCGTCTCAAAATGGTGAATATACTTAGAATATTCTCCTATTAGCTATTAGATGTAAATGATGAGGGCTGTCAAGCCTATCAAACGAGCATGGAGGACTCTCAGACAAGTGTAGAGGGTTAGACGAGCATCGATGGGAGATCGGAGTGGAGTTAGGGTTAGGTTACTCACACTGAATACAACTGAAATTAGCCGATGCAGGTGGTAAATCACCCATTGAGCATAGGTAAAATGGATATTTGGACCTCAGGTTAGAACTTAGAAGCTCACCGTGTTTAAGTCACTTTCTATTGACGGATAGTAATGGAGGGGTACACTGTTCTAAAAGGCGGTCCGGGCGGCCGACTAGGCGGCCGCCTAGGCGTTTTAGGGGGTTGGCCGCTCCGCTTCAGCAAAAAGCGGCACTGCAGGCGGGTTGAACAAAGGCGGGCGCCTAGGCGGGATCCGACCCGCCCAGGCGCCCGCCTAGGCGGGTAAAAGGCGGGCGCCTAGGCGGTCTCACTGTATGCAATTGCTTGAGGAATTTTTTTTTTCTGTAATGAATTTTCTATTTCTTCACCATATGCAATTGCTTGAGGAATTTTTCTTTTCAATGTTTTGTGATGAAATGTTTAAGAAGCTCTTACGATTTTTTACTATATTGGTTCTTGTATGGTATGAGTTTGGATAGAATTTGGATAACAATATATAATTGGTTGGAATTTGGGTACATCACAATAAAGTTGGAGTACAACTGTATTATCTGGTATACTCAAGTTAGAGGGACAATCGGGTATAGGTATTGAGGTAACCATACCGAAATACCCCTACCCACCCAATCCCCTCCTTCCTTTTCATAAAACTTTTATATTCAGATCGGTAGTTTTGATGTTTGCATATGTAAAACTTTCTAATATTGTTTTTTTATATAGAATTATGAATTTATATATATACATACATATAGAATATATATAATATATTTTATATAGGTGGGCGCCCGCCTTTTTCTCCGGGCGCCCGCCTAGTCGTCCACCTTCCGCCTTCCGCCTTGAAACCACTTGACCGCCCGTCTTCCGCCTTCCGTTTTTTAAAACATTGGAGGGGTAAATATGCACAACTCTATATGTTTTGAAGGTTCAATATGCAAATATAAGGTTTACAGGGGTTAGTACGAAATTAGACTAGTTTGTAGAGGTCGATTTGCAAAAAATCCCAAGAAAAGAACAGCAACAGCAATAATGTGGAAGAAGGAAAAACAAACCTTTTTGGTGCATGCAATGTACTTGACCGGTAAGCCTTCAAGTAAGCCTGTCGCGAGCAACTCCCTCATGTTCGATGGGAGCTTCGTCCCCGAGATCTTCTTCGACATCTTTAGCTCCATATTCTTGTTCAGGCCGCCCGCCATCAATCCCATGCTGTCAGTGCCGAGGCCGCCTCTATCTTCCGATACAACGGACCCGCCACTCGTCTCAGGGGAGGCCTCTGGCGACGACGGTGTCGGACTCCGATTCGGGGGCTTCATAACTGATCTAGTGATTCGAATGGTTCGCTGCACCGTCTTAGGCTCATTGTCTTCATTGACCACGATCGCGGATTCTCCCGTCCCTTCATCCAGAACGATCGATCCGCTCCCGTTTGATTCCTTAGATCCCTTATTAGTACAAAATCCCTCATTATCCCTCTCGTCGGGGAGAGTCGAGGCGGTGCTGGTGGCGGCGGAGGGAGGGGTCTTCTCAAGGGCCTCCCCTACAGTCGGATTTGCGGCCGAAATCCTCGATGTCAGCCTTGTAGTCCTCTTTGCGGGCTTCTCGGGCACAACCAGGTTTCCCTCGGATTCAGCGAATTCATCGATGGTGACCGGGGTTTCAGATTCCGCGAGCATCATTGGAGTCGGCTGGGGGGTTGCATTGGGTGCATAAGGACCATTGATTACATCTGGAGTATCCACCACCATTGCTGTGTCCTCCATGGATCCTTCCGTCTTGATTTGAATGGGGAGGGGAGATGCCGCCTCGAGTCGCTCGTCATCTCCGATGGCGGAATTTGGCAGGGCTTCGCCGGAGGCGTTCAGGCCAAGGGCGGCGTGGGGGGTGAGGGGAGTCGCGCTCTCTGGAGTTCTATCGTTGCCATCTGAATTCTTGAATCGCTTCGTATCTCTGTCGCAGACGGCGGATCTGGGGAGGGATTTCAGGGAGGCGTTCCGGCCGACGGCGGCGGGGATCTTGGCTGGGGTCCGGAGGGCGACGACGATCTGGCGCGTGGGCCTGGTCTGGACGCCGGAACCGGTGGGCGGAGGATCGATACCGGGGGCCATACGGCGGGATCGGGGACGAGGTCTGGTCGCGGCAGTGGAGATCGATGGATTGGGGGGATTAGGGTTTGCCGTGGATTTGTGGAGCGGTGGGCGGAAGGGAAGAGGTCTAAGAATCCTGGAACGGAAAGGAAAGATATCGGAATACGAATCGGAGGGGACGGGGACGCGGGTTAGCGAGAGAGGCGGTGGGGATAAAAGGCGGAGGAAAGCTAACTGAAAATTGAAACCGGACGGAATTACGGATATAGCCTTCCATATTTAGGTTGATTGAATTAAATTGCCTATCTTGCCCATACAAGATATTTGTGATTTTTTTTCTTTTTTTTTTTCTAAGAAATTACAGTAAAATTTCATGTAGGCTCAAAGCCTCAAACCAGCCAATCACCTTACAAAATGGCCTACCAACAGGTAGGCAGTGTTTTGAAAACGGAACCGGATCGAACCGATCCACGCTGTTCGACCGGTTTGGACCGGAACCAAAGCATCTTTCGGTTCAACTCCTACAATATTTTCTATTTACATATAAGCCCCTATCAAGTGATATTTGCATATCCTTAATTCATTCAAATATTACATATTGACCCTTATAGTTAGCTGATATACAAAACGAGAGAATATTTTTGATCTCATCCTTAATATTTTACCTAAACTCTGTAAATACCCCTATAATGTGAGGATTCTTTGGATTAGGTCCAAGTTAGATTATGATTATATCTGTGTTTGTTTTGGATCAAGTCTGTGTTCAATAAAGATGCCAATTTAAGTAATTAAAACCATAGATAAATCAGTTATTTTTTTTTTAGATTAATAAAATAACAATCAAATGAAGGAATATATCAGAAATATTCCTTCACTTTGGATGCCAACTAACTATAGGGATCGAAATGTAAATATTGGATTATTTAAGGGGTTTATATATAATATTGGCTTTATAGGAATTTATATGAAAATAGAGAATATTACAGGGATCGATTTGTAAAAAACCGTATCATTCTAGGAAAAGCTAAGTGGTTTACTTTTGAACACATGACTTATGGTTAAAATTTCATCGAATATGCCTTTTTTAACAAAGGAATCACAACTTTTTTTTTGAAATATTTATTAGGTATCTATTTTAAAATACCTATTTCTCTAGCGGTTCATGTGTGTACCTTTCTCTCTCGGGGTTGGCCACGCAACAAACACCCCCCCCCCCCCCATGGGCTTCGGTCGGCAGGTCATCAGACAAAGGAGGGGGCAGCACCCCCACCCATGGGCTCGGTCGGCATGTCATCAGACAAAGGGGGGGTCGGTCGGCATGTCACCAGACAAAAGGGGGCAGCACCCCCCCCCCCCCCCCCCCCCCTCTCTCTACTTGGGTCGGCATGTCACCAGACCAAAAGGGGGGGTCGATCGGCCGGTCACCAAACCAAGGAGGCAGCACCCCCCCCCCCCCCCCTCTTTGGTTCGGTCGGCATGTCACCAAGGGAGGAGGGAGCGCCCCCCCCCCCCCCCCCTCTCTACTTCGGTCGGCATGTCACCAGACCAAGGGGGGTCGGCCATGCAATAACCCCTCTCTCTCTCTCTCGATGGGACGTGCAACGAGCCGAGGTGTGAAGCAGCAGTCGAACCTGGAGATCTCGCAGTGCTGACAACGCTCCACGATTTCCGGCCCAAAGTGACCAGGTGTCAACCGCGCGCCACGTCACCGCGGCGGTTGAGCTCATTGCGGGGACACGTCACCCACTCGATTTTCGCGGAGCGTCGTAACCGTCACCCCGCCGCTATAAAAGGGGACCTACCCCTTCAGCAAGATGAGGGAGAATTCTAGAGGAAACGCTGTCCGTTTCGTCCCGGAATTCGTGGAGCTGCGGAGGTCGGTCGGTAGGTAGCCAGAGACTATCTGCGGAGGCCGATCTGCAGCCAGATACTGTCTGCAGCGACCGGTAACCAGATACTGTCTGCAGCGACCGGTAGCCAGATACTGTCTGCAGCAACCGGTAGTCAGACGCTGCCTGCAGAGGTCGGTAGTTTGGGAGACTTGGCAGCCAGAGACTGTCTGCGGAGGCTGATCGGCAGCCAGATACTGTCTGCAGCGACCAGTAGCCAGATACTGTCTGCAGCAACCGGTAGTCAGACGCTGCCTGCAGCGGTCGGTAGTCTGAGTAAAATTGCAGAGGTCGGTAGTTTGGGAGACCGGTCCTCGGGGTTTGTAATTGGGGTTAAGGTGAGAGATTGTACCCGAAAAGATAGTTCTAGTGCATTCTCGCCCCACCCGTGGTTTTTTCCCCTTCGACGTTGCGAAGGAGTTTTTCCACGTAAATACTGTCTTCACTCTTCTCTTTGGCTTGTTGGATTGTGCTTGCCACCCGAACCGCCCGGTTCGACTAAAAACCCCCCACAATCTTGGCGCCGTCTGTGGGATAGTCTTCGAGACTTCCTACTAATAGCTTTCGACTGTAGACCCGTGGGTGTCGACCAGTCTGAGGCTACCTGCAACCAGCAGTCCACGACCACACGGTTGAAGAACGATGGCCGGTGGACCGTATCGTACCAGCTCGACGTCGCAGCTCCTGTCCGAAGCTGCACCACTCGGAGATGCCAATGATGTCGGACGTCTTGTTCAACAACCAACGGACACGGAGCACGTAGCCCCATTGGCGAATCCTGTACTGGGGGTCGGAGAGTCCAGTCGAGCTCCGGTAGCAACCCTGGCTCCACTAACCGGGGGTCTGTCCGAAGCTTTTCTGGCCACAATGATGATGACCCAGCAAGCTCTCACCACCCAGCTCCAAACGATGCAGCGCAACTACGAGGAGTTGCGTGACTTCGTGCGGGCCGCACCGGTGGGCGGTCTACTCAATCAGGGCATGTTGGCCCAAGCGGGACAGAGCCTCCCCACTCAAGCTGCCCCACCAGTGCAAATGCAGCCGCAACCAGTGCCCCAGGTGGAGGTCAGGGTTAATCGCTCGGTGGAGGTCCAAAGTGCGAATCCCGACGGGCGAGACTCGAGTAGCCCGGAGCCTGCGGAAAGAAACAAACACGCCCGAGCTGCGTCGGCACGCTCGGATGTCTGGTCCCGGCTTGGGGCACACCCTCGACAGCCGCCTGCCTCCAAGCATCATTCGAAGACGGACTCGGCACAAGTGCATCGCCCGAAGCGAGACGGAGAACTTCATCGTCAACCGAGTGATAGTCATCACACTCGGATGACGCCAGCCAGTCGGCAGCCGGCTCATACTACTGATCGGAGGAGCGTACACGAACGCATTCGCGTACATGCGTCGGAGCGACTCGGGGAGCGAGAGGAGATCCAGCGAGACCGACCGGGGGTCCGAGCTCCCGATCGGTTGGAGGAAGTCGCCATCCGAGGAGCCGCACGGTCGCCGCTTGTCGAGAAGCTACTTCGGGAGCCATTCCCTCGAGGATGGAATCCTCCACGCCTTCCCAAGTTTGACGGATCGAAAGACCCGGTAGAGCATGTACTTGCTTTCCGGGATGCTCTGGTCCCGCACGAGGATGATCATATCCTCTGTCGGACCTTCGCCAACAGCTTGTCGGGAACGCCCCTTGAATGGTTCCACAAGCTCAGGCCCTCGTCCATCTCCTCATTCTCGGAGCTGAGCACGTGGTTCATCGACCAGTACCGATGCAATCACCACGAGCTGAAGACTCTGGAGTCACTCTTCGGGATGAGTATGACCCAGAAGGAGACGCTCCGACAATTCTACCATAGGTTCAGGTCCGAGTACCTGAGCTTGGCGGACGCAGATGGGCAGGATCACATGGTGATCACGGCCTTCAAGAACACCATTCAGCCTACCCAGCTCGTCAACGCGTCGCTCATCAAGCGAACCCCGGAGACGATTGACGAGCGGTCGAGACACATTGAGAAGTACATCAAGATCGAAGACGCGGACCGCAAGAGGAAGGCGGTGGAAACTAGGGCCCCGCACCAGGGCTACGCCAAGCCAGCTGCCGTGAAGAACGTCAACAAGCAGCAGGGGGATGCGACACGGCACGAGGCGAAGCGGCAAAGGCAAGACAGGCCAGCGAGGCCGCAGTAGAACAAAGAGTTCACAGTACTGAACGCCCCCATAGACCAGATCCTGGAAGCTATCAAGGGCGAACCATACTTCAAGTGGGCGCAACCGCTTGAGCCCGGGGAGAGGGGAGCCAGAGATGCATCAAGGTACTACGAGTACCATCAAGGCCAAGGTCACACCACCTTGCAGTGCCGGGCGCTCAAGCATCATATTGAGGATCTCATTGAGGCCGGCCACCTTGGCTGCTTCATTGACCTCCCTCAACGTAAGGAGACTAAGGCTGTAGGGGAAGTCCAGCGATGAGCGACGGCACAGTGCTTACCGGGTCCTCCGCCAGAAAGGCGCCAGCTCCGAGAGGTAGATGCAGTCTACGGGTACCATGGCCCGGTACCATCTTCAAATGCCGTCGACCGACAGGTGTGACGTATTGAACAAGCAAGGCAAGTCCACCATGTGGTACTCGACCCTGTCATCCGTCCCGAGCCAAGAGTAGAAGCTGCAGTACAGTTTTCGGCGGCTGATCTGGTCAGAATAGAGAGGCCTCACAACCATCCCCTGGTCATACGGCTCCAGATAGCCAATTGCCTAGTGAAGAGAATTCTGGTCGACACCGGAAGTTCGGTAGATGTGCTCTTCCTCAGCGCCTTCGACGCCATGCAGCTAGATCGCGGACAGGTGACCGAGTCGTCGTCGACGATAACGGGCTTCACGGGGGAGGCTGCAAGGGTGGTTGGTGAGATCACCCTCCCGATCACAACAGGGCATCTCACTAATCTTACCCGGTTCATTGTGATCGAAGCTCACTCGGCGTACAACATCATCCTCGGAAGGCCGTGGCTCCACCACTTGGATGCGGTCCCCTCGTCGGCCCATTGAAGTTTTGGACCGACAAGGGCGTGATGAGCATTCGAGGTGACCAGTCCTCGGCAGCCAAGTGCGAGCTCAGTGCCATCCATCTGAAGACGACATGCCAAATTGAGGGAGGAGAACCAGGTGGAGGCGGCACTGAGTTGGGCATCCTCAACCTCTGGACTGTGAAGCAGAGTCAAGAAGCTCCAACGTTCGAGCTCCATGCCCGATCAAGCGTAGGAGCGCGAGGGGGCCAACCCCTTGTGAAGACCTACCTGTCAGCTGAACTTAAAGAGCTGACAGTGTCGGGGGACCTGCTGAAGAGCGACCTGTCAGCTGAACGTAAAGAGCTGACAGTGTCGGGGGACTTGCTGAAGACCGACATGTCAGCTGAACGTAAAGAGCTGACAGTGTCGGGGGACCTACAGAAGATCGACCATTCAGTTGAACGTAAAGAACTGAATACGTCGAGGAGCTTGAAGAAGACCGGTCAGTTAGCTGAACTTAAAGAGCTAACTGGGCCGAGCGACCCGATGGAGACTGACCTACCAGCTGAAGGTAAAGAGCTGAGCAGGATGACGCACCCTCAGAAGACCGACCGACCGGTTGAATCTAAAGAACCGGACGAGTTGGAGAGCCCGAACGTGGAGTGGGAGGAGTCGCCTGCCGTCGAGCCAATTATGCCCGTGGACTTAGGAGAAGCGGGTCATCCGAGGATAACTTTTCTCGGGTCGCGGCTGCCGAAGCATCATGCCGAAGATATGACGGCATTTCTCAAGGCAAACCTGGACGTGTTCGCATGGTTAGTTGAAGATATGCCAGGCATCCACCCCGAGGTAGCCTGTCATCACCTCAACATTCGAGAAGGAGCTGCACCTGTACGCCAGAAGCCCCGGTCGCTAGCACCGGAAAAAGCAGCAGCTGTCAACATGGAGGTAGAGAAGCTGCTACGAGCGGGCATCATCAGAGAGGCTCGGTACCCGAAGTGGATCGCTAACGTGGTCGCCGTCCCCAAGAAGTCCGGAGCCATTCGGGTCTGCATCGATTTCACAAATCTCAACCAGGCATGCCCAAAGGATAGCTACCCGCTACCGCGCATCGATACCCTGGTGGATTCCACGGCGGGACACGAGAGGCTCTCGTTCATGGACAGGTACTCGGGCTATCACTAGATCCCCATGAATCCGGAGGACCAGGAGCACACGACCTTCGTCACGGGTCGAGGGCTCTACTGCTACAAGATGATGCCATTCGGATTGAAGAACGCGAGGGCGACGTACCAAAGGCTGGTGAACAAGATGTTCGTCAACCAAATCGGAAGGAACGTAGAGGTCTACGTCGACGACTTGCTTGTGAAGAGTCAGGCTGAGGATACGCATATGCAAGACCTGGAGGAAACCTTCGCAACCTTGCGGAGGTACAACATGAAGTTGAACCCGGCCAAGTGCACCTTCGGCGTGACGTCGGGAAAATTCCTGGGATACTTGGTCACCCGACAGGGGATCGAAGCCAACCCGGAGCAGATCCGTGCTTTGGAGGAGATGTCGTCGCCAAAGTCACGAAAGAAAGTCCAGAAGCTGACCGGACGGATCAACGCCCTCAATCGCTTCATATCAAAGTCCTCAGATCGGTGTCGGCCCCTATTCGAGAGGCTGAGTAAGCTTGCACCTTTCAACTGGGACCAACGCTGTGAAGAAGCATTTCAAGAGCTGAAGACGTATCTTGGTCGACCCCCTATCTTGACAGCCCCCCAGCCAGGTGCAATGCTGGGGGTGTATCTTTCCGTATCGGAGGCAGCAATCAGTTCTGTACTGATATGCGAGAGTGAAGGAGTGGAGAAGCCTGTCTACTACGTCAGCCGCATCATGACATCAGCTGAAACTCGGTACGCGCGGATCGAACAAGTAGCCCTGGCATTAGTGTACGTGTCAAGGAGTCTTCGCCCGTACTTCGTCGCTCACCCCATCGAGGTCATCACCGAGCACCCCCTGAAGGAAGTACTGGATAACTCTACTCGGGCAGGTCGGCTGAGCAAGTGGGCTGCAGAGCTGCAAGAGTTTGGTCCTCAGTATGTGCCTCGGAAAGCAGTCAAGGGCCAAGCACTTGCGGACTTCCTCAGCGATTTCCCGGCGGAAGACACTGCTACGGTGCCAGAGACGTTAGAAGACCTGTCAATAGCTGCCGGTCGACCCGTGGGAGTCGGTGCGACAGCAGGACAGGAGGACGAAGGAAAAGGCTGGAGATTATTCATGGATTGCTCATCGTGCGCAGTCGGGAGTGGTGTGGGGGTAGTCCTAGTAACCCCTGATCACACGAAGCTCAAAAAGTCAGTGCGGCTACTTTTCCCGACGACGAACAACGAAGCTGAGTACGAGGCGATGCTGACAGGACCCTGCGAAGGGCGAGACTAGCCGGTGAACACCTTGGAAGATAGGTCGACAGACCCCGCCGGGGTACGACCGATCGACCAACCTAAACCAAGTGGTACATAACACTCCGAGCGAGTTCTATCACTTGGCCGACCGGTCGATAGGACCCTGCGAAGGGCGAGACCCGCCGGCGAACACCTAGGAAGATCGGTCGACAAACCCCGCCGGGGTACAATCGGTTGACCAACCTAAACCAAGTGGTATGTAACACTCCGAGCGAGTTCTACCACTTGGCCGACCGGTCGACAGGACCTTGCGAAGGGCGAGACCGGCCGGTGAACACCTTGGAAGATCGGTCGACAGACCCCGCCGGGGTACGACCGGTCGACCAACCTAAACCAAGTGGTACATAACACTCCGAGCGAGTTCTACCACTTGGCCGACCGGTCGATAGGACCCTGCGAAGGGCGAGACCGGCCGGTGAACACCTAGGAAGATCGGTCGACAGACCCTGCCGGGGTACGACCGATTGACCAACCTAAACCAAGTGGTACATAACACTCCGAGCGAGTTCTACCACTTGGCCGACCGATCGACAGGTCCCTGCGAAGGGCGTGACCGGCCGGTGAACACCTTGATGGAAATAATTCCATGGCAGAGGCCCGCAGCGGAAGCAAAGAATAGGTCCGAGGACCGAGAGCGGTGTGCGTTACATATCAAAAACTTCATCGAAACGATCTACATATGCGTGTATGAAACTAGCATGGCAACTACTCGAACCCCTAACGACGATCTAACGCAAAAGAACAATCTAGCATGAATGCATGTTCTAATTATGTTAGATCTACTTGTTAGAGATCATACCTGCGTGCGGAATCTTTCACCGCGACAAATTTCTTCTTTGTCGATGGAGACGGGCTACGGATCTGCTCGACATAGCTTTGGTACGACGGCCATAACTTTCTGCTCCGAACTCCGATTGGGCTGAAATTTGGATTGCAGGTAGCCAACTTCGAGATGCAACTTTTCCAACAAGTTTCACATCGTTTGGACTTCTTTAGCTCCCGTAATCGTAGAAACAACATTGATTTTCTGTGCAGATTCTGGACAGCAAAAGGTTGCGGGAGACTCCTTCTAGTTCACCCGATCTCACACGATGTACGGCACCTCGTCGATGGATCTCTGAGTGCCTCCATACGACGAGCCTTCTCCTTCTATGAAACACCATGCGAGAAAGACGAGTCGCCATCCAATGGCGCAAGCGAGGGAGAGAGAGACGAGAGAGGAGATGCGAAGAGAGAAGAGGGGCTTCGGTTTCCCCATGGCTTGCATGGCCGGCCCTAGGGCTTGCCCATGCTACTAATTTCGTGCACCCTCTCTCTCATTCTCATATATATAGCCGGCCTATCCATATGGATAAGGACAGTATGGATAAGGATGATTGATTCAAACCTTATCCCTATATATCTCTTCTTTATCTCTATCCTTTCCTTGTTTTCGAAAACGGTCAAAACCAGCCCGTTTTCTGCGCCTCATAACCGGCCCCTTCATCGGAGGCAACAACCTCCCGAAACTAATGGGGCCGGCCTTGACCAGTCTCTCAACACTTAGGGCTGGCCCCCTTAGTGCATAGTGGCGCATGGTATGACCAAAACGCCCTTATGCCACTAGGGTGCCGTTCCTCGTGTACGAGACTTTGCAAGGCACACATAAGTGAAGTGCACCAGTGATTTCACTATTCTCTGAGGTTCCCGTAGGGTGCCCCTAGTGAAGTCAACTAGTCAACTCGCAACATGTCCCGGTGCATCGCACCCATGTGGCAAAGTCCACTTATGGCAAGGAATTGCTACATGCGTCTCTGCACTAACCTAGGGTTTCCCCTTAGTGCACACACGTAGCTACGCATCTACCGTGCACTAGTGCGAAGCACTCACGGAGCGTATGCTTGGACTTCTCGCTTCCTCTAACTACGTTCTGTGTTTCGAGGAGATGGTATAAGAACCGTACATAATGTCAATAAGGTGGAACCTTCAGGGACCAGGGTTCATGGCTTCCAACTCAGACTCGATCGACACACTACCCGAGTGTACCATCGATCCTCTGAGTCCGAGTTAACCTGCGTAGCCACCCAGAGTGCGACGCAGGCTGTACTCCAATCCCCCCGGACTTACTATGTTCTCCCACATACCCCTGCTCTCCGCTTAGTATGGTAAACTCGCTGTCCCTCCACTGGTGCCATGACGCAACTCGAGCGGTGGAGAATACCGTCAGACTCGAGTGCTCATATGACTCGGTTCCTTCCAGGTTGACCACGTACATCGTACCTCCGATAACTCTACCGAGTAACTGGATCTATCACCAGTCGAACTGATGACCACCTGGCCAGGGTTTAATACGACGTAGGTCAGACCAAGGAACGCACCTCCCGTTAGGGGTGTGGATAGCCTGCAGGAGTGACATGCTGATGCAACGCCAGCCGGGTAACCCAGTACACCGTGGTTTTGGATCACTGCATCCGGATCCTCACACATTGGTGCGCCAAAGCACCACACAACTGGTTAGTCCACCAGACATGGCTCCTCAGGATTTAGGACCGTTTTACCCTAAGCAGAAACACGGTTTAGTGCACCGGTGTCTGCTCACTGATCTGTGCACCGTGTTGGTTCCGTTCGGCCACAGACACTGTGCCTGGTAATGACCGTGGTGGAGACACCCACGCTCTATCATCCCAACAGCTTAACCTGATAGGGCGACCAACCCTAATCAGAGTTGCGAACGTATTTAGGTTACATGGGACCAGTCCCTTGAGTCTCCCACTCAAGAGGATTACCATGTAGCCATGGCTCTCTGTTCTGTAATCAGAACACGTACTAAGGTACGTACCTATATGCAATCTTATACTATCAACCATACATAGCTAAACTATAGGTTTTTACGAGCTATAGACCTCACCAATTCTAACAATCTCCCACTAGGTCTAACGAGGAATAACGGTGTTGAGCTCTGTAGCTTCTACATGCTACCCAAAAGCCTTTGCAGGAATTCCCTAATGGAATTGGCAACATTGTCTGTAGATTCCACCTCAGTACCGCTACTTGCATTTCCTCCTATAACTGTCAGATTAAGTGAAGTTTGTACTTGATGGGTTTCCCCTCACGGTGGTGCCTAGTCTCCTTGGACCTTGCTTACCGCTCTTCTGTTGCAACAACAGATAACTGAGCTTCTGGTACGCGTCCCAAGTTCTCTAAGAACTTCCTAAGCCTTACCACCTGATATATTACCTAGCACGCAACAACGTGCTAAGCCTCTGTGGTAGAGTCTGTGATTCACTCTTGCTTCACACTCTACCAACTACCGCTTCTAATCCCAAGATACAAATAATCCCTGAAATCGATTCTCTGGAACACACATCTGACACTAAAGTTAGATCCTGTGTGTCCAATCGATATCAGGACCTGTGAAGTGCAAGCTAACTCACAATCCTTACTTAACGAGGATTTCTGAGTATACCCTTCACATCGGTCCAAAGATCTGGACCCGGGTTCGACTGAAACCGACCCACCTTCCTGCTGCGCAATAGATATCTAGCTTCGTAAAACGAATCTGGCTAGAATCTTATCTTCATGCGTAGCCTGTGACAGCAAGAGAATCTTGCTCTGGTTATCTAGAGTTACCTTGATTCCCAGAGCATAACTCGCCTCACTAGGGTCTTTCACATCGAATTGTGATGACTACAAACCTTTACCGTAAACAATATTCTTACATCATTTTCAATCAGTAAAATATCGTTAACGTAAAGTACTAAATATACCCTTGTAGCTATTTCACCTTTCTTGTACCAACTTGGTTTATCCTCATTCTGATCAAATCCGTGTGAGCTGATTCCCTTGATCAAAATAGACATTCCAACCTGGATGCTTGCATCAGTCCATAAATGGACCATTGCAACTTGCATTCCATATCTTCCTAACCTACTGACACAAAGCCTGAGGCTACATCATCCATATGTCCCTTTTCAAATTCCCGTTAGGGAATAACTGTCTTGATATCCATCAACCAGATCTCCCAACTATAATGGGTTGTGATGGATTAAGAGGATCCGTTATAGACTTAGGCATAGCTACCAGTGAGATGGTTTTGACATAGTCAATCCCTTCTCCTTTGGTAACTAATCTAGCTACTTAAGTCTTAACCAGGTGCTCTTCTTATACACCTCCTACACCCTGAAGGGTGATAGTGCTATAAGTGTCAAGACTGTTCCAAGGGACATTGATGTAAGCTTGCCTCCATGGTCTTTTGTCAGTCAGAGCTGTCGGAAGCTCCCACTACTTCTTCGTAGCTCTAGGGATCATCCTCCTGAAACTCTGGATTAACTATCAAAGTTTCTCCATAGTATCTTTCAGGAGCTCTGATGGTCCCACAACGATGAGGTGGTGGTGGTACAAAGGAAGCTCCCACTACTTCTTCGTAGCTCTAAGGATCATCCTCCTGAAACTCTGGATTAACTATCGAAGTTTCTCTATAGTATCTTTCAGGAGCTCTGATGGTCCCACAACGATGAGGTGGTGGTGGTACAAAGTGAATCGTTTCTACAATACCTGGTATACTAGTTTCTTGTATCATCTACTCCCACTACGTTTTCAGATGCGCACTCTCTACCAGTACCCAGTAGTTCACCCAGAACTACCTTACCGGTAAACTTATGGTCTATAATATAATCCTGGTCTAGGTAGATGGTATTCGTAGAAACGATTACCTTCCAAACCTCAAGATCATAGAACAGTCCACCTTATACCTCCTAAGGGTAACCTACAAACAGATATACCTGGAACTACATCTCCATCTCATCCCTCTTGTCCTTTTGCACAAGTGCAGGACAACCCTATATCTCAAGACTCTATAGTGTCAGCTTTCGCTTAGACCATAGCTCTCTATAGGTCTGAGGCACTAATCTAGATGAGAGAGAGTTTCAGATATAAGTTACTGTTTTAAGGTACAACCCCACCAAAGGGTGGGTAGTACATTTGGCAATATTCATCAGACTACGGACCATGTCAAACAGGGTCCAATTCCTTCTCTCGGAGACTTTATTCTGACGTGTCATCCTTGGAGCATTTAACTGGGAGCTAATCCCATGCTCCATCAGAATCCTATGGAACCCATCCGATAGGTTCTTGTTTCCTCGATAAGTCGAAGAGACTCCTATCGTCTGGACGCTCTTGGAACCATAGACGTCAAAATTAACTAACTCCCATACCTTCATGGCCCTTTTAGTTATTCTGCCTTCCAGATTACACTCATAGGTTAGAAGGATCTCCGATGATTCTGTGAACAGAAACTCAGCCTTCTTTTACCTCTGAATTTATCTGAGGAAGAATATCTAAATCAGAGGGGTCACAAATGGGATAGCTTCTCCAAAGGATTTAGATGAATTTCAATTAGACGCTGCAGCTGTCATGAAATCTATTTCCGAATTCAGATTAAATACAAAGAGATTTTTCTGATATATTCTTCTAACTATGAAGCTATCAATTTAGTCTAGGATACACACCTACGGTGCTATCTAAAACTAAAAAACTTCATTTACTAAGGAAGAAACAGAACTACATCTTTAAAAAACAAAATCTGTATTTCGGAAAAACTAAGACAATCATATCTAACAGCTTCCACAGCGGCTTATGACATCAGTACCTATGTTAGGATTACTTCACTATAAAGTAGCCTTCTGCTTTCCTTGAATCTCTGTAGACCTGAAGTCTACATTCTAAGAAGCATAAGAACTGCTACTAGATAGCGACTCAAATCCTAACATCCTGAGGCCATACTCAATCTTCAAATACCCCCTACACTCGCCAAAGCGGAAACACTTCCGTCCTTAGCGTTACCAGACTTAGGAGTCCACACTAGTTTCTGCACTAGAATAGTTTTCGATCTCTTATAAGTTACTCCCTTAAGTTCTTCTAAAGAAGACCTAGGTTAAGCACTAAAGGCTTTGCCTTTAATCTTGATCCCATCCTTTGTCTCTTAGAAATCTTCTTAGAAGTTCTGCGTTTGTCATCTCTAGCTTGTTAAAGCTAAAGTCTCTGACAACGCCTTCGAGGTTCCAGACAAGGATGCAAGACAGACGTCTTCCACCACCTCGTCATCTGGTACTATGTCTTTGGAATCTAGTTCGATCTGGAACTCAAGTATGTATTCCCGAACAAACATACCCTCAGACATCTCGGTACCGACAAGTATCTTGGTGGATAAGCGATGAGTCTACTGACTTCGCCTAGCAGACATCTTATGCAAGTAAAACTTTATTAGAGAAGACCCGGCATATCTCTGACTCGCTTCTAAAGAGTTGTCCGCAAGTCTGCTATAACATAGCACTTGCACATCTCCTTAGACTCTTGCTAGTCGTCATATGCCCTAGTTAGTGCCCTAGTGATATCTGGACCCGTTAGGTCTAGTACAGGGATATTTAGATTGGATGCCAATGTACGTTTACTACCCTAAGCATAAGCTAAAGATAGCGCTTTTGCTCTACGTAGCTAGAGACCCGATAACTGGTTCTCTTATGGGATAGCAGATAGGGGAACTATTTGGTTGAATGAAAATGAATGCAGGAAAACTTATTTTATAGATTTTGAAAATAAGCTAATTATATCCAAATGTCAGCGCTACCCTCACAGCGAAGACACCTCTATGGATTAATTTAACCATGTATGTAAGATCTCGGAATAGGCTGCACCTGTCCGAGGGGGCAATGTGCAGGTCATCCGCTTACACGGGTCTTTCCCTTGACCCTATCCAAATCTGCCAACTAAGGGCTTTGATGAACCATGGTTATCTTTTGGCCAGTACCACGTGATCACCATTATCTTCGCAACGAATACCTCACGTGTACTTCGGATGCTTAACCACGAGCCTAGGCAATTACGGAACGGAAGTTCTAACGGCCCCCACGAGAGTGAGTAAAAGCCTGAACCCTTGGCACCGTAATCGCCATATCCCGAGGGAGATCACTAAGTAGCTTGGCATGGAAAAACACAGCTCTCACCCGAGGGGGTTATTGAGTTATGCCCTCCCACCCGAGCACGAAGTGATTGGCCGTGGAGGCCAGAGGATCTCTAAAAGTCCTCTCTTGCATCCCTTATTAAATTTGAGGGTTATTTAATGCAAGTATGAGTGTATACTAAGGTCACGATAACCTATACACTAGACCCTGGTCATACCATGCTCCCACTAGCCTTTCGCGAAGCATTAATCGATCTCAGAATATCATAGTCCCTGCCTCAAGTGGATTTCTCCACTCAAGGGTCACATTACATATCCCAAGAACATCGATGCTTTGCAAACTTGGCTATTACGCTAATGCCCTGGAGCCTAGCCTAAGGTCAGACTGACAGGAAAGGTCTTCCACTACCATGGCGCCTCGCTTATAAATTTGACGAATGATGTCATAGTAGAATTCCAACTCATTCTAGGTTTCGATGCTTGCCAAATAGGCACACCCGACTAATCGGGTGTTGACCTAATGGGGGCATAACCAAATGTGAGGAATTCATGCTATCATCAAGGGTCAATTAAATAATAGGCGTCACTAGTGGAATCCTATCCTAATAAGGTCGCTAGGACCCGAGGGGAAAGGGCATCCCTCTAACACAGATAATCAAATTATCGCATCGGGATTCTCTACAGAAATATAAAGAACTACTGAAAGAAACAAGCACACACAACTGAATCAAGTTCAGGGTCCGACCCCTGAACCTGACTGGCACAGCGCAGGCTCTCTGTCTCTTTCGCAAGGTTCCTCGATCCGGTGCAAGCCTCTGTATACGATCTCCTGACGCTTTCTGCCCTTTGCCGTCAACGTGTACGCTTCGCCGGATCGTCATCGTCCTCCAAGGTTCCGCTGATCTTCCCGGTAGTGGATCTCCACGGCAAGTCCTCCTCTTCAATCTGTAACCGAAAAAGATCTAGTACGCTTCGAGCAAGTGCTCGTTCGTACACAATTTCCTAGAAAGAAAAGAAAAACAAACCTAGCAAAAGCCTGGGAATCAAGGGTGGTAAATCTTCACCTCTTGCCCGACTATGGCTCTAAAATCTATCCACACACAGAAGAAAAAACATCCAGACAAAATCGCTAACACGGGGTCCGACCCCCGGTAGCAAGCAATCACATATCCAGAATAATTTTAGAAGCGGCGCCCTGCAAGAACGATTCATAGAACACACAAAAAAAAATATACTATACATGATCTACTCGTAGAACCCCGATGGCGGCACATACTATTCAAGCGCACATGACGGTTTCATGAAAAAACATGAAACAGACACCACTAGCGGGCTCTGATACCAATTGATGGAAATAATTCCATGGCAGAGGCCCGCAGCGGAAGCAAAGAATAGGTCCGAGGACCGAGAGCGGTGTGCGTTACATATCAAAAACTTCATCGAAACGATCTACATATGCGTGTATGAAACAAGCATGGCAACTACTCGAACCCCTAACGACGATCTAACGCAAAAGAACAATCTAGCATGAATGCATGTTCTAATTATGTTAGATCTACTTATTAGAGATCATACCTGCGTGCGGAATCTTTCACCGCGACAAATTTCTTCTTTGTCGATGGAGACGGGCTACGGATCTGCTCGACATAGCTTCGGTACGATGGCCATAACTTTCTGCTCCGAACTCTGATTGGGCTAAAATTTGGACTGCAGGTAACCAACTTCGAGATGCAACTTTTCCAACAAGTTTCACGTCGTTTGGACTTCTGTAGCTCCCGTAATCGCAGAAACAACATTGATTTTCTGTGCAGATTCTGGACAGCAAAAGGTTGCGGGAGACTCCTTCTAGTTCACCCGATCTCACACGATGTATGGCACCTCGTCGATGGATCTCTGAGTGCCTCCATACGACGAGCCTTCTCCTTCTATGAAACACCATGCGAGGAAGACGAGTCGCCATCCAATGGCGCAAGCGAGGGAGAGAGAGACGAGAGAGGAGATGCGAAGAGAGAAGAGGGGCTTCGGTTTCCCCATGGCTTGCATGGCCGGCCCTAGGGCTTGCCCATGCTACTAATTTCGTGCACCCTCTCTCTCCTTCTCATATATATAGCCGGCCTATCCATATGGATAAGGACAGTATGGATAAGGATGATTGATTCAAACCTTATCCCTATATATCTCTTCTTTATCTCTATCCTTTCCTTGTTTTCGAAAACGGTCAAAACCAGCCCGTTTTCTGCGCCTCATAACCGGCCCCTTCATCGGAGGCAACAACCTCCCGAAACTAATGGGGCCGGCCTTGACCAGTCTCTCAACACTTAGGGCCGGCCTCCTTAGTGCATAGTGGCGCATGGTATGACCAAAACGCCCTTATGCCACTAGGGTGCCGTTCCTCGTGTACGAGACTTTGCAAGGCACACATAAGTGAAGTGCACCAGTGATTTCACTATTCTCTGAGGTTCCCGTAGGGTGCCCCTAGTGAAGTCAACTAGTCAACTCGCAACATGTCCCGGTGCATCGCACCCATGTGGCAAAGTCCACTTATGGCAAGGAATTGCTACATGCGTCTCTGCACTAACCTAGGGTTTCCCCTTAGTGCACACACGTAGCTACGCATCTACCGTGCACTAGTGCGAAGCACTCACGGAGCGTATGCTTGGACTTCTCGCTTCCTCTAACTACGTTCTGTGTTTCGAGGAGATGGTATAAGAACCGTACATAATGTCGATAAGGTGGAACCTTCAGGGACCAGGGTTCATGGCTTCCAACTCAGACTCGATCGACACACTACCCGAGTGTACCATCGATCCTCTGAGTCCGAGTTAACCTGCATAGCCACCCAGAGTGCGACGCAGGCTGTACTCCAATCCCCCCGGACTTACTATGTTCTCCCACATACCCCTGCTCTCCGCTTAGTATGGTAAACTCGCTGTCCCTCCACTGGTGCCATGACGCAACTCGAGCGGTGGAGAATACCGTCAGACTCGAGTGCTCATATGACTCGGTTCCTTCCAGGTTGACCACGTACATCGTACCTCCGATAACTCTACCGAGTAACCGGATCTGTCACCAGTCGAACTAATGACCACCTGGCCAGGGTTTAATACGACGTAGGTCAGACCAAGGAATGCACCTCCCGTTAGGGGTGTGGATAGCCTGCAGGAGTGACATGCTGATGCAACGCCAGCCGGGTAACCCAGTACACCGTGGTTTTGGATCACTGTATCCGGATCCTCACACATTGGTGCGCCAAAGCACCACACAACTGGTTAGTCCACCAGACATGGCTCCTCAGGGTTTAGGACCGTTTTACCCTAAGCAGAAACACGGTTTAGTGCACCGGTGTCTGCTCACCGATCTGTGCACCGTGTTGGTTCCGTTCGGCCACAGACACTGTGCCTGGTAATGACCGTGGTGGAGACACCCACGCTCTATCATCCCAACAGCTTAACCTGATAGGACGACCAACCCTAATCAGAGTTGCGAACGTATTTAGGTTACATGGGACCAGTCCCTTGAGTCTCCCACTCAAGAGGATTACCATGTAGCCATGGCTCTCTGTTCTGTAATCAGAACACGTACTAAGGTACGTACCTATATGCAATCTTATACTATCAACCATACATAGCTAAACTATAGGTTTTTACGAGCTATAGACCTCACCAATTCTAACACACCTAGGAAGATCGGTCGACAGACCCCGCCGGGGTACGACCGGTTGACCAACCTAAACCAAGTGGTACGTAACACTCCGAGCGAGTTCTACCACTTGGCCGATCGGTCGACAGGACCCTGCGAAGGGCGAGACCGGCCGGTGAACACCTTGGAAGATCGGTCGACAGACCCCGCCGGGGTACGACCGATTGACCAACCTAAACCAAGTGGTACATAACAATCCGAGCGAGCTCTACCACTTGGCCGACCGGTCGACAGGTCCCTGCGAAGGGCGTGACTGGCCGGTGAACACCTGGGAGGATCAGTCGACAGACCCCTTGGGGGTACGACCGATCGACCAACGCAAACTAAAGCGGGCATGCAAACCGAGATGGGCACGCACGTCGGGGTGCACGTACAAACCGAAGCGGGCGCGCAAGTCGAGGCGGACACACGGAATGAGGCTGCACACAAATCGAGGCAAAGTGATCCTGATCGGACGGGACCGAAGACCGCCCGGTCAGGAGGGGGTATTGTGTGTACCTTTCTCTCTCGGGGTTGGCCACGCAACAAACACCCCCCCCCCCCATGGGCTTCGGTCGGCAGGTCATCAGACAAAGGAGGGGCAGCACCCCCACCCATGGGCTCGATCGGCATGTCATCATACAAAGGGGGGGTCGGTCGGCATGTCACCAGACAAAAGGGGGCAGCACTCCCCCCCCCTCTCTACTTGGGTCGGCATGTCACCAGACCAAAAGGGGGGGTCGGTCGACCGGTCACCAAACCAAGGAGGCAGCACCCCCCCCCCCCCCCCTCTTTGGTTCGGTCGGCATGTCACTAAGGGAGAAGGGAGCACCCCCCCCCCCTCTCTACTTCGGTCGGCATGTCACCAGACCAAGGGGGGTCGGCCATGCAACAACCCCTCTCTCTCTCTCTCTCGATGGGACGTGCAACGAGCCGAGGTGTGAAGCAGCAGTCGAACCTAGAGATCTCGCGGTGCTTACAACGCTCCGCGATTTCCGGCCCAAAGTGACCAGGTGTCAACCGGCGCGCCACGTCACCGCGGCGGTTGAGCTCATTGCGGGGACACGTCACCCACTCGATTTTCGCGGAGCATCGTAACCGTCACCCCGCCACTATAAAAAGGGACCTACCCCTTCAGCAAGAGGAGGGAGAATTCTAGAGGAAACGCTGCTCGTTTCGTCCCGGAATTCGTGGAGCTGCGGAGGTCGATCGGTAGGTAGCCAGAGACTGTCTGCGAAGGCCGGTCTGCAGCCAGATACTGTCTGCAGCGACCGGTAACCAGATACTGTCTGCAGCGACCGGTAGTCAGATACTGTCTGTAGCAACCGGTAGTCAGACGCTGCCTGCAGAGGTCGGTAGTTTGGGAGACTTGGCAGCCAGAGACTGTCTACGGAGGCCGATCGACAGCCAGATACTGTCTGCGGAGGCCGGTCGGCAGCCAGATACTGTCTGTAGTGACTGGTAGCCAGATACTGTCTGCAACGACCGGTAGCCAGATACTGTCTGCAGCAACCGGTAGTCAGACGCTGCCTGCAGCGGTCGGTAGTCTGAGTGAAATTGCAGAGGTCGGTAGTTTGGGAGACCGGTCCTCGGGGTTTGTAATTGGGGTTAAGGTGAGAGATTGTACCCGAAAAGATAGTTCTAGTGCATTCTCGCCCCACCCGTGGTTTTTTCCCCTTCGACGTTGCGAAGGGGTTTTTCCACGTAAATACTGTATTCACTCTTCTCTTTGGCTTGTTGGATTGTGCTTGCCATCCGAACCGCCCGGTTCGACTAAAAACCCCCCACAGTTCAAATAGTTGAACCAACGGTTTGAACCAATTTAGATCGGACCGGATGCCTTTTAGCTTCACCTTCCCGTCCGGTTTTGAAAACATTGCAAGTAGGTCCTTGAAGACGAGTAACCTCAACAAGAATATTCAAGACTCCATTTCGACATTTGAAACGCGAACTCGACAAAATATGTGGAAGAGACAGAAGCAATGATGCTTAACTGGGTGAGAGACAGTCACCCTCCACCCAGATGGATCCGGGGAGGCTGGGACCTTGGTTGCGGTATTTTTTCGGGGTGGGATCTGGTCCCCTTCATCCCCCTTGTGAATAGGGGCTTCTCTAGTAACTGGCTTTTTGTGATCGTCGAGGCAGAGGCGCGCAGTGATCCTCTGACTTGATCGATGGCCCCCTCTCAGCGTCGGGGGCGCGATTCCTCAATAGATGTAGATGGAAGAGCGGATCTGTCCCCGACCCCCCTGTTGGCGGTGGTGGTTTTCTAGATCGACCTCCACTGGTCGACAGCACGGGTCCCAATGTTGTGGTGGTGGAGGCGGCCGACGGAAGATGCGGTTGCGGAAGTTCCTCTATTTTGACCGAGCTGCTAGAGATGATGGTGGTGATCGCCTGGTTTTTTTGGGGTTTTGTTTTTTTTTTTGTGGTTTGTTTTTCTCTGTTCTTCCTTAGTTTTCGGGAGCAGGATAGTCTCCGTCGGTGAGCGGAGTTGTTTGTTGGTTTTGTGTTCGTCGGTGTTGGTGCTTCCCCCACCTGATGGTGGTCTTGTTCCCACTGGTGATGACGATTTCTTCCTTGGCTCCACTAGTGATCTTTGTCAGATGGTGGGCTTTACAGTGCTTGCACCAACATGTGGTGCCTCCTGTAGATCCAGTTGTAATCTCTCCGAATACCAAAAAAAAAAAAAAAAAAAAAGAGTTCCATGTCCACTTCATTACGTAGACCCAATTGCAGGATTTCCAAATGTGTCAAAGCCATACCGATCATCAAGGGCCTGATGTAAGTGTCGATATACTCACCATCATTACATAGTCCCCATAACGAACCATAGTCCTGAGGTGTAGAGGGGGAGAATGGGGCTGAGGTCTGGCATGCATGGAGACGTGCCCACAGATTCTCGGATGGCATGGCCATATCTGGCCAAGCAAACGAATACCGAAGGAGAATCACGAGGTTCACTGACGGTCGGATATATCGATCACCTTTTAGCACCCAAATCATGAGATGAAGCCCACATCAGCCACCTGGTTTAGCCCACAGTAAACAGTGCATCCCATGCTCTCTCTCTCTCTTTGGTTTCATAGGAGGGGGGTCACAATCGGGCCCCAGGAGACGTCATATGCCGGCGTGAACACGGCGAAGCAACACCCGCCTACGAGCCAACTATCCGCACCCCAGTGGAATATTTCAACACACCTCGACAACCCCAACAATAACAAAAACAAACAAAAAAAATGATCTTGTCCGTTAGTCCGGCCAACAAAGAAGGAGCCGGAGCCGGAGTCGGAACCGGAGCCAGAGCCGGAGCCGGAGCCGCAGCCGCTAACCAAACCTCCGACGAGAAGCCGCCGCCACAATAGATCTGGAACCTACGCCACCGACGCCAACAGTGGGGGCCGGGGTCTGATCGGACACTCTAGCTGCCTCCGGTGAGAAACCACGTCTCCGTCTCCGAGTAGGGGCCGTCGATCTGAGCCAAGGTATGCCACTACGATGCCGGCGCGATGATGACAAAAATACCGGCTGTCCGGAAAAGCCCCTATGTACAGGGGTGTAGGGGGGCCAGATCCGTCTCGAGATCCTAGCCTCCCTGGAGCTGCGCCGACATCCGAGGAGGCCAAGAGGGGGGGAGCCGAAACCCTAAGTCAAGAGGGGGGGGGAGTGGGATAATGTGTAGTCCATGCTCAATAGTAGGTGCATAGCAGAGGGAACACCTACTGGAACCCAAGCATAAGCCATACAAAAGAGAGGAAGGGACTGAACTACATATGGAAGTAATGTTACCCGACCCGCCATAGAGAGGAATTGCACCTTCTACCCTGATGTCTGTTAGGTAACTCGATCCACCAGAGTTAACCGATCTTTAAGAAGGATCCGCCGCCGCAAAATCCGGACGCCAAAATACCGCATTGGAGTGTTAGCAGCCAGCATTTGCAACCTAGCTCAAAGAATCTGGAGGGCCACCAAATCAACACCCCGACCGAACAGGCGAACACAATAGACGATTTGCAACCTAGTGCACCCAAAACTAGGTTACATCCATGGGACCTTGTCCAGAATATAACTCTCCATTATAATCCATAACGATATTACATCAAGAGCCATGTCCTTTAAGAGATTACATCTATTCTGATTGTACCCCAAACTCATGCGCTCCGGTCCACACAACTATTTCTGGTCCATCGCTTGTCAAGGATCCTTGTCAATGATCCTTGCCATTGATCCTGTCCAATACTTTGCATCTAATTTTGTCTCTCCCCTCACTCTCGAACTATCGCCTTGTATGTGCAAAAAAGGTACGGGTCGTCTTTATTGCACAAAACAAGATTACAAGGGTGCGCCGGGACCCGGGTGGCTCGGGTGTGGCGAGTCCGGATTGCGGCGAGTGTTGATCAGGGGATTGTGGGAGAGATCCTCTGGAGGGTCCCTTTGATCCGCGTCTCCACGTGGTGTTCGTGCAAGAGCTCTGAAGGAGTTGCACAGGACAGAGGTCTTTACAAGGTAAGGGTTTTGGAGAGGCTAAGGAATATCCGCTGTTTCTTCGGTCCCTTCCGTGCTTCGCGCTTTCTCGGCTAGGGGGTCTTCAGCTTCGTTTCTCGGTCTTCGTGTCTTCCTCGCTCCTTGCTTAACCTCAGCGTCATTGATCGTCGGTTCGCGGCATCGATCATGCTTTTGGCGTCGGCTTTGGCTTTGGCTTTCGGCTTTGGCGTGGCTCTGGCTTTTACTTTGCTTTGGCACTTGCGCTTGGACGTAGATGGGAGAGACTTGCGATGCTTTCGTTCTTCCGGACTTCGCGTCGTATCGGCTAGAACGTGCGGTGCTTTTGCTCGTGGCCGGTGTAGTCGCTTGACTTTGGCACTTGCGTTACTTTGGCACGGGCTTTACCGGGGCTTTTGCTTTGGCTTCTTGCGTGGGCTTTGGCTTCAGCGTCAACTCGGTCTTCTTCTCGAACGACGTGGTCTACTTCTTCGGTGCTTCAACGGTTTGGGTGTCGGCTGGACTTATCTTCTTCTCCGGGCTTCTTTGGCGTGATCGGAGTCGAAGAATGTTTTCGAAGATAGTGGGGGTAGCACCGATCTCCGTGCGACGGTTGTGGCATCGGCTTTTGTCGATGAAGACGACGGGGGTAGCGACGCTTCAAGTAGTCCTCTCCAGGCTTTCTTCTTCGTGGATGGAGCAGACGTTTGTCGAAGGCGACGGGTTGATGACGCTTCGTTCCTCTTCTCCGGGCTTTGGAGCTTGATCGGAGTTGAGGGTTTGTTGGAGCCGACGGGGTAGTGCCGCTCCGAGCTTCTTCTCCGGCCTTTGCTTCTGGCGTCTTCAGAGTCGAAGGGTCTTCTTCTCCGAGCTTTCTTCTTCGTGCACGGAGTCGAAGTCTTGATCTTCTTGCGCAAGAGTCTTCACGTTGATGAGGGATTTCAATGGACTAAGCCGATCCCGACGGGACAGGCTTGCCCGTGCCTCGTGAAGCCTTGGGTCGATGAAGAAGCGTCTCCTTTTCTGCAGAGCTTCCTCGCTTTGTCTTCAATCTTCGACCCTGGCGGCGGTTGTGGTGTCGGCTTCTTCTCCGGGCGTATTTAGCGTAATCGAAGTTGAAGGCTTTGTTGAAGATGACGGGTGTAGCGCCGCTTCGTTCTTCTTTTCCGGGATTTTGAGCTTGATCGGAGTCGAATGCTTGTTGGAGACGACGGGGTAGTGCCGCTCCGATCTTCTTCTCCGGTCTTTGCTTCTGGCGTCTTCGGAGTCGAAGGGTTCGTCTTCTCCGATCTTTCTTCTTCGTGCACGGAGTCGAAGGCTTGATCTTCTTGTGCAAGGGTCTTCACGTTGATGAGGGCTTTCAATGGACTAAGCCGATCCCGAAGTAACAGGCTTGCCCGTGCCTCGTGAAGCCTTGGGTCGATGAAGAAGCGTCTCCTTTTCTGCAGAGCTTCCTCGCTTTGTCTTCAATCTTCGACCCTGGCGGCGGTTGTGGTGTCGGCTTCTTCTCCGGGCGTATTTAGCGTAATCAGAGTTGAAGGCTTTGTTGAAGATGACGGGTGTAGCGCCGCTTCGTTCTTCTTCTCCGGGATTTTGAGCTTGATCGGAGTCGAAGGCTTGTTGGAGACGACGGGGTAGTGCCGCTCCGATCTTCTTCTTCGGTCTTTGCTTCTGGCGTCTTCGGAGTCGAAGGGTTCGTCTTCTCCGATCTTTCTTCTTCGTGCACGGAGTCGAAGGCTTGATCTTCTTGTGCAAGGGTCTTCACGTTGATGAGGGCTTTCAATGGACTAAGCCGATCCCGAAGTAACAGGCTTGCCCGTGCCTCGTGAAGCCTTGGGTCGATGAAGAAGCGTCTCCTTTTCTGCAGAGCTTCCTCGCTTCATCTTCAATCTTCGACCTAGCGACGGTTGTGGCGTCGGCTTCTTCTCTGGGCATATTCAGCATAATCGGAGTTGAAGGCTTTATTGAAGATGACGGGTGTAGCACCGCTTCGTTTTTCTTCTCCGGGCTTTTGAGCTTGATCGGAGTCGAAGGCTTGTCGGAGACGACGGGGTAGTGCCGCTCCGATCTTCTTCTCCGGCCTTTGCTTCTGGCGTCTTCGGAGTCGAAGGGTTCTTCTTCTCCGAGCTTTCTTCTTCGTGCACGGAGTCGAAGGCTTGATCTTCTTGTGCAAGGGTCTTCACGTTGATGAGGGCTTTTAATGGACTAAGCCGATCCCAAAGGGACAGGCTTGCCCGTGCCTCGTGAAGCCTTGGGTCGATGAAGAGCGTGTCTCCTCTTCTACAGAGCTTCCTCGCTTCTTGCCATCCGACCTCTTGAGCCTTCCCCCTCCCCCTCTATTTATAGGCAAAGGGGAGGGGAGAGATATGGGAAGTTTTTAATTTTAAATCCCTTTAATATCTCTCCCATAATTACCCAAGATTTATTCATCCATTGATGAGGGGAATAAGTCTTTTTTCGTTTTCCTTTTCTGACGCGGTAATTATGGCTGAATTTTGCACATGAAATCGATGGCGACCCGGTTCTTCTTCTTGTCCGTCGGATCGAGGGATCGGCGCAAATCCACGTGTGCGTAGACGTCATACGCAACCTCCCCCTGCGCATGGCGGTAGTTCTTTCCTTTTCTTTCTTCTCTTTCCTTTTCTTTTCTTTTCTTTCCTTTTTCTTTTCTTTCCTTTCTTTTCTTTCCTTTTCTTTTCTTTCCTTTCTTTTCTTTCCTTTTCTTTTCTTTCCTTTCTTTTCTTTTTCCTTGCAAGGCCAGCCGGTCCCCATGGGGTTCGGATCCCTACTAGGGGCCGGCCCCCATGGGGTTCGGGTCCCTAGTAGGGGCCGGCCGGGTGGGCCCCACCTAAGGGTGGGCCCGCCCGGTTCTCTTGTCGGGCGCGAGTCGGGTCCGGGTCCGCATTGGTGCGTGCTAGTCGGGTCCGAGTCGGAGTGCGCGTCGGGTTCGTATTTGCGTAGGTGCACACAAGTCAGGTCCGGGTTAGACAAAATTCGTGTGTCTACACGCCTGTCAACAATGCTTAGCACCATGCGCCAATTGGCTCGACGCTTCCACTACCTGTTGGATGTGTTGCCGCCACCATGCCCCATCGGCACCTCTGTCCAATGTTCGTCGATAATTCTCACACCCTGATGCACTATAGGTATGCCAGCGGCTGTACTCCCGCCACCACGTCCATTGGAGCCTTCATCTGTTGTCTACCGACAACTCATGCATTATGTTGTACTGCAGACATTTCTGCCACTGTACTCGCCACCATTGCATCCATCGACGTCTCCGGTGATCCATCAACAACTCTCATCGTTCGTCGACGACTCTTGTGTCCTGTTGCACTACAAGTGTGCTCATTGTTGTGCTCGCCGCAACCGTGCCCGTTAGCACCTCAACCAGCCACCGTCAGCATCCTCGTTAGCCTACTCGTCATCGGATGGAATATTTTGTCTATCGGTGACTCCGCAATATGCCTCAATGCCTAGATCCACATGTCACACCCCATAATTTTTGATATAATCTTAAAGAATTAAATCAGCAAATCTTGCGTGTGAGAAGGAAAGCTCCTTGGTATAACATTTCCAACCTCAAATAGTAGGAAAACATTGAACCATTTAATTTATCAAAATATTTGATTACAATGCCATATTACATCAGCAAAATAAAATTCTTGTTATGAAATTAAGAGAGAACGTTGTAAAGAGGGAAACGATTATAGAGAGAGAATATGATAGGGAAATAAGTTATATAGATAATATCGTAGAGATAATATTGTAGGGAGAATGGCATAGAGAGAGAATAGTCAGAGAGAATGTTAGACAACAAATGGCATTACCAAACATGTTTTTTATTTTCAATTTTTGTTAACTGTTTCTTAGTTACCAAACGAAGTTTCTATTTTCTGAATTTAAAAAAGAAAGCAAATGCTATTACTAATTGTCTTTTCTAGTTTTAAAAATCTGAAGAAAAAAAAATGATTCCAATTTTTAAAAATAGAAAAACGGAAGTGATGCCAAACAGGCTCTTAATAAAGCTCTTGTTATGAAGTTCAGGTGGAAATTCTTGGCCAATAAGGGCTTGAGTGCAAATTTTAGAAAATATAATAGTATAATACTAAAATAGTAGCCTCTAACCAATGTTCTGATACGTGGTACATTAATTAATACAATGCTTAATCATGTATCATGTTCCAATGGACGGTGATAATTATTGTTTCAAAACGTTTCATTTCATATTTTTCTAGTACTTCATGAAATCATAGAGCAATTAATGAAAAGTGATTAATGAGTACTATCTCAACATGTTCATCTTTTTATTAACATTGTTGAGTTGATGTATGAATTTTTTATTCTTCCAAAAAAATAAAAATCAGAGAATGAGAATGAAATGATAAAGAGAACTTCGAGAAGGGGATCAAAGTAGATCTAGATATGTTTCATGTAGACAAAAATACAACGCATACCTACTTTCTTTTATTTTTCTTCTTTAATGTTACAGATGAAAAATACATAATTAAAGACACAGCCCTTCCCGTTCTCTCATACAATGGTATCTGGTCACCAATTGACCACCATCTGAAAAAAATCACCATCCACCAAAGATACAGCTCCTCTCTCTGTGAATGTGGACTGTCTCGTAATTTGATTCGGCTCCAGCAAGGGTAGGGTTCTTCTGAATCTCCGCAATGCACCCATCCCCCTTCCAAGACTCCTCTTATCGGACGAGGAACTGATACCATTACCTCCCCCTCCACACGTTCACATCATGTTGACTGCTCGATGAGGATCAAACTCGTGATGATCTCCAACCCCTTGCATGCAGGAGGTACTGAATCCGTACCCTTCGTACAGTTTATCATCGGAGATCCCGAGCCCGCTCTCCGGGCCCCCTCGCAGTCCGACCCATGGGGACGGGGTTCCAGGCTCAGAAACCGATCCTTCCTGGTTCAGCCCAGACTGAGATGCAAGTTGGTTGGTTTGCGGGGAGTTTCCTGATGGTCTTCTGCTGTTAGAACTGCCTGTGGTCATCAGGGACATGGATTGCTGCTGCTGCTGGTTCTTCGGCGGCGGTGATTTCGGGCGCAGGCTCTCTATCTCCGGTGTGGTCAGCACGAGATGAGGCGTATCCGGTGGCGGGTTCCGTCCCCCACTTCCTTGCCAAACTTTTCCATCCTTATCCGCAAAATTCCTGATATAGGCCTGCACCGAAGGAAGTGATTAGGATTCTTACTGGAATCAAAAAACAAAGACGACCAATGTGCATTCATACACAAACATGCCTCAGTTACCAAAAAAAAAAATGCAGCACACCTTTCGAGCAGTAAGGAAATAAATTGCTAACAGATGATATTGGTTCTTTAAAAGTTGCAATGCTACAAGGATACGGGCATGGGTCGGATTCGGACGCTTGATGGGTAGACAACGCAGAAAAAGCCAGAAAATGGGAATTAGAGACATGCTTACTTTATTGACTCAAAAATTAAATTCAAAAATATATAAAGAGGAAATATATGATCTGATTATTATTCTTACCCTATATAAATTCATTTTTAAAATTTTTCATCAATGACTTTTCTGTTCTTTAGTTTAAACTTCATACAATCGAGAACCATGAAACTAGAATATTTTCATGCTTTAATTATTTTGTAACTTATTATTCATATGACAGACCAGTACACATTTAACTTATGGCCGGCCACAAGGAACGTAAAGGCATCTACAACAGAGAGCAATTCTCGGACGATTTAAGCTTTTACCAATTTATATAAAGTCCACATTTCAAAGACCGATAAGATGACACTAGCCACAACGAACGTAAAATCAGCTTCTCTTCAATCAGCAGTCATTAAGAAAGAGTGAGGATCTTTTGTTTTGACAAATTTGTTGTTTGAGGACACTTTTCTGGAGTCTCACACAGGTTCCCAACCAACCGGTGAATCTGAACTCGGAGGTGTCAACTTGGTGCAGTTCTTTTAGAGAGGTGTCCTAGTCACACAGGTTTGGAAATAAGGTCATTATTACTGTACCTCTGTGTTAAAATTCGACGAAGACAATTCTTTTCCAACAGTCAGCCATCCTGAGCGAATGTTATGGTCCTCGCCAAACAGTTCAAGACGCCTTCTACCCAGAGAGAAATGTTCAATGATCCTATACATATCTTCAGGCTTTTTGGTTGAACCTGCAATGTGAATCGGATTCATACAACTGGTTATTTTAGACAGAAAATTTTGCCAAATAGAACAGAAGATAAAAAGATCGAAATTGAGGAACAAAGGTTAAGCTTCTCAAGAACCAATGTGGAAGGCATGAACGACGGTCTGTGCGTTATGCGATCGTGCCTTAATGACAAATCAACAGTGGATAAATCGAGGAGAATGGTAATGAAGCATTGCAAGGCCCCTAATGTGGCTCGAGTGATTACATCAACACTACAATTCACTCATAAAAAATGGCAGATGAGTGAAAGTGACGATAGAAAGTAAAACAAACTTGTTTGTGGGAAAACGGCAGGAAAACGAGAACATGCATGCTTGAGAATGACTTTAGGTGGCAAGAAAATAGGATCTTTAACCAATCCCCCAAGGTAAATACCATAGTAAATGAGTAAAAAAATTAAAAGCTCATGAGAAACTAACCATCACTAGGTTCTTCGGCTATGATTATATCCGTGTCAATATTGGCATGGATAATATGTCCATCTGTGCTACGACGAACAGTTCCTTTTATTCCCATCAAGCAATGTTCCTACCAAACAAGAACGAGTAAATGATATTTAAGAGAGAGGAGGAAAGGACTTATGCCTGGAAAAATCAAGTAGACGAAAAATAAACTGATGCCAGAAAATATAAATAGTGCACAAAATAGACCTTTGAATGTTGGAACAATGTGCGGGAATCATGTCTTAATCCTGGTGTAGATTTTCTTTTGTTGGTTTTCACCCAACAAATATCCTCGCACCTCCGAAATCCCCACTACACCAATAAGAATGAGCGTCACAACCAGGAGGTGGCCAAACATTAAAAAAGTTTATAAAGTAATTAACATAACCAAATAGCCATTTTTCCAAAGCAAATAGGGAAAACAATACTTTTTGCAAAACAATTTAGCACAACATTTCACAAATTTTGCAGGTGTCGGTGCTTTCCAACCGCCACCCAAACACCCCCACGCATACAATGTGACATCAAAAGCACCACCAACTCCGCTAATTGGATTCTGAGCCAGTGTTGCATCCATAGCAACACACTAAACAGAAACAAGATCAATACCAAGTGTTGAGAAGCAAGCTACATACCTTCTTTAAACACTGACGGCCCTGCTCAAGCCCCGCACCATCACCAACCCAGAGAAAGATAAACGAGGGGTTATCAGCTATTGCCTGATGACATGAATAAAAGACAACCAACATTTTAATCCAATTCCTTATCATGAAGAAATGATCAATTAGTATAGAATGTGCATTATTGAAGTGCAAAAAGCTTGCAGTATGCAGAAACAACACATAAGGGTGGAACATACCTCGATCTTAAGATTCTGTATCTCCTCAAATGACCAGCATTCCAGATGGTCCGTAACACCGGGTGCCCGATGAACATATTCCTCCCAAGGAGGATCCACAAGTATAACATCAAACTTGGTGCCAAAAAACTCGGCAGAGAGTACAAACTCATGTAGGTCACACTTATAATACATGGGAGGGGAAGCAGATTTAGCTACAATTTCATCTTTCCTCTGAATAAGTTCCCTCAACTTTGGATAGTCCTCCACGACGTTTGTGAGCTCCAGCTCCCTGATGAAGTTCTGGGGTCTCATACCACTGTCAACAAAGTTTTGGGAGTAGTCATTCTGCTCTCCTCTTGAAGGAGCTTTACCAGAAGGTCCACTGTTTCTAGGCAGCACCCAATTCATGGGAGCTTTGTCATGTGGTGTTTCACGACCAATAGGCCCATTCACACTGAATCCAGGACCTGATGTGTACGGCGGAGCTCCTCTTCCAGTGCCTGGTTGATTGAAGTACATGGGATGGTTTGGGCTACTTCCCATGTTAGGAGCAAACCTAGGTCCCACAGGTCCAGAAGGAGGAAAGGGAGGAAGGTTGGGTGGCACAGGCACCATATTCATATCAACACCTCGAGCTCCTTGCCAAACAAGGGGTCCTGGGAATGGGGGGATGAGAACACCAGGTCCGATCGACGGACCAGGAGACATAGTTGGTCCAAGTGGCTGCATTGGTCCTGGGGGTAAGCCAAGATGACCAAATGGAGGACCCATCATAGCCAGTGGAATTCCAACCCGTTGAGCATCCCTCCCACTCATCCTCCTGCCTCTTGCAGGTCTGCCCCCTTTTGGTCCTTGAAGAACCCTATTGAAAGAACCGGATCCCTGATTAGTCCCAAATGGAGGCTGCAAACCAGACATCAGACCCCTTTTCTGCCCCCTAGCATTCGCACCCCGAGAATCAAGAGAATTTCTGCCGGGGTTTTGATCCACTGGTGAACCTTCGTCCTGAAGTTTTTCCTGTAAATCATCCCCGCAATTATACGTCATTGTACCCCTGTCTTCAGCGGGATACCCCCATTCCTCATCACCTGCTCCTGAAGCCAAATCCTGCTGTGACCCCACTTCGGTTCTCCTCCCAGAGAATGTGGAAACAGACTCCTCTCTTACAAAGTTCGAATTCTTGAGTTTAATTTCTATTGAATCAGACTGTTCATTGGGATTGCCCAAACTCAATGATGCTTTCACTCCCTCAGGCCTGATTCTTGAATCTTTTCTATAACCAGGCCGACTGTGAAGTTTCTCACTGCCAGCCCTCTCTTGCTCACACTTCCGTGAATCGCACTCCTTGATGTCATCAAACTCTTTGTCGATGTCTTTAGTGTCATGCCTGAATTGAGTTATCTTCCGATTATCCTTAGAACCTTCCCGCTCCCTATTTTTGTCACTCCAGCTTCTGTCCTTTCCCTTAGAAGACCTCTCATCTTTATAATTCTGCTCCCATTCTTTACTTTTGGCACCCGTGCTTCTTTCCTTTTCATATTCCGCAGCACCTCGATCATGCTCATCCAGTTCTCTGTGGTGCCTCCCACTTCTCTCAGGGGTTCGAGACCTTCTATTACGTCTCACTTCCCTCTCACTTCTATCCCTCATCCATGTATGTCCATCTTCATCTACATTAACAGACCTCTCCTTGCTATCCACCTCATCTCGACTACCACATGCAGGGCCTCTTTGCTGTCTATGCTTCTCGCCTTTCTCACCAGGTGACTTGGCACAATACCCAAGGGCACTAGGATCCCCGTCCTCCACCAAACCAACTGATCTCTCTCGAACTTTCCTTTGCCTATCATCTCTGACCGTGTCTGGTCTAGCTTCACGAGGTTCCGTGACTGCCCTACTATGTTCATCGTGGGCTTCAGATCGGCCCCAATATCTAAACCTCTCTCCATCTGCCATTTTCTCTTCAATGGTACTGGACCTGACATCCTTCTCTTTTGAATCCGTAACTTTTCTCTCTTCTCTATATGTGGATCTAATATCCTTCTCACCGCATGAATCCAGAACCCTACTTTTAGCCTCACCATATTCATTACTAGAATCATGCATTCTCTCTCGGTTAGTCTCAAGCTTATCATTGTCAGAAGATTTGCCATTAATTGGATCATACCTGTCAATATAACTAATTTCACCTACTGTCCTTCCAGGGTCCGCCTCATCAGATCTCCTATGAGAGGGATTTCTTTCCTCCTCATGATGCTCATGACCTTTCTCTCTGCTGCTCTCCTTCCTATCGGAAGACCTCGACTCTTTGTCCTGCACCTTTTCATGCTCACCCCCATGCGAACTTTCTGCTCTACTTCTTGTTCTAATCTGAGAGCTCTCATGACCAGAAGGCCGAGTGCTAGTTTTCTTTGAATAATTCAACTCGTGCTCATCATCTCTGCCCTTCCGAGTACTGTCAAAATCTCTATCACGGTATCCTTCACTTAATCTCAGCTCGCCCCTCTCCTCTAGGTCCTTCCTCGGGATCTTCGAACGAGAGTCTCTTCTCGTGTCATAGTCGTCTTCATCTCCACTGCCCGCTCGGCTCGAGCCTCCCGACTTCCTCCTGCCGTCATTCCTGTCCCCCGAGTTCCTCCTCCTTTTGTTGTCTTGCTCCTCAGAATCCTCATCGTTGTGCTTCCACGATTTGTTTGACCGTGGCTTCCTCTTATCAGAGCGATCCCGACGTTCATCATCTTCGATTCGACTGTCCCTCTCATCAATTCTTTCTTCGACATCCCGCTTACTACTACGACTCCGATTGGATTCCGGCACATCCATCATAAAAGCTGTTTTATAACCATAACAAGTGCCCAATACGAATCATTGATATGTACACTGTCGAAAGAAATCCTGGAAGAAAGAATAGGTAGCTCAGATAACAACATCCACAGTATTTTAACAACTAACGCAGAGAAGATTTCATAAACCCACAAAATATGTTATCTTAAACCCTATTTACTGCAAACCCTAACCCTAAACAAGTAGAGTAACAAAATTCGATCGCAGGGAAGAGGTCGAGGCCCGAAATCAGGCACTACACGAGGTCGGGTTGCAGTCAGGTACAGCGAGGGAGGCCGACAAAATCGGCAAACCGAGGGGGTCAACGGCTGGGTGACCGTTGCCTGGCCATGGTGGTAGGGCTGCCGCCTGCTGCTCACTTGCTCAGCCACCAGCCCAATTGACCGCGGCACGTGTGTTGCAGCACAAAGGGGCAAGGGAGGTCGAGTTTGGGGATTTCCACCACAGCCCAGAGGATGAAGAAGGAAGTGGCCTGATCCGGCACCTCAGAGGGTCCCGGTCACGGCATGTGGTGGTGCCTGGCCTTATCTGTCGGGTGCCACATCGCTGCTCGGTCGCCGGCCGCAGGGACGCCGACGACTGTAGCAGCAAGGAGGGAACGGGGCTACCTCTCAAAAAAAAAAAAAAAAAAGGAGGGAGTGGGGGTGCTCCGGCCATGGATCGGGGGAGGAAGAAAGGAAATCAGGGAGGTGAAAGAGAGGAGGAAGGAGGAGGGCCTACCTGGCGGCTGTGGGATCCTGCTCCGCGCCGGTTCCTCCTCGCGATCAGCCACGCACCACCGAGAGCGAACGGGGAGACGAAGGGAGAGGAAGCGGGGGTTAGGGCTTCGGCAGTGGGATTTGGTCCCGTGAAGGGAGAAGCCTTTGACTTTTTTTAATTTTTTTGATAGAGAGAAACCTTTGACTTGATCTACCCAAATTAATCTATCCTGACACCCCCTGGATTTTCTCACAATTACACGGACACCTCCTCTCGTTTCTGAAATTACACCATCACCCCCTTGTAGTTTAAATGTCTGTATCAAACAACCCACCCGTTAATCGACCGTTGGATAAATAGATGGATAATACTAACATATACTGATGTCAGCCCACCTTAATATAAAAATGCCTAGTTTACCCTTGCCTTTTAAAATAGGTATGCTTTGGTTTTTTTTCCATGAGAGAGAAAGGAGAAACGGATAGGTGGAGAACGGTGCCCACATCTCTGGCCAACATTCGGCGATCTTTGCCCAACCTAGGTTTCCTAATGGAATGAGGAATCCTAGGTGGCACATTATAGATGCTTTCTAGTAGGAGGCTCCTAGTATGAATAGGATTCGCCAGGTAGACCTACCCAAGTGGGTCCCATCTCTTAGAATGTGGAAGTGAAACCAAGTCTAAGAGAGTGGAGTTCAATCAGGAAAATGAGGGAGACTTTGTCACACCTTTTGGTCATGGTTGAAAGCCTCCTAGTAGACTAAGTTGCCCCCTACGTTTTAGGAGTTGTCACAAGTGACCATGTAGGAGCATGATTTTAAATCTCTCTCAAATAATGTATCCTATTGGAATAAAGAGATTATCTCTAATTAATAGAGATTAATTTGTTGTAGCTCGTGTGTCCTTAGAGTGGAATTTCTGTATTAACATTAATAAAGATGACTTTGGTTATTAATTAATTAGAATACTACTCTGGTGTATGATAATACTCATATAATAAAAGGACCCTAGGGAACACAGTAGGCCACTGAGGCGCATGGAGGATCCATACTTGGGAGACCCAGTGGACCAGTTCTGTGTAGACCTAGAACTAGTTCACAACTTTGGTGATGCTGGTCGCTTCACCGAGAACAAGCTGTTGGCAGGTAGAGGATGTGGTGAAGTCTCCACCACGGGAACGTGGGATTCTCATTCACCTGACCAAGCACAATGATCGTGTTGAATAGGAACCAAGATGGTGCACAGTTCAATGATTCAGACACTGATGCATAAACCATCTTACTACTATAGATAATCTGTCCTTAACCCTAAGGGACCATATTCACTGGGCCAACCAGTTGTGTGGTGCTTTGATGTGTCAATGTGTGCGGACCTTCCATAGTCCAATACCACGGTACGTTGGGTTACCCGGCTGGCGCTTGAGTGACATGTAATCCCTACAGGTTATCCGACGTCCAGTGTTGGATGGGTGCGTTTTGATGAGTCAATCTGTCCACACAGTTAACCCAGGCCTGGTGGTTGTCAGTAAGACTGACGACGTTCCGGATGCTAGGCATAGCACCGGAAGGTGTGTGGTGTTATAGATAACAAGTCATCAAACCCTAGTCAGATGATCGATCGGGATCTGACGGTGCTCCCCACCGCCCGAGTCGTGTCATGGCACCAGTAATAGGAGGGACTAAGGATTATCGGAGTATAGTAGAGAACAGGGTTACGAGGGAGTAACATAAGTTTAGGATCACTAGAGTTCAACTCGCGTCGCACTCTGGGTGGCTACACGGGTTAATCGGATTAGGGCTGATTAACGAACTTTCGGTGTGTCACCGGAACAGTTAATCAGGGATCTGGTTGGAGCTAGAGATCCCAAACCCTGAAGGTTCCACCCTGTTGTTGTGTATAGGAATTGTTCCCCGACCTAGTTGGATACGTTGGATGCGAAGTAGCGCGATGGAGCGCAAGCCCGAAGCCTAAGAACCTAATTCACATGTGTTACGGGCCGTAGGGGTATTTTGGTAAATACTGAAATATGGCTCAAAACACATTGAATATGGATCTTAGATTGAGCGGAATAATTCCAGGAGCTCACAGGCGCTGACGGAATTCGATTCCGAGTAGCGCACCTCACTCAGTCTCTCTTTCAGTCTTCCAATTTTCTTGAAGGACGTTTTCGTCCAGGCTTCACGATAGACACTGGAAATCCCTAAAAACCGTCCCCCCCTCTATCCTTATCCTACTAGGGCCGGCCCAAGCTTCCTTGAGGCTTTGGGAGACCGACCCTATAAAGGAATAGGGGGAGGGAGGGGCCGGCCATAGTGCTCCCTCTCCTCCAGAAAATCCGAACCCCCCTAGTCCTCCTCCTTTGTGGTTTCGGCCAAGGAAAAGAGAGGAAGAAGAAGGGAGAAGGAAGAGGAAGGAAGGAGAAGGAAGAAAGGAGAAAGAGGAGGAAAAAATCTCGCGGCTCGCCATCGTCTTCGCAACAGATTCCTCCGTCGGCTCGTAATCCCTACACTCAGAGACGGGATTTCGAGGATTCTTCAATTCGCAAGGGACAAGGTGCTATCCGACAGTTTTCCTTGCGATTCAAGTGCGGTTCTTCATCGTTCCGTCATCTCCGGATCATAGATTCATAAGGTATGATGAATCTAAACACCTAACTAGATGCATTCATGTCTTCCGTAGATCGTAATATGCCTCTAGGGTGTCCGCACATATGCTAAGATCGTAGATTTGCATGTAGATTGTTTTGTAGAATTAATTATAATAAAACATACATCGTATGATCTTCGGATCTTTCTTTTGCTTCCGCTGCGACTCTGATTAGCGGATCCAATTCGAACAATTGGTATCAGAGCACGCTTTGGTGTATGTTTCATGCATGAATTCGTGAAAACATCATGTGAATATGTGATGGCATATGTTTTCGTCGGGGTTCGGCATAGATCATGCATATGGATTGTGCTATGTATCGTCTTTTTGTAGGTGCCGCGCTGAATAGTGATCTGTGATTGCATGCATCCGGGGGTCGGACCCAGGATTTAAATTTTGCATTGATTATTATTGTGCTTGTGGATTTTAAGGCTCTAGATGGGCGAGGGTGAGGGTTGACCATCCTCGGTTCCCTAGCTATGTTTTTAGGATTGTCTTCTTTTGTTTCTAGCGAAATTGTACACGAACGAGCACTTGCTTGGAGCGTGTTAGTTTTTCGGTCACAGAAAGAAGGAGATGATGCTTCATCCACGGTTCGGGCAAGCGGTACCATGGCATGCAAAGACCCGGCGAAAGCGATCACGTTGGCGATGATGGGGATCATCGTCAGAGATCGTGCAGAACGGAAGAGCAGGATATCTTGGCTGTGCTATTCAGGTTCAGGGGTCGGACCCTGGACTTGATTCAGTTTGGATATTTTTCTATTGATTCTCTTTACTTATTGTTTAGAGAACCCCGATGATAATTTTATTATCTTGCTTGTGAGTTTGTCTCTAGATCAGGCTTAGGGTTAGTACTAAGTTTATGGATTCATCGGTGTCTCTAAATGGTTCTAACACGTGCGAATCCGGTGGCTAGCTAAAAGGAAAGGCGGTAATCACCCTCGTGGTAGTTCAGGTAGCCAAGTACTGTGCACCGAGATAAACGAAGTGTTAGATTTGTTTAGAGATAATTAACTAATATCTCCATAAGAAGTATGATAACCCTCGTGGGATGCCCTTTCCTCACGTGGTCCTAGCGACCAAGTTAGGTTAGGATTTCACTGTGTGATACCCGTTTCTAGATGACGTTTGATGGCAGTATGAACTTATCATGATTTAGTTATGCCACCATTAGGTTGAGGTCTGGAGAAGGTTGTCGGATGTCACTATTTGGCCAGCATCGAAACCTGTAATGAGATGAGGTCTACTATGACATGAGGCATCAAATTGTGAACGAGACGTCATCGTAGTGGGAGTCCTTTCCACGTTGACCTTAGGCTAGGCTCCAGATCTTAGGATTATGGGCAAACTAGTGAAATATCGGGATCCTTGGAATCTATGTAATGTGATCCTTGCAAGAAAGGCGAAAGTTGAGTATTCAAGGTAGGGACTATGATATTTTCTGAGGATATTAATGCTTTGCGGGAGGGTTTGTAATCCTAGTGGGAGCACGGTAGACCAGGGTCTAAGTCTAGGAGGTCGTGACCTTTCTAGATATGCATAAAACCTCATAAAGAAGAGATGTGTAAGAGGTTCCCTCCAAAGGGGAGCCCTTGGCCTCCACAATCAACTGGCTAAGGGTCTAGGTGGGAGGTACGTAGTTCGGTATTCCCACCGGATGAGAGTTGTGTTTCCTTCCATGCTGGTTCGCCTAGTGGTTTCCTTCGGGACATGGAGGATGCCGGTAGCAGTGGGTGACGGTTTTTTCCTGCACCGCTGGAGCCTATGAACCCCCCTGCCGACACCACCTAGATTTATGGGAAGCATCCGAAAGCTTGTGTGAAGCCATGGTTGCTGCGCACGCGGGTCACATAAAGCTGGCCAAAAGGAGACTGGGAGGTCTTTCAGTTTACCATGGGTAATTCTGATGAAGACTGTGCCATAAAAGCCCCGTTGGCAGAACCGGTTGCATGCTCTCACCGAGATGCTGTCTCCAATTCAAGGCCGATAGTCTCAGTGCTCGAGCCCAGGGAATTTAGATTCCTGGATGTCTCTACTTGAGGTAGTGAAGACATAGCGGCTGGAGTATACATTATCTATTTCTAAATTCCATGAAATAAATTGTAGTAAACCCTAATTTTGCTTTGAACCATTGTTTACAGAAATCATGACCAATCTCGACTCCCTTGCCTCCATACTTAATGATAACAAACTTACGGGACCAAACTACGAGGACTGAAAGAGTAACTTGATGCTCGTCCTAAGGGTTGGCAAACACACAATTGCCCTAAGTACCCCTCAACCGGTCATGCCAGGACCAAGTGCAACTGAGGCCCAGTTAAAGGAATGGAAAGACTGGCTAGATGCTGATAAGATGTGCAAGTGCTATATAGTGGCATCTTTGCAGACTGTCCTTCAGAAGCAAGTCGAAGACATAGCCTTTGCTTCAGACATGATGCTCTACCTAAAGGAAATATTCGAGGGTCGTAGTCGGGTAACTCGTTACCTAGCCATCAAGAAATTGGTGTCCACGAAGATGGCAGAGGGGACTTTAGTTCGGGATCATATGCTGAAATTGTTTGGCTATGTGAACGAGCTTGGTTCCTTCGATGTCATCTTGGATGCAGAGATCCAGACCGACATTTTCCTCGCGTCTCTGTCAGGAGCGTTTGAGGGCTTCGTTACCAACTTCAACCTTAACCGGTTGGAGATGTCTATCGTAGAGCTCCTAGCGGCGCTCCAGACGGCAGAGGACGGGATGAAGGCAGGAGCCCAATCCCTGAACGTGGAGCGGAATTCTTCTCTGAAAGCCAAAGGCAAGTTTCAGAAAAGAAAGTCTACGAAGCCCGTGAAGATGGGCCAGGTGCAGTTGCAGGTTCCTAAGCAGAATGGTCCGGGAAAGCCCAAAGGAAAATATTTCCGATGTGGCAAGAAGGGGCACTGGAAGGGCGACTACCGTGCGGCTCCCAAGAAGGCTGAGACAAATATATCTCAAATCCACATAGTGGAATCCCTTGTAGCATCCTGTTGTTCTCCAGTTTCATGGATTATGGATTCTGGTTACACTAACCATGCTTGCAATAATTTGTAGGGGTTCAAGGAGACAAGAAAACTAGGTGATGGAGAGATAATCCTAAGCATGGGAACTAAGACCGTGACAGAGGCTGAAGTAGTTGGAGATGTGGTCTTGTAGTTCCTTGATGGAAGAAGTTTATTACTTAGAGACATACTTTATGTACCGTCCTTGAGACGAAACTTAATTTCTTTTTCCTTATTGAATAATGAAGGTTTTTCAGTTTTATTTTATGCTTATGGTGTGTTAATTAAATTGAATGGTTCATTTGTTTGTAAGGGAAAGATACAGAACGGTCTCTATGTAATTAACTCCAATCATAAGCAGGATAACATAACTGAAGCTTGTGTGGTTAATTCATCTAAAAGGAAAAATCCCTCAGATAATCCAACACTCCTTTGGCATCTAAGGCTTGGACACATAGCCTCAGGCAGGATTCACAGGTTGGTTAAGGTAGGACTTTTTAAGTCCAGATGTTTCAGAAAGCCTACCGACGTGTGAGTCTTGCCTGGAAGGCAAGATGACTAAAAGATCTTTCCGAGCCAAAGGTAGCAGATCTAAGGAGGTATTAGAGTTGGTACACACTGATGTATATGGGCCCATAAGTGTCCGTAGGAGGCTTCGAGTATTTCATCACCTTCACGGATGATCACTCGAGGTTTGGATACATATACCTAATACAGCGGAAGTCTGAATCCTTTGATAAGTTCAAGGAGTTCAGAGCTGAAGCAGAAAAGCAGACGGGTAAAAGTATCAAGTCTCTTCGATCGGATCGAGGAGGCGAATACATATCGGATGAATTTATTGGGTACCTGCGTGAGTATGGGATCGTACCCCAGTTGACTGCACCAGGGACACCACAACAAAACGGTGTATCTGAGAGGAGAAACCGAACTTTGTTAGACATGGTTCGAACTATGATGAGTTATGCAACATTGCCACCTAGTTTTTGGGGATATGCCCTAGAGACGGCAGCATATACTTTGAACTTTGTTCCATCAAAGTCAGTACCCCTAACTCCTTGGGAGCTGTGGTTGAAACGAAAGCCAAGCCTACAGCACTTTAGGATTTGGGGTTGTCCAGCACATGTGCGGAAGGACAAGCGAGATAAGATGGAGTCAAAAACTAAGGTATGTCTGTTCGTTGGGTATCCAAAAGGGACAAAAGGTGGTTTATTTTATGACCCTGAGGATAGAAAGGTTGTCGTCTCGACGAACGCTGTATTCCTGGAGCAGGATTATTTAATAGACCATAAGCCCACCAGTAAAGTACTCCTTGAAGAATTGCTTGGTACTGATGGGAGTACGCAGACAGAAAACATAGTGGGAGTCGATACCACTAAGATTAACGATACTGTAGAATCAACTCCTATGGAACCACCGCCGGCTCGTCGCAGTGGGAGGACCACAAGTGCTCCTGATAGATACATTGGAGAAGCCTTTATGGTAGATCCAGAGTTTTAGGAGAATGATCCTCTGAACTATGACGAAGCGATGGTATCCTCTGACCATGCAGCATGACAGGAAGCCATGGAGGCAGAATTGACATCGATGTCCCAAAACTCGGTCTGGACACTTGTAACACCACCTCACAACATTAAACATGTTGGGTGTAAGTGGATGTACAAAAGAAAAAAAGGTCCGGATGGTACCGTTGAGACTTACAAAGCTAGACTAGTCGCTAAGGGTTATACCCAGCGAGAAGGGATCGACTATGATGAAGCCTTTTCGCTAGTGGCTATGCTTAAGTCTATCCGGATCCTCTTGTTCATTGCAGCCCATTATGATTGGGAGATCTGGCAAATGGACGTCAAGACCGCATTCCTCAACGGGGATTTGGAAGAAGACATCTACATGTCTCAGCCTCCAGGCTTTGTCGTAAAAGGTCAGGATGGTCTGGTGTGCAAGTTGCTAAGGACAATTTATGGACTGAAGCAAGCATCCAGAAGTTGGAACATGCGTTTTGATCAGGCTATCCAGTCTTATGGATTTAAGCAGAACGTGGATGAACCATGTGTTTATAAAAGGAGCGATACGACTGCAGTAGTTTTTCTAGTGCTTTATGTAGATGATATCCTGCTCATTGGAAACGATGTTGGAACGTTGTCTACAGTGAAGGTTTGGTTATCCTCTCAATTTGACATGAAAGACCTGGGTGAAGCGAGTTATGTTCTGGGGATCAAGGTAACTCGAGATCGCCAGAACAAGATTCTCTCGCTGTCATAGTCAGCCTACATAGATACTATCTTGGTCAGATTCAGTATGCACAACTCCAAGAAGGGACTGGTTCCATTCAGACATGGAATGAAATTGTCCAAGGATCAGGGTCCTAAGACTCCTGAGGAGAGGACAGAGATGCAGAAGATACCTTATGCTTCGGCTGTAGGGAGTCTGATGTATGCTATGCAGTGTACGAGACCAGATATATGCTATGCAGTAGGCATGATGGGCAGGTATCAGTCAAATCCGAGTCCAAGACACTGGACTGCTGTGAAAAGTATAAGTATCTCCATAGGACGAGAGATTATGAGTTAGTTTACTCTTCACAGGAACTGATGCCGATTGGATATACGGATTCTGACTTTGTGTCAGATCCGGAATCCAGGAGATCGACGTCAGGGTTTGTGTTTTTATTAGGAGGAGGAGCTGTCAGTTGGAGGAGCGTGAAGCAGGAATGCATCGCGGATTCAACGACAGAGGTTGAGTATGTTACGGCGTGCGAAGCAGCTAAGGAGGCGGTGTGGCTCAAGAAGTTCCTCACGGACTTAGGATGTGTACCAGGAGCTCAAGATCCTATTGTCCTTTACTGTGACAAAAGTGGAGCGGTAGCACAATCCAAGGAGCTAAGATATCACCAGAAGAGCAAGCATATTGAGCGGAAATACTACATTATCCGGGACTTGCAGAAGTGAGGGGAGGTTGCAGTGACTCACGTGGCGTCTACGGATAACATGACGGACCCTTTCACAAAGGCGTTACAAACCAAGGCTTTTGAGAAGCACGTGGATGCCATGGGAGTTAAGACTGTTGTTCCCCGCTAGGCCAAGTGGGAGATTGTTGTAGCTCATATGTATTAGCGTGGAATTTCTGTATTAACATTAATAAAGATGACTTTGGTTATTGCTTTAATTAGAATACTACTCTGGTGTATGATAATACTCATATAATAAAGGACCCTAGGGAACACAGTAGGCCACTGAGGCGCATGGAGGATCCATGCTTGGGAGACCCAGTGGACCAGTTTCTGTGTAGACCTAGAACTAGTTCACAGCTTTGGTGATGCTGGTCGCTTCACCGAGAACAAGCTGTTGGCAGGTAGAGGATGTGGTGAAGTCTCCACCACGGGAACGTGGGATTCCCATTCACCTGACCAAGCACGATGATCGTGTTGAAAAGGAACCAAGACGGTGCACAGTTCAGTGATTCAGACACTGGTGCATAAACCGTCTTACTACTATAGATAATCTGTCCTTAACCCTGAGGGACAATGTTCACTGGGCTAACCAGTTGTGTGGTGCTTTGATGTGCCAACGTGTGCGGACCTTCCATAGTCCAATACCACGGTACGTTGGGTTACCCGGCTGGCGCTTGAGTGACATGTAATCCCTACAGGTTATCCGACGTCCAGTGTTGGATGGGTGCGTTTTGATGAGTCAATCTGTCCACACAGTTAACCCAGGCCTGGTGGTTGTCAGTATGACTGACGACGTTCTGGATGCTAGACATAGCACCGAAAGGTGTGTGGTGTTATAGATGACAAGTCATCAAACCCTAGTCAGATGATCGATCGGGATCTGACGGTGCTCCCCACCGCCCGAGTCGTGTCATGGCACCAGTAATAGGAGGGACTAAGGATTATCGGAGTATAGTAGAGAACAGGGTTACGAGGGAGTAACATAAGTTTAGGATCACTAGAGTTCAACTCGCATCGCACTCTGGGTGGCTACGCGGGTTAATCGGATTAGGGCTGATTAACGGAACTTTTGGTGTGTCACCGGAACAGTTAATCAGGGATCCGGTTGGAGCTAGAGATCCTGAATCCTGAAGGTTTCACCCTGTCGTTGCGTATAGGAATTGTTCCCCGACCTAGTTGGATACGTTGGATGCGAAGTAGCGCGATGGAGCGCAAGCCCGAAGCCTAAGAACCTAATTCATATGTGTTACGGGCCGTAGGGGTATTTTGGTAAATACTGAAATATGACTTAGAACATATTGAATATGGATCTTAGATTGAGCAGAATAATTCCAGGAGCTCACAGGCGCTGACGGAATTCGATTCCGAGTAGCACACCTCACTCAGTCTCTCTTTCAGTTTTTCACTTTTCGTGAAGGGTGTTTTCGTCCAGGCTTCACGATAGACACTGGAAATCCCTAAAAACCGCCCCCCCCTCTATCCTTATGCTACTAGGGCCGGCCCAAGCTTCCTTGAGGCTTTGGGAGACCGGCCCTATAAAGGAATAGGGGGAGGGAGGGGCCGGCCATAGTGCTCCCTCTCCTCCAGAAAATCCGAACCCCCCTAATCCTCCTCCTTTGTGGTTTCGGCCAAGGAAAAGAAAGGAAGAAGAAGGGAGAAGGAAGAGGAAGGAAGGAGAAGGAAGAAAGGAGAAAGAGGAGGAGAAAATCTCGCGGCTCGCCATCGTTTTCGCAACGGATTCCTCCTTCGGCTCGTAATCTCTGCACTCAGAGACGGGATTTCGAGGATTCTTCAATTCGCAAAGGACAAGGTGCTATCCGACAATTTCCCTTGCGATTCAAGTGCGGTTCTTCATCGTTCCGTCATCTCCGGATCATAGATCCATAAGGTATGATGAATCTAAACACGTAACTAGATGCATTCATGTCTTCCGTAGATCGTAGTATGCCTCTAGGGTGTCCGCACATATGCTAAGATCGTAGATTTTCATGTAGATTGTTTTGTAGAATTAATTGTAATGAAACATACACCGTAATGAAACATACACCATATGATCTTCAGATCTTTCTTTTGCTTCCGCTGCGACTCTGATTAGCGGATCCAATTCTAACATAATCATGTGTCCATAGTGTATAATGTATTCTCTCTAATTACAGATAAGAGTCTTGGTTGGAGTATGACTTGGTTTATCCAGTCCCTATTAGTTAGGAGAGGATCAAGGGAATTAATTCCCTCGATTTCCTAGGATCCTTTCTATAGTGGGAAACCCATTTAGATGGGATTCGTTCTCATTAATGATAACCCCCTCCCCTCACATATAAAAGAGGTCGACCATCATAGGTTTTTCTTTAGAGAAATGCTATTCAACTCGAAGGTTTTCCCGACTCCGCTCGATACGACTGACATGGTAGTGTACAGCTCAACGCACAACTAGTGGCTGAATTTCACTAGCGACATTTAAATCTTTACACCACCAGTGTCATACCCCAGAAATCTGAATACTGATCCATGGGGTGTGAGGTGAGAAGAGAGGAATGGTTTGAGTTTTGATCAAGCAATCACACCAAGTTAGGGATCTCACAATGCCACTACACACTCACACATATATGGAAGAGGAAGGAGAGGGAAACAAAACTCAACCTTCAAGAAGGTTGTCCTCTCAGTATGTGTGGCACAATAGTGCCACTAATTGCTGACAGGATTCCTCCTAAGGGAGCACAGCGCTTAAGCCTCCAACCGCGAGCTAAGTAACCTCACCCACTCCCTAGCACCCGAGTGTCAGGGAGTGGGTGAGGTAACTTGGCTCACCGTTGGAGGCTTGAGCGTCGTGCTCCCTAAGAGGGACTCTTGTCAGCATGTGGTGGCACCGACGTGTCATATATACTGAGAGCATAGTCTTCTTGAAGGTTGAGTTTGTTTTCTCCCTCTTTTTTATGTTTTCACTTGTGTATGGGAGAGCGCAGTAGCCTTATGAGATCCCTAACTTGGTGTAGTTACTTGACCAAAATCCAAACCCTTTTTCTTTTTCTCATCACACACCCTAGGGATCGGTATTCAGATTTCTGGAATGTGACAACCAGCTGTACGATGCCACGTCAGTCGTACTGAGCGAATCGGATAAACCTTCAGGATGAATAGCATTTCTCTTTTCTTTATAAGGGCTGGCCTCCCCTCATCAAGAGCCTTCCATATATGGGAAGCCGGTCACCCAGTGACTTTTTCCACATGGTGGGTATACTCTTGGGCCAATTGAAGATCCGAGACCACCCATTTCATTGAGAGTAGACCTCTCTTATGGTTTTGAGTTTTATTTTTCCAATTGTTTTCGGACATCAAGTCACCAATAATGTTCAAGGGATTGAGTGAACAGTCCAAAACATAAGATCCCTTCAAGTCTAAGGACAGAGGAAGAGGATGAAAATGCCCCCCCCCCCCCCCCCCCAATTGGCTTCAAATTTTCATTTTCATGTCACTCCTTCTAAATTAAACCTAAAACCTAAACCTAATCTTAAAACCTAAGATCTACAGGCCAACGCTAGACCTAATCCAAACCCTAAACCTAAGATCTACAGGCCATGGGGATGAACCCTAGACCTAGTCCTAAAACCTAAACCCTAAATCTAATCCTAAAACCTAAGATCTACAAGTCATTGATTGAACCCTAGAGTCCTAGATCTATTCCTAAACCTAATCCGAACCTACTCACCGCAGCTCGCTGTTGTTCTCCGCCGCCACCGTTGCTATCGTAATCCACTGCACGCCACTACTCACCGATCTGCTTTCGCCGGCCCTGCTCGAGAGAGAAGGGGAGAAAGGGAGCAAGGTGGGTATTGAGAAAAAAAAAATCGACCTCCCCTTAAAGGGATCTTATGAGTGTCCTATTCATTAACCCGATATGTTGTATGGGACTAGACACCCATTACCCCATAATGGTTATAGCTAAGAGTAATGATCCAATAAGGCATCCCGCGTATGATAAGGTGGTGCACCTGATTTATCAGAGCCATCCAATGGCAGACAACTCGACAGGTGAATTGCATGCAGCCAAGATTGATGACTGTAGATGCGTCATTTGTGCCTTATGGAATCACTACTCTTTAACTAATTACAGCACTGGCATCAACTACCAATGGCTTCAGAGTTCTCAGAAGGGATGGTTCATGGATCAGAGAGGAAGAAGATACACCTAAGCTACTCAAAATGCTGGACTTCCTCATGAAGTAATTTGGTAATTTCATATCAACCCTTTTTCTGTTACCTTTGTAGGTTTTTTGAAAGGTAAAACCCCAAAAAAAAAAAAAAATCTTTATATCTTGCCTCCTTTTGGGTAAAATTCTGACGCCAACCATGGGGCATGACTTCACGCAAAACAAGGTGGGACCCAATGCACAACAGTTGAACATGTCCGCTGATTGGCGTTTTCGCTTCATGGGAATTTGATGCTCTTGCGCTCCAGCTCCAGCTCCAGCTCCATGCTCTTCTTGTTACTTAGTTCACTACTTGCCAAAGCAGGCAAAACAGGCAATTGAGGGAACAAATACATGATTAAATTCATTTATATGATTAATCATATAATATATTCTGACTAATGATTCAGAGAATCATTTGGGCAAAATGTGAAATTATCGGAATAATTCTCGCAATAATGTGGATAATATTCTGACTATGGTTCTTCAGAGTCATCAAAAATTTTATGGAAACTATGAATGAAAAACACCATGCAAGTTCTTTCGCCCATGGTGACTATATACCGAGCTGCGTGAGAGCGCCACGACACGTGTATACGACTTACAACCTATTTTCCCGGACTGCGACATCCAGTAAAACCATGACCAACCCTATCTGCAAAGATACAAAGTAAAAAAATAAAAAATAATTAAAAAAATAAAACACAGCTTGGAATGTAGATACATGGCTCATGTCATTGCTTTTGATGTCACCTACTCTGATTACACTGATACAAACACATCACCACACACAAGGCTCTGTCAAAACCCTAAGATCCTAGTCCCTTCAATTTCCATCGTCTTCTCGATTGTACTCTCAGTTCCTTGGCAGCCTGTGCGCAAAAGCAAGTAGAGAATGAAAAAAAAAACCCAAAATTTTTTTTTACAGCTGATGACTCTTGTGCATTTTTTAAAAAAATCATCACCAAATCCAAGGAGCAATTACATCACTAAAGTTTGAAGATAATGTAAGTCCAAGTTAGTATCTAGTTATGTCCTTTTTTCTGAAGAAGGCTGCAAAATGTTATAGTCATTAAAAGAAAAATTAAACAATATCGAACAAAAAAGAAAATTTCACGATCATTGTAAGCAAGTTTCGTCCTAACTCTTTCGGTCAGTTTTATGAATCCTTGTTTGCCATTTGTTCCTATCAAGAGTTAACCCCAATGCAAGTTTTTTGAGATCTTGTTTTCAAAACCTCCAGCTAGGTAACTGTAAGTGTTGGATCACACTTGGGTTAATGCATTCCCTAGATAGCACAGGAGTTCAGCATAGGCTGATGTTATAGTTTCTTCTATGAGATAGTTCAAGAGGCTTTGCCTCTTTCTATATTCAGAAAAAAAAAAACTATCGGTCTCAACACTGATTTGACCGCTCTAGGAATCTCCAATCCTTGGCCTTATAATGGCCTCATCGAAACTTTGTTCGGATTTTTCCAGATATTGTTCCATCATAATTGGTTCTCCACTTATTCCCCTAGAGATAAAATTCTAAAACTATTGGAAAAGGTCCCCCAACTTTCTCAATTTATTCATCAAAAGCTGTTTTTCTGAATTTAAACCGACCTAATGAAATGATCGTATTTTATTGAAATACTAAAGATTAATATGAATAATATAGGTTTTCTTGTACATATCGTATCGGAATTTTAAGCATTTTCACATGTCTCGCAATTTATAAACAATTTCTCCTTTCAAAAAATCTAACCGCAGGCTTTTACCAGATTGTTTCTCTAAATTTTCAAAATTTGTGAACTTTGGCCCTCAACACGAAATCTTGACTTTGTCACAATGTGTTGTTCACAAGAATCACAACACAACTCGTCCACTTCTCTCACAAGTTCATTTCCGACACTATCTTTCCATTGAATAGTACAAAACTTCAGATGTTAAAGGAACAACTGTAGGTATGTTCAACTTCCAAAGAAACTGCACGAGCTTTATAGAATTGATCTACAAAGTCAAAATATGAATTGCCATAACATGCAGTTGAATTATCGTGGCTGAAGACAGGTATAAACGCTAGTTGCTATAAGAACTTTCCAAATTCCAACTATTATCAATACAAACAAGGATTTAAGTGCAAATCCCTATTGTACAGTTCATCAGGATACAAAGGGTTAAGTTGCAACAGGTTGGCACCCTGTCAGATTGAATTTCAAAATTTTGCTCATCACTGTTTTGGATTCTTCGATCCAGTATAATGCTAGTTTGTAATTAGATACGATAGCTATGGGTTAGAACGTGTTCAACTAAAAAACATGGGTTCCATTTGACTTTACATGCATCTTCCTTGATGTCCATGCGCTTATAATTTCCTGTTATTTGTTGTATGAAAATAATGTTACTTTCCAAGTCTCTTTGGTGTATGATATGTTCAACATGAGTAAATAGTGTATATAGGATGTAGATTTCAATAAAAGTATCAAAAAATAAGTATAATGATCCAAAATATGACTTATAATCACTTGAAAGGAAATATTTGGGCACTGAGAAGGTACTCTACAAATCCAAGTCACTTGGTAACTCTGTTAGACATATGTCGATAAATGAGTTGTATACACCATAATACTCTTTATAAAGCTCACATGAGGTATGTCATAAAACACTATATTCGACCCATTGGCCTTTATGAGAGATGAAGTTCATTCTCCCCAAATCCTAGACTCTCTCTCTCTCTCTCTCTCTCTCTCTCTCTCTCTCTCCCCTAGGGTTCGTAACATAGTATCAAAGCTCTAATCCCAAGCCCCTTATCCTTATCCACACCCTCGCTGGCCAACGACCTCTCATGCGGCTCTCTCTCGGCCCTCTAGCTGCACGAAGTCCGCGCCCTCGCCACCTCCTGACCGCTGCCCACGATCGGCTTATCTGCACCTATCTCGTCTCTTCTGTTGACCACGCCCTTCGTGCTGATCTTGTCGACTTTGCTACGACAATCGAGCTCTGGGCATATCTCATCAAGCAGTTTGTCAAGACAAGTGGAGCCCGTGAGTACCAGCTCCTTTTCCAAGCACAGGAAGAGCAGACAATCCAATAGTTTCAAAGCCTCAGATATGGCTACTTGCATGAGATCCAAGTGATCGAGCCCTGCCCGAACACACCAAGAGCCCATGAGTGACACCAATTCTACCAGTTTCTCATGGCTCTCCGCTCTATGTTTCCTCCTCTCATTGGGCAGTGGATCCATCGTGATCCTCTACCACGCCTGGACGCTTCCGTTTCTGAGCTCGTAGCAAGGAGACACACCTACTCATCGTGACAGCCCGTCGAGTCCCTCCATCCACCAGCTTTGAGGGTGTACTCGCCATAGCTTCTCTTTCATCTTGTCCAAGTGGCGTTGCTCATCCTCGACCCATGTGCTCTCAGTGCCAGAAGCCAGCACACTTGACAGAGACTTGTTGGGTGCTACATTCAGAGAAGCGCCAAGGACAGAAGGGCCGCGGTCGCCTTGTCCGTCGTATTGTAGCTATTGCCGATGTCACTATTATACAAGACACTCTTCTGCCCCCCCTCTCTCTCTTGTAGGGAACATGTTCAAGGGATAAAGCTAGCGGTTGAGAGGAACTACGGTTAAGAGCACAAGAGAGAAGAGTGCGAAAGAAAAGGAGAAGAAAGAGATCTCATTCGAAGGATTGTAACGAAGGAGGCCTCCCACCCGCAATTTGATGAAGAAAAGAGGGAGAGACATTCATGTCGACGCGATCCGAAATCCTGTGCTAGTAATATTGATGAGTAGAAAGAGAGGGGAAGGCACAATTTTCGAAAAAGAGAGGGAGGATGGTGTATCTGATAGATTGAAGCCCATGGACCTCTTTTAAATCCCTTGATACCCAAAACTATGCCCAGTGTTCTAAAAAGCGGTCTAGGCGGCCGCCTAGGCGGCGCCTAGGCGCCATGGGCCTCTTTTAAATCCCTTGATACCCAAAACTATGCGGCTATGCCACATCACCGATTTAATTAAATTGTACCCTTTTAGCCGTCGGATTAAGGCTTATCTTGTCTGTCGATTACTAAAACTTAGCCTATTAATCTTCTTAGATTGTTTAACTTATCGCTAATTTCACCCAAAGAGGTGATTTTCCCAATGTTTTCCTATTTTTTGTTAGAATTGGGTTTCAAAACCAAATCTAAAGCCTTAATTTCTTATTTATGGTGGATTTGAGGTGGATTAATGACTTCTTCACGAATGTTAGGATTTTTGAAAGCTTCAAAGTTGAGGTATATTTTTAAACCCTCTTTTTTTGGACTTCTCTTGAGATCTTCAAGAAGATTAGATGATAAATAGGTTATGCATCAAGTTTGATGCGATTCATCATGTTCATCATGTAATTAGCATGAAATTAATTGAGATTCCTTACAATTATGGATTTTTATGTGTTTTCATCAGCAGTATTACTATGTTTTATGAGTTATGATATGCATAATGTACTAAAGTGTAGTCAAGGCGGTTAGGCGGTGCCTAAGCGTTTTGGCCTGTCTAAACGAAGCGGCACCTAGATGATGAGTAATTATTAAATATTTTTATATATAGTATAAATATGTATATACATGATTTTTGTAATCTAGTAGCATGCTTAATATACTTTTCACCACCTAAAACTCAAATTATGTAAAAAGTATAGGAATATCGTACCCATAAACTGAATCAAAAAATAAAAAAAAAGCATTAAAGAAAATATTCTAAAAATCAGAGGAAAAAAAATAAAAGATAGGGTTTCGGGTTTAAGTTTAGATTTAATTCAACTCAATTTTGAGTTAATTCAACTTAATTTTGAAAAATCCTAAATTCTTATGAACCCATCATAAGAATTTGAGTTAATTTTACTCAATTTGAGTTAATTTTACTCACTTTTGAGTTAATTCTACTCACTTTTGAGTTAATTCTACTCAATTTTTAAAACCCCCCAAATTCTTATGAACCCATCATAAGAGTTTGAGTTAATTCAACTCAATTTTGAAAAACACCTAAATTCTTATGAACTAATCATAAGAATTTGAGTTAATTAAACTCAATTTTGAGTTTATTCAACTCAATTCGAGTTAATGCAACTCAATTTTGAGTTAATTCAACTCAATTTTGAGTTAATTAAACTCAATTTGAAAACCCCCCAATTTCTTATGAATTCAATAACTCATCATAGGAATTTGAGTTAATTCAATTCAATTTTGGAAAAACTCCAAATTCTTATGAACCCATCATAAGAATTTGAGCTAATTCAACTCAATTTTGGGTTAATTCAACTCAATTTTGAAATAACTCCAAATTCTCATGAACCCGTCATGAGAAGTTGAGTTAATTCAACTCAATTTCAGTTAATTCAACTGAATTTTTAATTAATTCAACCAATTTTTTTAAAAAAACCCAAATTTCTATGAACCCATCATAAGAATTTGAGTTAATTAATTCAAATTTAAGCTTATTCAACTCAATTTGAGTTAATGCAATTCAATTTTGAGTTAAGGCAACTCAATTATGAGTTAATTCAACTCAATTTTGAAAAAAATCTCAGATTGGATCAAGTATAAAACTGCCCAAGCGCCTAGGCGGTCCTTGGCAACCACCTAGTGAAAACTGCTCGCCTCGGGAATCGCTTAGGCGCCCAGGTGTCCAAAACGCTTAGGCAGCACCTAGGCAATGCTTTTAACTACAGAGATGTACTGTGAACCATATGGGTTATGCTATACTTTATCATGTTTCATAGTGTGGGTTATCTTATAGTTTAATTCACAGACTATGGTGGAAAGTGTCTAACAGTTCACAGAAAATGTCAAACAGTTCACAGACTTATCTATAGAGCCTCAATTGAGTGTACCCCTAGAATAAATGATTGTTTTTGTATTTTTTTAACATAATGGTGCATCAATACATCCTCAAGGATTTATTAAAAATTCCACCCCAAAAAAACCCCATCATTTTGCTAGCAATACGGTGTTCCAAGAGTGTGATAACCTCGTCAAACCCCTTTACTGTGACAACCAGAGTGCTATTAAACCATCGTCGAACCCCTCTACTGTGACATTCGGAGTGCTATTCAATCTTGTTGAATCCCTCTTCTGTGACAACCGGAGTGTGAAAACCATTTACTCGATGATATAGGTGTTCACCTGATCTCATCGAACCCTCTACTGTGACAACCGAAGTGTTATTCAAATTGCTAGCAATACGGTATTCGAAGAGTGCACAAAACACAGAACTTGATTGTCATTTTGTGCGACATCGCTACGTAGACGGTAGCTCTCGCTTCCGTATGTGTTTTCTATAGAGAAACTTTTAAACTTCTTTACGAAAACACACCATTCAGCATTTTTGCTACCTTCTTAGCAAACTCTTGACGTATGATCCACCTTGAGTTCAAGGGGGGATGTTAAAGTGTGTATATACACTTAGCAATATTGTATAAATTAGTTAGTCCTTTCTTGAGGTATATTCACCTTGGGTGACCACATCTCCTGTATATCTATATAGGGCTATTGCTCCATTGAGTTCCCAATATTCTCTCTCTCTCTCTCTCTCTCTCTCTCTCTCTCTCTCTCTCTCTCTCTCTCTCTCTCTCTCTCTCCCCCCCCCCTTTATAAGGCTATCATAAATAATTAAGAATGTAAGGGAAATCCTTGAAACCTATTTGAAATAAATTATAAGAGTTGTACCAAATCTCCTTCGATAATCTAATGTTTAAAACAAGCCTCAAAATGTAAATAGAAAAATGAAAAATCCTAGTTTGGTAGGTGCGAATGTATCAAATGATAACATGATAATGCAAATTGAAGGATAAAAGTAGGTTTTACTTACTTCATTAATAGTTGGTTCATGATTCAGAAGTTCCCGGCAGATGAAGGGATTAATCTGGAAGACTGGACCCAAAACCAAAAGCAATGGTCCATTTGACTGACAAAAGATCACAATATGTCCAGCTTGCCTCCTAGTAAAAGATTAAATTGTTTTAAAAATGTTTCTTCCATGAAAATTCATTGATTTAGTTATAAAATCATGTTTTGATTGTTATGGATTTTTTGATCGCCAAAAACGAAGTTTTATCAAATTTCACCCTAGATCTGGATACCTAGCATCATTGTAGTCCAGGCAATGCCTAAACGATTTGGCCTGCCTAGGCAAGGCCTAGCCGATAAAAATTAAATATATTAAATAAATATAAATCATATATATACATAAGTAATTTGTGGTTTTATGCATAATAAAATTTAATTTCTAGAGATAGATATGGTCGAAATAATAATATTTGATAATGAGTATGATCCAGAGCGTATGGTAAGCTACAAGACCTTTATTATTGCAGCAAATAGGAATCACGTGTCAATCACGATGATTATACATTGCAAATATTAATCGCATATCAGCAAGAGCAACATAACCCTATTATAATCATAAATTCAGGCAAATATCATAAACATAAATATAACCATATTAGATAATCTATTATTTTTTGGAACATTTCACAACCACGTATCCCAAAATAAAACAATTAAAATTACTCATCTAAATCATCTACATCATCGTCACTCTTAGATGAATAATCCTTATATACCTCTTTTGACTTTTTCCTCTTCAAACTCTGAGAACATGGACACAATAGTTTTTTTCCCATTAATGATGGCATGGTGTTGGCCATCTATAAATCAACATGGACATATAAAATCAAACGGGATCTAAGAAAACTCAATTTGAACATAACTAATTTTAAAAAAACCAAAAAAAAAATCAATTACAAAAGTAAACGCCTAGGCGGCACCTATAGCCAGGTGCCTATGCACCCAGGCGGTGGCCTAGGCGGCCGCCTAGATTCCACCGCCCGCCTAGCCACTGCCTAGACGGTCAGAGTCCCAAAACGCTTAGGCGACGCCTTGACTACACTACCTAACATGCACACGGTCACCCTTTAGGGTGTGCAAATTCATATTGGGAAAACAAATTCACAGAGAAATTCCCACATGTAAGCATCATCATGGGCACGATTGTAATGTATGCACGCTCACTTCAAAGTGCGTAAATCCATTGTGCGGCTTGTGCTTAAATCACGCCATGACCTCTAGCCTCAAGGTTCAGTGTGCCCCTGACCATAAGTGAGATTGCGCACATCGTCGACGAACTAAACCTGATTTTTCTTGACCCGAAACTATTTATCTCAAGCTCGAATCAAGTCAGGTCTTGGTCATGTGTGGGTGAGTCTAGAGCTTTTAAAGAGGTATATAAGCCTCAATGTTATTAAAACCGGACCGGACCGAAAACCGGCGAACCGGTAGGGAAACCGGTCCGTATGCGATATTAACCGGTGTTGGAAAACGAACCGGTATTGAACCGTCGGGCCGGGCGGTTTTAGGTATAAACCGGATCGGACCGGACGGTTTTAGGTATAAACGAACCGGTTTTTTTTTTTGGTGCACAAATGCTCTCACGCTCTCTTTATCTCTCTGTGTTTGACTGTGTTTGTTGGGCTGGTGAACCGGACCGGACCGGCCGGTCGAACCGGACCGGTACACAAACCGGTTCGTCCTCCGATTCGGTTCTGACAACATTGATAAGCCTATAGTACTGGATATGGGGTCAAAAGGAAAGCATTAGAGCCATATCTTGGCATTTTTGCTTGTGAACATCACCAAACCCAAGAGAAAAGAAAACCCTAACGTTTGCAATCATTTGCCCTGCTTTGCATATTCCTTCATGAATCAACTCCATATATGAAACTTGAATCATCCTCACTAAAGGGAGACGATACATGAATCGAACCCTTGGATTGCAAAGGTCATTAAAAACCTCTCTTTATTCCCAAAAATTCTTCCGATTCATAGAGGGAAGTCACTCTAGACTATGTTCGTGAGTGTTAGCACCGCGGAAAGAGTCCCTTCTCGGAGTCGAGGACTCTATCCCGGACAGTTCCTAGAGCACAAAAAAGGTGCAAGTGGACATAGCGTGTGGAAGATCTTCAAGGGCAAGGAAGGAGTACCAGGCATAGTTACCAAGTAGGAGGTCGGGAAAAAATCGGCTAGGGGAGAAGTCGGAAAAATAAAAAAAAAAAGTCGAAAAAATCGAGAAAGAGTCAGAAAACAAACGGTAGAATTTTTAAAACATATCTATACATAGATGTTACAATAGGCTTTTTGAGCAATACATGATTAAAACACAATTAATCGGGATTAAAACGCGTAAATCGGGATTAAAACGTGAAAATCGTGACTTTTTCATAAAATCATGACTTTCTCAAAAATCGGAAAAAAAGTCGTTTAGCGAACGTTTACTGAATAAGTCCTGTTTAAATTGAGACTTATTCAAAAAATCGGATTTTTTTTATAACAAACGTACCAGGAGACCAGCAATGCGGGAGAAGTGAATCGTCCGTGACAAGTCCATAGAATTGGATAGGAGATCGTGAGTAGTCTTTGAGGGTATATCTATGGCCTTTGTGTGTGATTCCTTTGCTTTGTGCGCATTCGGGCTTGCCTTGGGGTGGTTCTTCCCTTTGGGACCTCCACCTAAATAATCCTTTTGCGCGCTTTACTATTTTGCACATGGATGCTTAGGATTAGACCCTAGTATAATTCATCCCCATTGAAAGAGAGGTTATGTTGGTTTTCAGAGCAAGCTCTAGGTGTTTGAGATAATATTCTATGCTTGCTTCTGCATGTGTTTTGTATTTTGTGCATTGGAGTGAGGTGCGATTGGGTTTGGTCGCTTCAAGAGTTCCCTAGATTTGGTTCCAGAGCTATTGATTAGCCTCTAGCAACCCCCGGTCACAAAGAATACCAAATTGCAAAGAAAACTAAAGGCAAAATGCCCAATCATGTACAGCACCATGGTATATGTGTTCTATGTGTAATATAATCCCCATCTTCCTAGGACTCCATATGAGTTCAAACTCTATATAGGCATACAGTTCCAACAAACAATTACTCAAGCAATTTTTTGGTTCTTCGATTACTGGTTACTTTGATATAAAACTACTTTTATTGTGTAATATCAAAGAGCAGGTTTCAATCTTGGACTTTGTAGCTAATTTTCTCAATATAAGATTTACTTAAAAGATTAGAAATAACTAAAAGAAATATGTTTACCTTCAGTATTTGATACAGATGCTTTGGGTGCTAAATTGGCCACGAAAGAACCATGATGTTTGATTCATATCTCTACAGGCAAATCATATTCCAATTTGGCTGCCATATGAACTCTCATCAATATAAGCTGTGCTACAGTATTAACATACCTGCCAGATATACAGTTAAATAAAATTTAAAAAATTATAAATCATTGCACATAACATGGCAACATATATTTGCTTAATGTACCATCTACTGTACATGATGCCCAGACTATCAATTGCTGTGCACAATGAGCTCACAGGTAGGTTCCATCCGGTAGTATATCGATCGGTTCGCTAGTAACCATATTCACCTGCTCAAATATCTGAAATTATAGATTTTCAGATATGCATCAACGGGAAACAGGATACTGGTAAGAAATACATCAATATGAAGCAGAGTAAAATAGGAAATACACAAAAGGGAAGCAAGTTGACATTTTAAGTTCGATTTGCAATTTTGGATTACAAAAATATCTCAACAGTTTCATCCTTTCTACCTGCTTTGCCGGAAAACTTAGACTGGTATGATCACTAGGCTGTCTGCATAAATTACGCATTCTCAACCTCTGGGGCCTCACATGGTTTAGCTGGGAAAGAGGATTTGACAGGTGTGTACTTGACCTGGATCGTTGATCAAGGGTGCTATCACTTTCAACCTGATTATCCTGATTGGCACGACCCTCCAGATTACCTCCACTGGAAAATGTGGTAAGATTTGATACTCCAACATTTTTCTTAATAGCTGAGACCTTCTTTACAGCCTCTCGTAGAGCACGCATTGCCACATTGTAAACATCTGCAGATGCTGCCCCAGCTTCTGCATATTTTATGGCTTCACGACATAGATTTTTATACCGTGAGGTTGGAGATTCCCGACCACTATGCTGCAGTTCAATCTGGTTCTTCGACATATTCGTATTACTAGAAAAATATTTTCGCTTTCGCAGTTTACGCATTTTCCTTAGAGAACCTAGTAAGTGATTATGCTCCCTTTCAAATTTTGAAACAACCCATTTTCCACAATTATTCTTCTTTATCATGAGCATAGCTTTACAACCTACCCTTGTGGCTTCTCTAGGCCTTTTAATCTTTGCTTCACTACATGCATCTTTCTTCACATAGAATCCCTCTTTAGAGCACACAAATAGACGAGATATAATCGACTTGTCGCGCTTTGAACGATAGTATGTACTAACACGCATGTTAAAGCCCACACGTCGAGAGTATGCAAAATAAAACAGCTTTGCAGCCTCTTCAGATTCAAATTCCATACCTTCATATGGTTCTGAAAATGCATCTCCTTCATACCCAACTAAGGCCTTCTCCATTTCAATCACCTCATCGTCCTCAGCCTCAGAGCATTCATCTTCTGATGCTGTTCGAGGATTAATCACATGATTATGGCCTTTTACTAGTTTTGAAACAACCCATTTTCCTGAATCTCGCCTTTTCACCATTATCATTGCCTTGCAGCCGACCCTTGTAACAGCTCTTGGCCGCTGAAGTCTTTCTTCGTCAATTTCATCTTTCTTTGCACGAAAACCTTCTTTTGAGCATACAATCAACCGAGAAATAATAGAGTTGTCACGTTTTGATCTGTAATAAGAGCTAACACGTGCTCTAAATCCTACACGCCTGGCATACTCCTTGTAGAATATTTGTGCAGATTGTTCAGATTCAAACTCCATACCCTCACGAGGTTCGAGACTAGGATCCCCTTCAGGTGGTACGATTACCATTTCAAGAGAATTACCCATCATTCCTCCATGCAAATTTGTTTCTCTCCCAGTCGGATTTTCTATCATTTCTTCATCCTCACGCACATAAGGGTCGCAATCCAACATTACCACTTTCCCTTGTGTTCCAAGTACATGATTGTGAATCTTTTCACATTTCGAAACAACCCATTTTCCAGAGCTTTGCTTCTTGACCATAATCATGGCTCTACAGCCCACTCTAGTAACCATTCGGGGCCGCTTAGCTCTGCCTTCGCTGTTAGAATCTTTTGTTGAACGGAAACCTTCTCTGGAGCATACAAGTTGACGGGAGATAATTGTTTTGTCACGTTTTGAACGAATGAAAGAACTGACACGTGCTTTGAAGCCCATTTGAGCAGCGTATGCATTATAGAATGTTTTGGCCACCTCTTCAGATTCAAACTCCATACCTTCATATGGTTCAAGAATTGGGCCATCGTCGGATGCAAATAACTCTCTTGCAACAGAACTTTCTATCATTTCATCAACATCGGCTAGACGGTGCTCCACATCAACTGCCAAAAAACATTTTATAAGTAGGCAGAAAGTATTAATTGCATAACTATATTAGGTAAAAGAAAGAAACACTGAAAACGAACAAGCAAAATGGCAACGTACTGAGCTAAAATCTGCTTTACTTTAGGCATCCCTGACAAAAGATAAAATGTATCTGGAATTCTATTACAGTGCATACGATGTAGGTTGTCACTGAAAGAACATGTTATTAGCGTTTGTGATCCATGAATTGCATTAATGATTAAAAGTTGTTTACTAAAAGTCTAAAACAACAAAGTTGTATCAATATTTCTGAAAAATACAACCAAATTTGAGGGTTCACTCTGTCAAAAATATCAATACGCCAGTAGTGCAATCGTGAGCATTCAAAGCCAGCCCACTCGGCCAACTTTGAACATGTGAGCACACATTTCTTAGATAATAACAGGCCTCACACCTCACAGTTATTAAGTGGCACAGCCGCTTCTGTTGTTGAGCAATTGGTTCTGTGTTTAAGACTATAACTACACTCCGCTCTCTAGTAATACATTTTCCTTGACTCTCTCTATCTTTAGGAGTCAGGAATGCATTAATCAAAAGAAGGCCCCCTTTGTCTCCACACACGCACAAACACACACACACATACGCACGCACACGCACGGAGAGAGAGAGAGAGAGAGAGAGAGAGATCTTCGATTGAAGCAGGCTTCATGTTTCTCTTTTTTCGCTCCTTTTTATGTTGGTGAGTGTAGACGTCAAAATTCTTATATGTTGCCATGTTGGAAGCTTCACGAAACATGAATGGTGTCACACCAGTAGTGCACGAAGCCATTATGAACAAACACAGATTTCAGTCATAATACTCACAGTCACAGGTTGCACTAAACATAGCAATAAAAAGCATTTGTGATCCAAATCAATCATCCACAGTGTCCGTCAGGATCTACACATAGTAAGGCCCATTTGGACTAAAATTAATTGCTTTCGTAACTTCCTATGAAGTATGGATACATGTACGGGGTATGGATATAATATGATACGGATACATCGATACGGCAATTTTGCCTACACATAGTAAGGTAGCCACCCCATCACTGCACCAGTGCCTCAGCACTGCACCGCTATCGCCTCACTGTTTTCCCTCTTGTTGCCGTGTGATGTCATTGTTCCTGCCGCAACAACACAAAAAAGAAAAAGAAGTAAAAGAAGGTGAAAAAAAGAATAGGAAGGAAGAGGGGTTGTGCTTGTTTGTTGATCTCATCGTCGTCTTGGTGTCGGGCCGTGATCATTGCTAGCGTCGTTGAGCTTGTTTGATGTGAAAATCGGTATTATCAAGTGTGTGTGATCATTGTGGATTTATCTCTACAAGCTTTAATTTGACAAAAGATGAAACAAGTTCTGATAGCATAAGTAATTTTAATTTCTACAACAAATTCATACGCAATTTTAATGCAGACCCTTCTCATACAAAGACAATGAAGCACATGGTCTTGAGATTCAATCTCATGTGTTGCAATTAGTGTTCCATACAGAGATCTTAATCTTAAGAGGGGTTTTGGCTAGACAAAATTCTCTCAAGTCATACCACCGAAAATTGACAAATTTATAGAAGGAATGCACAAAAAAACAACAGAATGATTCCATCTCTATCGAACTGAATTCGGTTGGTTGGAGATAGATAAATTCCCCAAAATACCTATGTCTACCAATTGACATTGAAGATGGCTAAGCACCAATCCACTGATTCTAGGCCTGCGGGTAGAAATACAACTTATAAAAACGTGTTGGGCGTAAACTGTTGCATTTGGATCCCAGGCCATGGCATAGAGGTCTGGGAACAGTGTGCTGAAGAGAGTGTCATTGATTTATATATCCTCCCAAGACATTATATTATCCTATTAGCGAGTACCAATTTGTTTTCAAACTTGTAGACATCTTGGACCTTAATGATCCCTCTCCACAAAGAAGAGATATTGCCTGACATTCTACTTCTCAATTGTAAGGTCAAAAATTTATTGAAAAAACAAGTTTAAATCAATAATATAAAGAAACTATTATTTTAGGATGCTTAGGAGATGAGTACTTCTATGAATTTCAATTCCATAAATACCAACGAGTTAAGCATGAATAAACAGGATTTCTCCCAAATCTAGTGTTCTGAAAGGCTCAAGGCGCACATGAGGCGCAAAGGTCTCCTAGAGTTTAGGCGCAAGGCGCAACTCAAGGCGCATGCCTGATTGAGGTATATATATATATATATATATATATATATATATATATATATATATATATATATATATATATATATATATATATATATGCACGCAGCGGTGCATCAGACGGCTGCGGTGTGGTGCCGCACTTACCGCATGCCGCATTATAGCATCTCTCTCTCTCTCTCTCTTTCTCTCTCTCTCTCTCTCTCTCTCTCTCTCTCTCTCTCTCTCTCTCTATATATATATATATATATATATATATATATATATATATATATATATATATATATATATATATATATATATATATATATATATATATATATATATATATATATATATATATGAGAAATGCTATAATGCGGCATGCGGTAAGTGCGGCACCGCACCGCAGCCGTCTAATGCACGCAGCGCATGCATCAGACGGCTGCGATGCAGTGCCGCACGTACCACATGCCACATTATAGCATGCCCCTATATATATATATATATATATATATATATATATATATATATTCAAAACATGCATAACTAGATTAAGAAAATGAATCTTAAGACAAAAGATAAATTGGATAGATCGTTGTTGCAACAACACAAATGTTGTAGCCTTGTAGGTTTGAATTATGGCTCTAAATAAGCCATTTAAAATATATTAAATCTTCAAATATGAAATATGTATAATTCAAATTCAATAACCAGTTATAAGATATCAAATGTGATATTATAGCAAATAAAAATAAATAGTGAATGATTGAATGTGTTATTTCATCCGTGTGCTTGTGCACATGTTCTAAATCAGTATGAAATGTGCAAATTGAGAAAGAAAATAAAACTCATTGAATCTTGTAATAGTTGAAATAATATCAAAGTCATCAAATCCAACCCACAATTGCTCATATGGTCCTACCTAAGAACTATAACAAATAATTTTGAATGTAAATAATATTCAATCAATGTGCCAATATTCAGACTATTATAGTCATGAATCAAATCTACTTAATAACTTAATCATATTGTCAAAAATATCAATTGCAAGTAAATAATCGCACATGGTTCAATTAGGTGCGCCTTTTTTGCGCCTGGAGCTTAAGCGCGCGCCTTTTTAATAGAGTCTGGCCTTGTACTTTTTGAGGTGCAGGGGATGAGCCTGAGCCTAGGCGTTCCTTTAATAACACTGCCTAAATCTAATTGTTTTCCTAAAAAAATCAAACAAGGAATAAAAATAAAAAGAAGGTTTATATTATTTTCTATTTCAAAGTTTGATTTGAAAATGCAGATCACAATGAACATGGAGTCCACGGTTGAGTATGACATTTCAATGTCCCGAGATGACAGGAGATGTGGATAGAGACCAATTATTAATATGATTCTCTAAAAAATACCTAGTGTGTTCACGGTAAGATAATTGAGTGTCATCATTACAAAAAACATAGTTGCTAAGATAAGTTAATTATAAAATAGTTTATGTCTCAAAACATGTGTTTTCTAGTTGCACGATTTGTTACAAAATATCGACCTAGAAAAACACATGAAACCTTTAGCTTTATTGACACTTAAACTAAAAATAAATCATATAGTGCTGGTATTGCACAACCATGGTTTGAAACTTTGATTAAAATTCTGAAATTTTGCCGAAATATTTCCGTTTCGGTCAGGGCCGAAACTAAAGGCGGTCCGAAACCTTGACTTGTTCCGATTTCGGCAAAATTTTAGGATTTCGATCCAATTTTTTAAATTTCGGTCTAAATGGTGGGGGTCACCGAAATTTAAGACAAAACAGTGGGGGGGAGGGTTCGAAACCAGATATATTTTGTCGTTTTCGACTAAAAGCAACGGGTGACCACCAAAGCCACGTGTTGCCTCTCATTGCGGTGCTGATTTCGGTGAAGTTGACTATTTCAAGGGCATTTTGATCATTTTGACAAAAATCAGCCCACGGATTTTGCAAAACTTGTGGGATGGTTTCGATGAGCTGGGGGCTTTAAACGAGGGCTGATTTCAACTAGATTTCCACTGAAACCACTAGGTTTCAACCGAAACCACCCAAACTTCACAGGATTTCGTTGGACTTCACTGAAATCCGATTGATTTCGACCGAAGTTGCCAGATCTCGCTGTCGGAATCGTTGGATTTCATTGGATCTTGCTAGATTCGTCGCCCGATTCGTCGGATCTCACCGGACTTCGTCGAATTTCACCGGATCTTGCCTCTAGAGTCTGGATTCACCGGACCTCATTAGACCATCAGAGTCGTCGTAATTTGTCGTTCGGATTTCTACTTATACCATCATCCTCACCGCCCTCACCGGCACAGTTACCTCCGCCACCACTGCCCTCGTCAACACAGTTGCCACCCACCACCACTGTCGTCGTCGACACAGTCATCTCGATAAGCATCTTAACCCCTAGTGTTCTTGCCAACATCTGAGTTGTGGGATAGGTATGTACCCGTCATTTCTGTTGAAGAGTAAAACATCGTTGGGTGGCTTAAGTAGGGCATTCCAAGTAGAGTTCATCTGTATGGGACGAGCAGTAATATTCTTTGGAATGGGATAAGGCGTAATATTATATAGCGAGTAATGTCGTATGCCAGGCTATGCTATCAAAGTCGGGACTAGTCCCCGACTAGTCGCTGGGCGGCATTTTGCCGACCGATTTATTTGGATTTTTTCATTGCTGGGCGGTAGCCCGACTAGTCCCCGACTAGACCCGACTAGCCCGACTAGTCCCCGACTAGACCCGACTAGCCCGACTAGTCCCCGACTAACGACTGCCGACTAGTCCCCAGGCAGCATTTTGCAAGCAAATTTTTTTTTGAAAGAAGTCTTTGCAAGCAATTTTGTTTGGATTTTTTTACATTGGCTCAAAGTCTTGAGTAGCAAAACTCACAACTATGGCTCTTCCCTGTAATCATCTGTTGAGCACCTGAGAATCTCCGATAAAAACATAGACAAATAATTAGTTTATTTGTTGATATTCATATAACCCTATAATCAAAATTGGGGTTGTTCACTGATTAAACATCATCAAACAAACATTGTGATGAATTCTTAGTTCTGAGTCTTTTGGCATGGGCATGAAGCCAATACAACTGTGTTCTGTTAGACTGTTACTTATGTATTTATACCCATGTTGTGAAGTGTGAAGGTATGTATTGTTATTAACCGACTAATATCATATACTTATTGACATTTATACTAGTTCATATATCATATATGTTTAGGGAGGGGGGGAGGGGTTAGAATAAGTTTTGGCCGACTAGTCCCGAATTAGTCCCGACTAGTCCCGACTAGGGCCGACTACCGACTTTGACTGCATAGATGCCAGGACTAGTTCCCTCTCTTCTAGAAGAATATAAATGGTTGTGTTGCTTGATGAGAAATGTGTTAAGGGAGTTGTCGAGAGACAACTAATAAATAAAGCGGCAATATAGAGGGAATAGAGAGACAACGACTGTTGAGAGAAAGGGAAAGATAAAGACAACTATTAACTAATGGCACAAGTTGATGGATAACGTTAAAAAAACAATAAAAATATATCATATATGATTATTATCAAGTTTTTTTTCCCAGTTTATTTGTATTCCATCTTAGTTATTATGGTCCATGCAAGCTTACTATAATTTGGTACTTTGTATGTTTTCTAAAAACATATTGATGTAAATATGTGCAACACAGCCATAAAATATTTAAATTTAAACAGATTTTATAAAAAAAAACATTCAAATGCCTTTTTTTTTACAATTTCAAAAATTTCCCCCACCTCGACCGAACTTTCGAAATTTCAGTTTCGGTGTTGACCGAAACCAGACACGACACCAAAATTGAAAACCTCGCGCACAACATTTGGAATGCAGAATTAATCACCCTATTGTGGTGCCGGACACCATTTCGCATACCAACATCCATCTTAACCCAATATCATAATGAACACATCCCATTCTTTTATAAGAACTTCAATGGCAAACCTATAAATGAATGCAACAGTTATAGCCCTAAATAGAAATAAATGGCGAAGAATGATTGATAAAGCCGACCCCAAGTAAATATCCCTCCCAACAGGGAATGGAGAGAGAGAGAGAAGGGGGGGGGAGGGCGAGAGAGATCAAACCCCAAGAAAGAACAAAGGGTTTAGATCCGGCGTACCAGGGGAAATAATCATGTGAGCCGAGAACATGAATCCCTCCATCTCGGCCACGAAACCCAAGCTCGGATCCCCAATCCTCTTGCTACAGAGCTCAACACAGATAGATTGATGAACAGAGGTAGCCAGAGCGAGAAAGCTAGGGTTTTGGTCAGATTGCTGCGGAGGGTTAAAGGAGGAATCAGTGCAGAGAAACGAGAGATTTCTGGTAGAGAGAGAGAGAGAGGAAAAGTTGCCTCGGTGCACGATACGTCTAATTGCTCCGTGCTTCAGCTAACGTAAACGAAAATAAAATTATCCGGCGCTTATCCGACTGAGCCGCTGCGTACGAACCACGAATCGAAGTTATTATACCTCGAGCAATGCTAATTCCAATATGGAGTATGTACATCGAAATGTGGATATGTCGATCCAATCGACCAATTGGCCTAATGAGTAATGAGCCATATCAGTCGTTGAATCGGCGACATTAGTCGTCAGGTGTGCGATACGTCGTTCTGATCGGCCCAATATGTCATCTCACCTATCAGATGTGAAATTTGTCACGTCGATCGGCTGGCAAGTCATCTTAGCCATCGGATATATATATGTTGCCCAGATCTGCAAATAGACCAATCATCGGATGTGCGATATGTCACCCCCTAGACCACTTTAGTCGTCGGATGTGCAATACGTCGCCCCGATAGACCGAAAGGCCACTTCAGTCGTCAAATGTGTGATACATTACCCCAATCAACCTACCAAGTCGTCTAGCACATTGGAGATGCGACATGTCCCCTAGACCGGCTCCTCACGTAGGTAGGTATGCGCCTCACGTGTTGGATTGCCCTTGGGCGGGGTGCTCGCCTTCGATTAGGAACCTGATGCATAACAGCAGTATGATCGGTTCCTCCCCCAAACCCTAGGGTTTGCGGGTATATATAAACACAAGACAAAGGGGGAGGGGACTCTCCCCCTTGGATAGCTGCCAGCAGCAAGGATGAGAAAGGATCTAAGCATGGGAGGGAGGAGGCCATCATCAGCAACATCAGAACATAGTTGGGTAGGATGGTTGTGTGAATGGTTGTAAGAGTTGGTAGTGTGTATTTTTTGTTTTAAGATCCGTATTAAGACATGTACTTATCAATTGGTATCAGAGGCGTCGATCACCGTGCCTGATGGTACAAGGTTGTCGAAGTTAGATGACGGATTCAACCATTTGAAGGAGGCTTCCGCTTGTCATGAGCAAATATTTGCAGGTCTTCAAGAAGAAGTTCATATTATCAGCTGCATGAATAACATTTCTTGAACTGAGTTTCTTGATGAACCCTATTATAATTAAAGGGTAAATGATATGAAACCCCTGTGAACTTCTGCCCGATTTCGCTTTCCCCCCTGAACTACAAAACCAAGCAGAATACCCCCTGAACTTTGGCATTTTATTACTTAACCCCCTTGTCGGTGCGCAGATTGTTGAGAAAACCATATATATTTCTCAAAGCTGTAAAAATTGTGCATTGAGCTGCATTCTGCTTATGCCTTCAGGTAGCATATGCACCAACAGACATGTGAACACCTGAAATCTATAGCTCATCGTTCGGATGTCTCTGTTCGTTGGTGCGATCATTACTGTCGACTCTATGCAACATCTTGACGACTTCGTCAAGTGGAGGGTCTCCAGGCCGTCGGTACACTTGCTCCCCAATCTTCATTTCATATGCCTCAGGCTGGCTCAGGACAAACTCTTTCAGCTAGCAAAGACAAATGACAGGAGTGAGAAATGAAGTATTCAGATCAAAGTTGTTGACAAGTTAAATGATTTAACCTAAAACCCACAAAGCATTATTAAGAAATATTACAATTGAAGTCATAGTCGGAAAAACAAAAGGAAAGAAAGCGGCAAGCTCGTGCAACATAATCACCAATAAATAAAAATTGAAGGGTAAATTACACTTTACCCGCATGAAGTTTAGTCTAAAATCACTTAAGCTACCTATAGTTAATAAACTACATTTTACCCCCTTCAATTCAGTTTTGATTAGATAGAAATTGCCAAAAGAGGAAATTTAGTAGTTGACAAAAGGGGGTATTGTGCTACCATTGAAAGGACTGATTTGGAACCAAAAAAATTCATGGGGGCTAAGTGATTTTGGGATTAACTTAAGCGGGGTAAAGTGTAATTTATCCAAAATTTAAAAAGGAATTAAGAGGAGGTATACCTCTTCTAAATCCTGTCCCCTCTCCACAGTGAACATGATAGTATTCAGATCAACAGCCATGAACTTGGCCTCAACAGACCCTGTTCGAAGAACCTTGCTCCATCTCATCGCAATCACAGGTACATCATCCTACAAGTTTCAGGAATGATATCAGATGAAAACCCTGGCACTGAGAACTGTTTTGACTATGTCACTTCATATAGCCATCCATCACATTTTACATTGTTGAGAAATAGGAATGGCTGTTATTTTACAAGCTTTAATTTGAAAAAAGATGAAACAAGTTCTGATAGCATAAGTAATTTTAATCTCTACAACATATATGTACACCATTCACAATAGTCTCTCTTAATTACCATTTTGCCTCCTTGCTTCAAGAACCGAAACGCAGAAAATTTCTGCTTTTGATTTTTGGTGCTTTCTGATTTTGGTTTTGGAAAACCAACTTTCTAACCGGATCCCAAACGCACTCAATGTCTTAAACCAAAACCAGTTTGGCAAGCGAAACTTGTTTTGAGACAAAACCAGGCATCCAAAACCAATGCCAAACTCACCCTTAATCTCCAAAAACTTGAAGAAACCATGAAGATATAAGATAATGCTTCTTTCCTATGCAAAACAAGAACAGTAATCAGAAGCGGTAAGTATGAGGGTGTTTGGCATCATTCCGGAACGGTCCGTTTCTATTCCAAGTTGCAAGTTTTAAACAGGAACAGATAGTATTAGTTCCGGTGGAACGAAAGAGTTGGGAACGATAATATATCACTCCGTGCGTTTCTATGCTAACTGGAACGTTAAACCATCTAATTACTCTAGAAATAGTAACTGATGGGATTACCCTCTTCTAGATGAAGATTAAGCAGAACAGCTGTTCCTCGTGCCAAACACCCCCTAAAGAACACAATGTAAGTTGATAGTCTATTTGTAGGCTGACAAAAAGTTTACAGCCCTGAGGCTGATGAAAAATTTTAGTTAAAGAATACTAAACTACTATTTGAAAGAACATGAAGATCCAAAAACCTGCAAATGGCTCAAAAGGAGATTATAAGATAGAAATTTAAAAGCCACAACCGTTAGCTAGTCAATTCAATGCATGACTACTGAAATTTCCAATGCAAGCTCTAATTAAGATGTAAATCTATCAGTGGGGAGAGTGTGGGATATGGGTATGATACGATACAGATAAGGATACAATAAATTCAGGGACAAAATTTTGCAAATAACTATGACATTCACAGAAAACAAGCACCAAAGAAAAAAAAATCACAAGGAAGACACCATAGAAGAAGATCACATCAAGAACTAACATCCCAAAACATACTTGAAGGACTAATGAACTAGGTTTTTCAGTCAAAAACTTAATTACTAGCACAAATTAAAAGAATATAGAAAGTCCAAATCATCCCCAAAGAAGAACACAGGAAGCTAACCCCCCAGGGGAGAGGACAAATTGGCAAGCAACTGATACTTGGGTGAGGAGGTTGTGTGTTCAACCCCTCACCCCCCTCAATTTACCTAGGAGTGCAGTCGGAAATTTCGGGATTCACTCCCGGAGGGATTAGTAGTCTGAGTCTGAAGTGGGTCATTGCCCAAAAGGTTTCGGGACACCCGCCAATCTTAAAAAGAAAAAAAGGGATAATTGGTGACTAATCCCTGACCCAACATTTGATTTAACATAAAGGACATCCAAAAATGGTCGGTTACGTCAGGTCCTTCCATTTGCCAAATGTCCACTTTACCCCCTACATGCAACGTACTGTACAAGGAGAAATCACGTGGAAAGTAGCACTTCTGCAATGAACAAAAGTGATTGCTACAGTGATTTCACTATAGCAAAAAAATTTCAAAAAAAAAAACATGATTTCACAAAAAAAAAATTTGCTAAAATGATTTCACTATAGCAAAGAGAAAAAATTCGGTACCAAAGAGGAACAATTGATTTTCACTGTAGCAATTGTTTCTCTTTAGTACTGAATTGTTGCTCCTTGTTACTGTGTACCAAAGAGACTTTACGAGGGCAAAGTGTAATTTACCCAAATTTTTTTGCTACAGTGAAATCATTGTAGCAATTGTTCCTCTTTAGTACCGAATTGTTGCTCTTTGATACAGTGTACCAAAGAGAAACAATTTGGTACTAAAGAGGAACAATTGCTACAGTGATTTCACTATAGCAAAAAGTTTGGGTAAATTATACTTTGCCCCCCTAAAGTTCGATTCAATAACACTTAACCCCACCATAGTTTAAAAACTACATTTTGCCCGCTTCAATTCAGTATTGATCAGATAAAAATTACCAAATGAGGAAATTAAGTAGTTGACAATTTGACAAAAGGGGGTATTGTGCTAGTTTTTCAAACTTTTGAGTGCGATTTGGAACAAAATAAACAACAGGGAGTTAAGTGCTTTTGAACAAAACTTCATGGGGGCAAAGTGTTATTTACCCAAAAAATTTAGACGATATTTTGTTAAAATAAATTGCTATAGTGATTTCATTGTAGCAAAGAGCAACAATTCGCCACTAAAGAGAAATAATTTGTAATGTACTGTAGCATCCATTTGTTGCATTGAAAGTAAAGTGGGCTTTTAATTATGGATATATTTTGTCCTTTAACGGGAATAAAAGTCAATGAAGGGAGCTGCTCCAAGTGTATATGTTTCAAGAGGGACCTGGTGTGTATAGGAATATTTGGAAGTCCTTTACGTTAATCAAATCCTATGTCAGGGACCTACAACCAGCTCTCCAAAAAAATCACACACACACACACACACACACACACACACACATATATATAGGGGGCTGTTAGGTTGAGCTGTGAGCTGCCAGTTTAGAAAGTGAGTTGCGCTCACTTTAACCCCCTAGAAGTTATAGAATTTGATGAAATTTGGTGAGGGTGTTGTCTATGGTAAGATGATCATCGTCACCAATTTTCATCAAATTCTAAAACTTCTAAAACCATTTGACCCCCCTTGACAACACCCTCACCAAATTTCATCAAATTCTAAAACTCCTAGGGGGGTCAAAGTGAGCACAGCTCACTTTCTCCTCCGGCAGCTCACAGTTCACTGTAACATTCCTCTCTCTCTCTCTCTCTCTCTCTCTGTATATATATATATATATATATATATATATATATATATATATATATATATATATATATATATATATATATATATATATACACACAGAGAGAGAGAGAGGAATGTTATAGTGAGCTGTGAGCTGCCGGTTTAGAAAGTGAGCTGCGGGTATTTTGACCCCCCTAGGACTTTTGGAATTTGATGAAATTTGGTGAGGGTGTTGTCTAGGGTAAGATGATCATCCTCACCAATTTTTATCAAATTCCAAAACTTTTAAAGGGTCAAATGGTCGAAGCAAAATCTGACGTCCACAATCACCGTTAAAATATGCAGATTTTGCTTCGACCATTTGACCCCCCTAGAAGTTTTGGAATTTGATGAAAATTGGTGAGGATGATCATCTTACCCTAAACAACACCATCACCAAATTTCATCAAATTCCAAAACTTTTAGGGGGTCAAAATACCCGCAGCTCATTTTCTCCTACCGTAGCTCATAGCTCACATGCTTAGGTGCGGTCTGTGGTCCGTGCGGTCCACAGTCTGCAGCCGTCTGATTCACCCGCCGCGTGCATCGGATGCACGGAGTGGTGCATCAGATGGCTGCGGACCGCAGCACCTAAGCATACATCTATATAACATGGCACGGCGCTTTCGTGCTGACTAGACAAAATGGCACCAAAGCTGACTAGACAAAAAAACGCTGACTAGACTAGACTCTCTCTCATCCCACAATCTAAATCTAAATCGGGTTGCATATGAGAGAGGGAGCTGCATATGGAAAGATCTTTAGAGAGATAGGGGGCTGCATATGGAAAGATCTCATTCCCCCTTTCACTCCCTTGCCCCCCCTTCCCCAACGACCCCGCCCCCCCCCCCCCTTCACGCCCCTCTATCCCATAAGGTGCTGGCCCTCCGATGCACGTGGATCATATTCGGCCCTCCAATGAGGCAGTCCCACAGTGAGATCTTGGGATTGCAAGGATTTCTCTTTTTATAACTTCAGGAATGCCAGGAGGTTCCTTCTGGATCGGGATGTGGCACTGATCACAGCCATCCGCTCCAACCAAGTCTTCAAGGAACAGTTCTGGAAAGATCTCATGCCCCCCTCTGATCGGGATGTGTCGCTGATCACAGCACACGGATCGCACCCCCTCTCTTTACACCTAGCAGTTGGGTGTGACCAAGAGGTGGTGGCCAATGATCAAACTGAACATGAGGACATAACACTTCCAGACCTATTAAATCAGACCGACGTAGCCAAACACGCGGTTACCCCGAGTAATGTCGCTTCAAAGGTACGGTGTTAGTCCTTTTTGATATATATATAAATTATATTTGTATTCTTAATCAAGTTTAAATCAAATTTATTGGGTCACTTAGTATAAGCTTTCATATCAAGGTTAAATCGTTTATTGGGTCACTTAGTATACAATACTGGTAAAATAGGAATACAGTTTTATATACTACCTTTAGATACCTTTTATTAAAAAACTAAAATTTAAGTGATATATTTTCTAAAATATGATATATAATGAATATATTAATAACTGCAATAGGCTTCATATCTTCAAACGGAACGTGAGTTTTTAGAGATTTCAACATTGCAAATAGAGCAACAGAATAAAACAAGAAAGGATCCGAAGACAACATTCCAGTCACGTTCAACGCGGCAGCTTGCTAGAAGGCAAAGGAAAAAGGAGGAAAGAGCCAAGGAAAAGGCCGTGCCGATGGGACCATTTCACAATTTAGAATTTTCGGCTGAAAATCTTGAGATATCAGATAACCATGTATTGCAACAAGGGCGACAGAAGAAATCAAGAAAGGATCCTGAGACATGTTTTTGTCACGTTCTGCGGGTCAACTTGCTAGGAGGCAAAGGGAAAAGGAGGAAAGAACAAAAAGGAATGGCGTGATGATAGTACCATTTGATAATTTAGAATGTCCTGGTGGAAATCTAGAGATATCAGATAACCCTATATGTCATTCACGTTCAGTTAATCAACTTGCTAACATCGAAAGAGAAAGGGAGGGAAGATGCAAGACAAATGCCGTAGCGATATTATCAGCTGAAAATCTGGAACAACATCCGGTTCTAAATCCTGAGCCACCACTGGTTGAAAATCTGGAACAACACCTGGTTGTAAATCCCGAGCCACCATTGGTTGAAAATCCAGAACTTCAGCTGGTGCCCAACACATAAGTTGCATATTTTTAACATAGACTTATCATTTATTGTTGTCATTATCATTTGTAAGATATAACAAAACCTGTATTGTAAACTTGAACTTAGGAATATGTTATTTGGTATACAGAAATAGAGAACTAGATACATCTGATGAGGATGAGGACTTGAATAAACCTATATTACATCGAGAACAACTAGATAGTCATTTCCTTGGTCGGATGGATGTCGTGTGCCCCACATGTTCGGCTTTGCATTTTATTGAGGAGCGATTAGCTAAATCCTCTGTGAGGTCACCAAGATTCGGTACAAGTGCTAACTCTTACAATCAATATGCGACTAGCTTCAGGGAACAATCAAAATGTTGCTTTTGCAGAGTTCTTGCAATAGGTATTGATTAGATTCAATTCCAATAATCAATTTTGATTATTGTTCTATATTATTCGTACGCATTCTCAAAATTCGTATGCATGTCTTACGATATCCCTCATATATTCCAGGTCGGCACAAACCCGCAAGAGGAATTGGAAATACCATCAGAGATGCGCAGGTGCCCCACACTGCGTGATCTGATCACCATGGTGTACCCAAACCTGGACGTGATCGAGGTCGTTACGCCACGATACTTGACGGAGCGGATTATACTGTCCGCAAGAAACGACGACGTTGACGTGATCAATCGTGCAGCGTTAGACCAGTTTCCGGGGGAGTCCAAGTGCTACTTCGCAGCAGACTCGATTGCAGATGACGAAAACGATCGGAATATTACATCCCGATACCCTCTTGAGTTCTTGAACTCACTAAACCCCTCAGGATTACCACCGTTCAAGTTGGAGCTCAAGGTAGGGAGTCCGGTCATACTTCTCAGAAATATCGCTCCGAAAGATGGTCTTTGCAATGACACACGACTCATGGTGTCCAGATGCGCGACGCGGATCATCGAAGCAAGGATTCTAACCGGCGATAAAGCTGGCAACCTGGTTTTCATCCCAAGGATATCCTTGACCCCGTCAAATTCAGAGATCACAATCAACATGACAAAACGCCAGTTTCCGGTCCGACTTGCGTACGCTATGACAATCAATAAGTCTCAGGGACAATCCGTGTCAGTCATCGGTGTTGATCTACGTACTGTGGTATTCACTCATGGACAACTGTACGTGGCACTCTCCCGGTGCACGAATTTTGAATCTGTCAGCGTTCTACTCCCGAAAGAAAGTCCAAACACCACGACAAATATTGTCTACCCAGAGGTTCTGTTGTAAATCAAAGGTAGGAATCGATGCACACACTTTATTTTTAATATTATTCTTCGGGAAAGTACGTTAGATAATTTCTAACTCCATGCATTGTTATATTTCAGGAGTGCTTCATCTGCCACGATACTAGACGAGTGGAATGCCTGAGGACCTGCTGCCTGTGTGACTACACCGTCCACACGTAAGGAAACCTCATAACCTGCTGCCTATGTGACTACACCGCCCACTACTGCCTGTGTTTCACACAAATTATTGTTTTCAACAGGTATTGCGTCAAGGACGAGGACTCATCTCCTTCGAAGGGTTGGCTTTGCCCGATGGATAAGGCCATAGTCGATGATTTAGCACACGATGTCGCTTAGAGATAATAGCTTTGATCTCAAATGTTTAAATATTTTGGTAGTAGCGTATTGTTCATTTATAGCAGATTGTTAGTCATACTATCTATATGGTAGTAACTTTGTTGTTTTTGTCTCGAAGAATGCAAGAAGTTCATAGAGAAAAATCAATTTTTGAGTCATACCGTTGGGCACCTTTCATCCCTGTTGTGCAGCATAGTTCCATGCTAACTGTATTGCTGCTGCTTTCAAAATATAGATTGAGAAATGTCCTAGTGATTAAAGTGGAGAAGCCTTACATTAAGAATTTTATTACACAATCAGCGGTTGTACAGGGTCTCAAACAATGCAAAGGAAGGGACTGGTTTGATTGCATTGCTGCACATCCTCTTTCAGATCTTGGACTTCCTTTTATGTCATCTGATGAGGTTTTTCCATATTGCCGAATTATTTAAGTGAACTATTATATTTCTCTTCCATTTTCTTTGCAACATCAGTTCTATATCTATTTGATCTTACAGTAAACTGTCTTATGTCTCTCAGTCTAAGGTTCTGTCTAGAATTTTCTAGGGATTAGTTAATGTGCTTGACTATTTTTCACGTTTAACCATTTCTTAGTTTGTATAGCATGTGTTTTTCATTCCCTTTAATGGGTGATGGATAATTACTGCACAATGGACTGTGAGGTGCCTGATGAAGCTGCATCACATACTGAGCTCATATTGATATTCACTTTAGTTTTTAGGCTTACTTCACTTTAATTCACCCCAGATGGAAACAAACACCGGCAAGTTAACTGTGTGTACTTTGATATATTTATGGTTATTTTGACTTTGCCCCCCAAATTTTGAAAAGTTAGTTTTGGGGGGTAAAGTCTAATTAATGAAAATATGGGGTGCAAAGTCTAATTCAAGGCAAAATTTTGGGGGCACAGTCAAAATAACCCAATGATCAGGGCTAGCAATGGTCTGGGACCGGGTAGGCCTCGATCAAGGCTGGTTCCAGGGCCATTTTTTTTGGGGGCCGAAGCAAGAGCCCATTTCAAAATGGGCTTTAAATACAAGGGTCAAGACTAAGCCCGTATCAATGATTCAGGCCTAGGCTGGTCCCTTGCCCGATGATGTCCCTTGCGGAAACCTCCCTCATGTACCCAGGTGCAATACTTCACGTACATTTGAAGTATTACATGTGTGTACATATAGTGTGTACATATTGCACAGCATCTGTGCACATGAGGGAGGTTTTGGTAAATAGACTATTAGTTGGGGAGGAATTAGCACATATTCCTAAAGTTTTTTATTTAATCTTCTTTCAGTATTCCAATTGGAACGTTCTGAGTGTACTGCAAATACTATGCTCTTTTATGTATCGCTTTTCAACCTCATTTCACATAGCGCATGATAAATTCCTCATGAGCCTGTTCTGGAGAACTCACAGCAAAGTACTTGATGAAGAATCTAATTTGCATTTGGACCTGTCTTTCTAACAGGTCTTTTTGCATTCTACTCTCTAAATTTCAAAGTTGTACTTGCATGTGAAGTTTCCAGTCTTGACAATAGTGTGCTAGGTTCCTCAAATCCTACTTAAATTTTGTAGCTCATTATTGAGGTAACTAGAAAAATAGAGGTTACATTCGACAGAGCTCCTGATTTTGTAAGATATAAGACAAATGAAATAAAATTTGCAGTTAAATTGAAATGAATATTGGTGTGTCATTTGATTTTGGCTATTTACTTCAGAGCTTCCTTTAGCGGCTGACAGGTGTGTTGCCATCGAAGGCGGCCTGCTGCAGTGTAGACAGGCATGGGCATGCAATTTTGGACCCGAAACGGCTAACCCGACACACGACCCGACTCGAAATTAGCAGGTCTGGGTCAAACGAAATCGGGTCGTAAACGGATCGACACGACGGACCCGTTTAGTAAATGGGTCGGGTCTGGTTTTTGTATCCGACCTATTTAATACCCTTTTAAAAACCAATGGGTTGGGCCAGTATTGCCGTCGAAAGTTTTTTGTTGCCGAAGATGGTCAGCTGCATTGTCGCCGAATACGACGGTGTGGGTGGCGATGCCCAAGGTGTGTCCTGCCGTCGAAGGCGGTCCGTTTTTTTGCCGACAGCTGTGTTGCCGCCGAAGGCGGCCCGCTGCAGTGCCGACAGGCACGGGCATGCACTAGTATATATATATGGGGAGGGATACTCTTACTCATGGCCTCTTACTCATATAGTTACCTATGATCCGAGTCGTCCATTAGATCCCAACGTATGGTTCGGATTAAATGGGGAGTTAAAACAATGGTGTCCGTATTAAAAACCTGTATTAAAAGCCCGCATTTAATGCGGACACCATTGCTTTGACTCCCCATCTAATCCGAACCGTACGTCGGGATCTAATGGACGGCCCGGATCATAGGTAACTATATAAGTAAGAGGCCATGAGTACACACACATATATATATATATATAGGGCTATTACAGTGAGTTGTGGGCTGCCGGGGGGGAAAGTGAGCTGCGGGTATTTTGACCCCCAAAGAAGTTATGGAATTTGATGAAATTTGGTGAGGTTGTTGTCTAGGATAAGATGATCATCCTCACCAATTTTCATCAAATTCCAAAACTTCTAAGGGGGTCAAATGGTCGAAGCAATTTTAACGGTGACTACGGACGGCAGAAATTGCTTCGACCATTTGACCCCCCTAGAAGTTTTGGAATTTGATGAAAATTGGTAAGGATGATCATCTTATCCTAGGAAACAACCTCACCAAATTTCATCAAATTCCATAACTTCTTGGGGGGTCAAAATACCCGCAGCTCACTTTGCCCCCCGGCAGCCCACAGCTCACTGTAACAGCCCTCTCTCTCTCTCTCTCTCTCTCTCTCTCTCTCTCTCTCTCTATCTATATATATATATATATATATATATATATATATATATATATATATATATATATATATATATATAGGGTTATGCTATGGTGCGACGGATTATCATGCGGCTAACGTGCAGCCACCTCTATGGTGGCTACGTGTACTTTTTTTTTTTCCAAGGGTGATCACCTACCCCTTGATGAGCCACATATCAAAAATCAACTCATTCTAAGACCTATAGGTGTCTCAAATGTGCTCGGCAATTTTGACCGTTCATTTGAACGGTCAAAATTGCCGAGCACATTTAAAGCACCTATAGGTCTTAAAATGAGTTGATTTTTGACATGTGGCTCATCAAGGGGTAGGTGATCACCCTCCGAAGAACGATCAAAAATGTCGAGCACATTTGAAGCACTTATTGGTCTTAGAATGAGTTGATTTTTGACATGTGGCTCATCAAGGGGTAGGTGATCACCCTCGGAAAAAAAAAATTAAAAAACAAATGTACACGTGGCCACTATAGAGGTGGTCGCACGTTAGCCGCATGATAATCCGCCTCACCATAGCATAACCCTATATATATATATATATATATATATATATATATATAGAGAGAGAGAGAGAGAGAGAGGAATGATAAAATGCGGCGTGCAGTGTCGCACCGCAGCCGCCTGATGCACCGCTGCGGTGCGTACGATGCACGCAGCGATGCATCAGGCGGCTGCGGTGCGACACCGCATGCACCGCACGCCGCATCCTAACACGCCCCTATATATATATATATATATATATATATATATATATATATATATATATATATATATATATAATATATATATATATATATATATATATATATATATATATATATATATATATATATATATATAAAAGCTACTTACTATTCATATTCCAAATTGCACGAAATATATAAGAAAATGCTAATGTGCAGCGGATTAATGTGAGGCTAACGTGCGGCCAAGTGCATGGAAGCATGTGTAGATTTTCTTTTTAAAAACAAAATTTCGAGCGTGATTACCTACCTCTTGATGAGCCACATGTCAAAAATCAACTCATTCTAAGACGTATAGCTGCTTCAAATGTGCTCGGCATTTTTGACCGTTTGAACGGTCAAAAATGCCGAGCACATTTGAAGCACCTATAGGTCTTAGAATGAGTTGATTTTTGACATGTGGCTCATCAAGGGGTAGGTGATCACCCTCGAAAAAAAAAATTAAAAAAAAAATGTACACGTGGCCACCATAGAGGTGGCCGCACGTTAGCCGCATGATAATCCGCCGCACCATAGCATATATATATATATATATATATATATATATATATATATATATATATATATATATATATATATATATATATATATATATATATATATATATATATAGGCATGCTATAATGCGGCATGTGGTAAGTACGGCACCGCACTACAACCGTCTGACAGCGGGTGCATCAGACGGCTGGGATGTGATGCCGCACTTACCACATGCCGCATTATAGCATGCCCCTATATATATACTAGTAATACCCGTGCCTGTCGGCACGCCAAAAATTTCCAGGGCGAGGACAACATTTCGAGGAAAGTGACAATACTTAAAAGGTGGCCAAATTTTTTTAAGGGAGATGATAATATTTTGAGGGTAGAAACAAAATATTTCAAGTGCAGCAAAAGATTTCGAGGCAAAAAATTTTGAATGCATGCAAAATATTTTGAGGGCAATGCAAAAATTTATAGAACAGTGACAATATATTGACGATGGTGACAGTTACACGACAGTCTTGAGAGGAAAGGACTACACGGTAGTCGTGGGTCCCGATGGCATGATTCTGAGAGAAAAGATGGGGAACAAAGAGGCTGTAAGGATGGGGAACAGAGAGGCTGTAAGGTCGGTCGCCTCGTCGACCTCGGCATGGCGTGGTGACAGGGCGTCGCCACCGTCACCCCGCCAACCTCATCGTTCTCGCCCACCTCATCCTTACTGCCGTCCCAGGCTCCTGCTACGGCATCCCCTTCCTCGTCCTCGCCCACTCCGCCTTCGACGTCCGCAGCGCGCACGTCCCCTCCCTCCTTCGCACTCTTCCCATATTGGTGAACCGCAAGCGACAATGGTGATGATGGTGGTGGGCACGGGATGGTGGCGGCAGTGGTGGTGGTGATGGTGGTGGTGGTGGTGGTGGTGGTGGTGATGACGGTGGGAAGAAGGGGGAGAGAGAGAGAGAGAATACTAAAACTGGGCCTCCCTCGGCTTTTGCATTGACCAAACACCAAATTAAAAAAGAATTAAATACTAAAACCCCAAATTCTAATATTGATAAGAGATATCATCTGATAATTTGATATATATATCCAGCAAACACATGTAACATAAAACAAAAAAATTACCCCATGTGGCCAATCCATGGGTGACTTGCACCAAAGACTGAGCATCAATATTTATCGATTAGATGATTGAACTTAAAATTTTTGAACACAGTTACAATATTTTTTGAACTCAATTTTGTGTGCTCCTAACAATATTTTTTGAATTCAAAATCTTTGAACACACGGATATAAATAAGAAACACAGTTACAATTTTTATTCTATATAAAGAAGCAAAAAAAAAAAAAACTGATATTAGTGGTGCTCTGGAGGTGGGTTCGGTTGGTGTTGGTTGAGGATTGCTGTGAACATAGGAGAAACACCAAAACAGAAAAATGAAAACACCAAAACAGAAAAATGGCATGGGTAACAACAATAAATAGGAAAAAAAAAACATACAGAAAAATCTATCATAGATAAAAAAAAAATTGGAATAGAATGCTGATTATTTCAGTGATTACCAACATATCACAGTGACTAAATCCAACAATTGTTATTCATTTTTTACACATACTACTGATATCAAAATATCACAATGATTGAATCCTCCCTCATCTCCATATCTCTTTGATGTTGCTGCTATATCGGAAGGAGAAAAGAAAAAAATACAAAAAAAAATACAAAGAGCTAAAAAATAAGAAATAAAAAATCATTGTTCCCACCCATCATCTACCCCATTATTATCTCCCCATCTTCTTCTCCTTCCTTTCTCACCCTCCTCTTTCTTCCATCTCTTTCTGATATGCAGAAAATGTACAGAAGCATCAAAAGGTAGTTGCTTATGTTGTTGTCGTAGTTTGGATGGACTGGCGGGATTAAATACCCTCATCATCTCCCGGCGAAGTCCTCAGCCTTGACGACCACATAAGAGTGAGAGATGATCACTAAAACCCAAAACAAAGGGATAAAGAAAGGGAAAGAAAAAAAGAAGATGATCAGCAAATACCTCACCTCGATTATCAATCGGAAAAAAACACACTTCAAATTCATTTTAGGTCGTTTGGGAAGCTATCAATCAGGTCGTTTGGGATTGAGATCGGGATCGGGGTCAGGATGCAGCTCAGGGATGCAGATCTGAGTCATTCAAACCAGGAAAAACAATTAGAGAAAGAGAATAAGAGAGAGAGAGATTTTCATTCTCCATTGTTGTGGTGGTTTGGATGGATCGGCGGGATTAAATCCCCTCATTATCGATCGGCGAAGTCTGCAGCCTCGACCACATGAGAGAAAGAGAGATGATCAATAAACCATAAAACAAAGAGATAAAATAACAAAAAAAAAAGAAACTAAACCCAATTTTATCAAACAACATTATTTGGCATCGGCGGCGGCCATCGGAGAATAAGAAGGGAGAAAGGGGCCTACCTTGCTTCTCGGAACGGAGGTGATGGAGAGGGCGGTGCGTTGTCCCGACTGGGCGAGAGGGGTGATGGAGGAGGAGAGCGCGTCGAGGAGGAGGTGCTGTCGTCCCCCCCCCCCCCCCCCCCCCCCCTCCTCTCATTCATCGAGAGGGATCTCAAAATAAAAAGAAGAAGAGGATTGAGAGAGAGAGAGAGGCGTCCGAGCAGGAGAAGGGATTCAGAGAGAGTCCGTGCGATCGGGCGCGATTTGGGGAGGTTATCGTGGGATCGTGGGGTATGATTTGGGGTGTCTGTTAAGGAAAGTGTGGGTGGGCAGCATTTATTCAATAGCAACTTCTGGTTACAAATTGAGCGGCACTCGATCAAGGTGAGGCCTATGTGCAACGGATGGCTGTGATTGTGTTGGCAAAATTGGTTGGTGGGTAGCTGTTCGGCTAGATTCAGTTGTGTTTAAATTCTCATTTACATCCCTTCCTCTATTAGCTGCTTTTGCCTCTTATCCGTGCAATCTCAAGCATATGAGTGAGGACTATGTGCAACGGATGACTATGATCGTGTGGTTAAGAGTGGGTTAGAGAGTGACGATCACAACCGTTGTTTGTACCCCCCCATAAAACTGTCCCCTATTATATAGATATATGTATAATCATATATATAAAACCCACATAAAAGCTACTTACTATTCACATTCCAAATTGCACGAAATATTCATGAAATCCTATCTATTAGCCTCAATGAAACAAATTTTAGATCGTAAACCAAATGGGACACAAATAGACGAAGGGATTTGGGGCACATCAGATCCTTACCCTCGAGCGACGGACGCCCAACCGGAGCTTGACGAAGCCCATGGACGGACCGGTGTGGCGCCTCATCATCTCGGCCTGGATCTCCGACGGGCTCATCTTGTATAAGTCCGGCGGGGGGTCGAGCGACGGCGCGGGGCTCTTCCGCTTCCCCCATTGCTTCCAAGCCTCGTCCTCCTCGTCGTCCACCACGTCATCGAGGTCGTCCTGTATACTCACCGTCCTCTTCGCATCGGAGATCTCCACCAAGAGGAGGAGGAGGAGGAGAAAGAAACCCAGGTTGATCCGTGCAGGATTCTGCCTGTTCTCCATCGGGGTGACTTCACGTCTTGGTGATCTCGAAATTTCTTTTCCTCACTATGGCTAGCCGTTGGCCCGTTGGGCACTCGCACGTGATTGGCATGAAATCAGATTAGATGCTTCGTCAAATTCGCAAGTTCAACCTTAACCTCAACCAAATAAATGTTAGGGGGAATTAGCAAAGAAGAGCATCTTAGATATCCTTTTCCAACAGCAGTCTAGATCACATTTTCATTTGAGTTCCAACCCCTAGGAACAAAAATGTCCCTTCTCCCCCTTCGAATTTAGGATTTCTGCCACCCCCCTCCTATCGCCACCGGACCTAACCGAACCCCCCCTCCCCTACCGTCGCCGGACCTAATCGAAGCCCCCCTCCTCCCCTCCCTCGGCCGGCCGAACCTAATCTACAGGCCATGGGATGAATCCTAAACCTAGAAATCCCAAACCTTAGACCTAACCGAATCCCCGTCGCCGCTGCAGCTACTGCCTCCATCGCTAGCGTCCGTCGCTGCCGCTGCAGCCTCCATCGCTCATGCCCGAAGCCAATGTCGCCTCCATCGCTCGTGCCCGCCGCTGCCCGCCTCTACCCCCCACCTGCACCTCCGCCCCCCCCCCCCCCCCCCCCCCCCCCTCGCGCGACCGCCGGCCGGGCTTGAGAGAGATGAAGGGAGGGTGGTCTCGGCATTAAAAAACAAGGGGAGGGTTTTTCCTAAAGTTTGGAGTGGTTAGAGGGGCTGGAGCTCAAATGAAATGTTTCAGTGGGTTTATCATAATGTGGGGTTGGTTAGAGGGGTCTTAGGCTAATAACCCCTAAATTTTATCGAACCGCACAAAACCAAAAATAAGTCTGTTTTCTTAACCAAAAATAAATAAATAAATTACACTAACACCCCTTATTATCTGACAATTACACTGACACCCCTCTCATTTCTGAAATTACACTAACACCCCCTATCATGCTTGTCTCCTAAGCGGCGTTAACGAATGAAAAAAACTCTTGAATTTACCCCTTCCACCACCACCTCCTCCTCCTCCTCCTCTCCATCAATTCGACCACCGCCCTTTCAACTCCTCTCCACCACTAATACATTTCTTTATCTTCCTTGATTTCGGCCACCATATTACCACACCACCATCTCTTCCTCAACTTCCACCACCCCCACTTCAATTTTGGCCAAGGCATGGAGGGAGGGGAATGTGTGGTGTCAGCCAAGGGGAAGAGAAAGAAGAAAGGGGGGGGGGGGGGGATGGGGTTTCGGCCACCACCTTCTTCTCCTCCTCCACCACCACGTTCCACCCTCCCCCCTCCATCATTTCGGCCAAAGATGAAGAAGGGACAAGGGGGTGGTGATTTCAGTCGTGCATGGGGGAAAGAAAAAGAAGAAGAGAAGGAGGAAAGAGGAGTTGATTTCATGTAGATCTTTCCAAAATTCATGGGGAGAGATTGCTAAAGAATGGTCGGATCTTGGTAAAGCTCGCGCGGATGATGGCCAGATCTGGGCATAGATCACTAGGGGATAATCGAATCTGGGCTGAGATCATCAGAAGATAGCAGACCTGGACGAAGTTGGCCGGATATGCATGCACCATAAACCTCTTTCTCTCCCCTGCCATTTATCTTTTCTCTCTCATGTGAAAAAATCAGAGCATGCTTGTTTAAAGAGGTGAGGGTAAACAAAACATTTCTAAATTAAAATGGGCCGACATCAGCATATGTCAGTATTCCCCATCCATTTCTCTAACTGTTGACTAACAGGTGGGGCTATCTGATACAGATAATTAAACTATAAGGGTGCCAGTGTAATTTCAGAAATGAGAGGGGGTGTCAGTGTAATTGTCAGATAATCCAAGCGGTGTCAGTGTAATTTACCCTAAAAAAAGGGGTAATAAGCCTACTGCCTACAGCCCCTCTAACCAACCCAACATTAGGATAAACCTTTCTTCTTCATTTTTTAATCCCAAGACCACCTCACCTCCTCTCCTCTCTCGATCAGCCATGGCGGAGGCGACAAACTCGAGCGGCGGAGGCAGTCGCGAGCAGCGGTGAAGGAGGCGGCGGGCATGAGCAGCGCAGGCGAAGGTGGTAGCAGCGACGACGAGTTGGGTTTAGGTTTAGGATTAGTGGTAGCAAAGCATAAATTCGAAATAAGGTAAGGGGCATTTTTGTCCATAGGGGTCTGAGCTCAAATGAAAAGGTTGTCGGGACTGCAATTCAAAACCATCTCCTAAAATAGGCTTTTCGCAAAGTCCCTTATGCTTTACACCCAGCCACGACAGGTGCATCACACCCTTATGCTTTTTACATTCAATTCGACAATCGAGATGCATCCATAAAATAAGGAATGGTCGAGATGCATCTTATTTGCATTTTACACCAGTCAAGATAAGTTCATCACACCCATACCCTTTTTACATTCAATCCGACGGTTGAGATGCATTCGATCTATACTCAGCCACGAAGGTTTATGCTCCCGTGGTGAATGCTTCAGGCTCATCTGGACTGTCTAATATGCACTTTATACCTAGCCACGATAGGTGAATCACATCCATACCCCTTTTACATTCAATCTGATAATCGAGATGTATATGTAACAATACGGAATGGTAGAGATTCATTAGATCTATAATTTTCCCCAGCCACGACAGGTGCATCACACCCTTATGTTTTTTACATTCAATCCGACGATCGAGATGCATTCATAAAATAAGGAACGGTCGAGATGCATCTTATTTGTATTTTACACTAGTCAAGATAAGTTCATCACACCCATACCCTTTTTACATTCAATCTGACGGTTGAGATGCATTCAATCTATACTTATCCACGAAGGTTTATGCTCCCGTGGTGAATGCTTCAGGCGTATTTGGACTGTCTAATATGCACTTTATACCCAGCCACGACAGGTGAATCACATCCATACCCCTTTTACATTCAATCTGATAATCGAGATGTATATGTAACAATACGGAATGGTAGAGATTCATTCGATCTATAATTTACACCCAGCCACGACAGGTGCATCACACCCTTATGCTTTTTACATTCAATCCAACGATCGAGATGCATCCATAAAATAAGGAACGGTCGAGATGAATCTGATTTGTATTTTACACCGGTCAAGATTGTGGGGGAGGATTTTGACCGTCGTACGTGACCCTCCTCCAACAATCGATTGAAGGTTTGACCCTTCGGGATGTGGCGCGCTTCGAAGCGCTGAGTTATGACTTGCTGGGATATCACACAAGTACTGTAGAGTAGAAAGGGAGAGGAAGAGATGACACAGGATGTGGTGACGAAGTTCGGCCGAAGCCTACATCTCCGTGCAGTAAGATGCAACCTTTGAATTCACTATCTCTGAGTAAACAGTAGAGCTACTCTTGACAGGTCGAGGAGTGCTACTTACAAGTAATCAGAGGATGGAAAAGGAGACTGAAAACTAGAAAGCTCAGGGAGCTTTGGAAAACAGAAAGTGGGTTCTGGTCTGGAATTTTCGATCTGGAATCATTTACAAGGTTTACTATTTATAAGGGCTTAGTTTATCTATAGAATATTCTAAGAATATCTGGGGTTTGGTAAATACCCGGGTTTTCTCCTACAGTGAAGTCATCACACCCATACCCTTTTTAAATTCAATCCGACGGTGAGCTATCTTGAGACGAGCCACCTCCACCAGTTTCAAGTTGCTCTTCATCCAGCGTTTGTGAATTTGGTGGCCCAACTCTTGCATCATGTCCCTATTCCTCGTATGAAGAATGTCCTAATCTCCTTGGTGGATGATGAGACTCGCTTGCACACTCGATGTAACCTTCCCCTGTCTCATGCTCCTGCTTCGAATAGTGTGTTTGTGATTGGCTCCCGTGACACCTCCTTCATTCCGTGCTCTGTCACTACTGTAAGGCGATTGGTCACATGAAGCATGACTATCCGTAGCGCCCTGCTCATGACCCCCGCTAGGACCCTACCCTCGTGATACTTGGGGGGAACGCGGTAATCGTGGTCGGGGTCTAGGCCGACATGAGGGTGGCTTTGATGCGCATGTTATTGTTTCTCTATCACTAGCTCCGTTAGATTCTCAGATTCTTCACCAGCTCGTTGTCCTGTTCTGCAATCACACTGCATTGGGCTTGTTAAATCCTCTCATCATGTCTACCTCCTCCTGTACTAGTATTATCTCCTCCTGAATTATAGAATTTGGAGCTACCTATCATCTTTCGCTAAACTTGATTGTTCTTAGTGACTGTACATGTACTCTTGCTCGCTTACAAGTCCGCACCATTGATGGGGTCCTCATCCCTATTTCGCAGTGTGGCTCTATCGCCCTGCTTTTGACCCGTCTGGTTGGCTGGCATTGCCTTGCATTCATTATGCTCCGCTATTTAGCATGAACCTAATCTCTGTTAGCTCTTTGTGTGACTATGGCCTGACAATTACTTTTATTGCTTCTTCTTGTTGTATACATGATTTTAGGAGGGGACAGAGGATTAAGTTGAGCCATAGACTTGGTGGACTATACCATCAAGAGCACCTTCATGTTTCCTCGTCTGTGCTGCATGCTGAGCTCATTCTTTCTGTCACCTCTGATGCTGACTTGTGGCACAGAAGGTTAGGTCACATTTTCTAGTGATCACTCAAAGGCCTTTTTCACTCTAGGGCTTTGGGTTGAGCGAATTTATCTACGCTTTTCGTATGTAATGGCTACATTTTGTTAAATAATAATATTATAAAAATAAATCGATGGCGACATAAATATGTTTTTGTCGTTGTAGCACTAATTTGTAGTGACAGAAGCTATGTTTTGTCACTACAAGTAATTAGTTTAGCCACAAAATAAATTGTTTGACGCTATTCATATTTAGATATTAGTGACGAATAATTTGTTTTGTCGATAATGTAGAAGTTTTAGTGGCCAAATAAAGTGTATGTCACAATTGTTTATTTATAGTGACACATGCTTAATTCCATCGCTAAAAATCCATTGCTAAAAGGCTATTTTCTTGTAGTGCCTCTTTTGATTTAATTCTTTATGACATTTAGGGTCCGGGTCCTGTTGCTTTGATTTCTGGCTTTCTTTATTATGTAAGTTTCATTGATGACTTCACTGTTGCATTTGGGTCTATCTGATGTGTCACCACTCTGTCACATCTATAGAACATTTACAACTAGGATTCACACCCAATTTCATAAATGCATTAAGGTATTTTTATATGACAGTGCTCGTGAATACCTGCCCTCTGAGATATATTAGATCCTCCAGTCTCATGACATTTTTCACCTGTAGTCTTGCTCACATTCTCATGAATAGAACAAAGTTACTAAGTGAAAGTATCGATATATCCTTGAGACTACTCGAGCTCTCCCCATCTCAGCTTCAATTCACCACTCTTAATGGGCCGAGTCTGTTCACACCTTAGTTCACCTCATCAATACTACCCCGTCATCTGTCCTCTATGGTATTTACCCTCAATGCACTACTCCACTCCTATGGATTACGCCATACTACAGACCTTTGGCTGCACTTATTTCATCCTCCTTCCTTCCCACGAATGCGACAAATTATCCACAAAATCAGTTCATTACGTGCACCTTGGTCTCAACCGCGAACATAAGAGTTATCGCTATTATGACCCTAATTTTCTTCGGATCTGTATCTCCCGTGAGGTTTCCTTTGTTGAGGATGTCCCTTATTTTCTCTGCTACATCTAATGATCTAATACCCTTCAACATCTTACACTAGGATCCTCCTACTACCTTACTTCCACTTCATCTCACATTATTGCCACTAGTCCCTTCACCTACGCCACCATTGCTTGTTTCCTCACCAGTTCTATCGTCGTATTGTCCATCTACTTCCCCTCCCCCACTTCCTACGACTACTCCCGCCGAGTTTCAACCACAACCGGTTACAACCCCTGCTTCATCACTGCTCTTGGGTACTCTAGTGACTCCTATGGTTGCTTTATCCACCCTGGACGTGGATCCTCACTTTTGCCACTCTGAGCGCCTTCATCACCCGCCTGATAGATATGGTTACTCTCCTGATTGCTTTGCATTCTCTATAGTCATTTCTTACACCTCCCAGTTTTAGGACTATCTTGCAACTATCCATGCTCACCAGGAGCCCCATTCATATAGAGAAGTAATTCAGTTTCCAGAGTGGTTTCATGCTATGACTGAGAAACTCACGATTTTTGACCGGGCTCAGACTTGGGATCCCTTATCCTGCAGGGGTATTCCCTTATCAGCTGTAAGTGGATCTTCAAGGTCAAGACTCGGTCAGATGAATCCATTGAACTAAACAATGCTCATCTCGTTGCTAGGGGATTTACTCAGGAGAGGAGCAGGGGTTTGAATGACTATGACGAGATGTTTGATCTAGTTGCCAGGATGACCACTATTTGTATACTTCTTACTTTGGCTGCTATTCATGGATGATCACTTCACCAGATGGACATGAAGAATGTCTTTCTTCATGGTATGCTCTTTGACGAGGTCTACATGGTGCCTCCTCTCAGACTCGATGCTCCTTCTATGCATGTCTGTTGTCTACACAGTTTTTTACGGGCTCAAACAAGTTCCTCGTGTCTGGTTTGAACGATTTCGTAGCGTCGTCCTTGCTATAGTCTTCATCGAGTGTAATACTAATTAAGCCATGTTCACCCGCTCCTCATGTTAGGGTCTAGAAATCCTACTACTCTATGTTGATGGCATGATCCTCAGCGGCAGTGATAGTGCCAACATTGCCTTCCTTCAGCACCATCTTTAGAGTCAGTTAGAGATGGAGGATCTAGGCCCTCTGCGCTACTTTCTCAGCCTAGAGATTGCCCACTCAGCCTGAGGGATCCTGCTTTTCCAGTAGAAAAACACTTCTAAGATACTGTCCAAGACTGCTTTTATTGATACTCGCATTGCCACCACTCCTTTCGAGATGAATCTGCACCTTTTTGCCCATGATGGTGAGCCCTTATAAAATACCTCCATTCATTGATCACCAGGGCCGACATGGTGTGGTCCACAAAGGTGCGGTATCCTTTACCACCTGAGGGTACATATGGTGCAGGAGTTAGAAGAGAACATCGCACTCGCTATGGGGATTCTTTGGGTCCTTGGCTCGAAAGAACAACATAATTTTTAATGGGAAATCAGCTACCAAAGAGGAGCTACGACGATCGGTTGTATCCATATTCAAGTTGTGGATATCTCGTGAGCCAATTCCTTTAGTAATGAAGTTTGGAACTATTGTAGCTTGATTGAAACTTGATTTTACATTAATAAACCGGTCAGGGGTTGCATAACATCCCCCTCCCCCCCTCTTACGGAGTTCTTAAAAAATAAAAAAAAGTTATATATATGTTGTATAGGTTTAGTCCCACATCAGATAGTCAAAAGTATCATCTCCTCATATGCTTGTATATATACATGGGCATAGTCCCCAATCGAAGGCACTCCTTTTGGTGCTACCTATACCTATGTCTAACAACATGTACTAATCTGTTAGTTCATGTGACTGCAAATTATGTATGACCTACCAACTTAGATTTTAAACACACACACACACACACACACACACACACACACAGAGAGAGAGAGAGAGAGAGAGAGAGAGAGAGAGAGAGAGAGAGTTTTGATTTGGTTACTTCCAGTTCCAAACAACTTTCAGAACCATTTTTTTTTTTTTTTGAGAGGTAAAAAACGAATATATTACTGAAAAAGAAAAGCAGTTACAGGACTCGGCTTAACTCTGGGTGAGTAAGTAGAAACTAGGCCAAATAGGGCCACACTCAAACTCTAACCCAGAGAGACACTAGCTCACCGTAGTGAGTAACAGGACTCCAGACTATAAGAGCAAAAAACCTAGCATCCAAAAAGCCCGGCCGATCATCCCAATCTCCTCTTCCCGAGCTCCACACTCCTAAACGCCAAGATCCCCTGCAATTGACAAAGCAGTCGGAAGCGAAAGCGAGCAGTCCAATCACTCCAGGTAACTCCCCTTCAGCAGACGAAGAATCTCTCCTCCAGTCGACAAAACAATCAGAAGCCCAAGAGACCAACAGCCTTGTACCACCCTCCGACTTACTGCAAAAGCTGCAAGTAAGCTCTACTAACGCCGCCTGCTTCGAGATGTCCTATCGCAAGGGCCCTTTGGCCAACTCTTCTTGGTCCGTTTACCAATTCGCGAAGGTCGAGACTGCTCCTGCTCCCTAGCCACATTCTCTTGCTTGATCTCCAGAGAAGCCCGATCAATGCCTTCATCAATTTCCTCTCCCGTATCTATTGCTACACTATCATTGTCTCCAGAATCAATGGGCTCACCCAAGTCAGAAATCAAGTCCTCCCCGGATAGCTTCAAATTCTCCCAGGACTCCTGTTTATCCCCCTCAATATGATCATCCCCCTCAATGCCAAGAAAGGATAGGAGGAATGAATCCACGAGCAAGAACTAGATTATAGGTTTATCACCCGGAAAATACTCATTGTTGAAGAGCTTTCGGTCTCTAGGAGTCAAAGGCAAAGTACCCTCGAGTTTCCCGATTTTCCATTGGACGAGCTCCACAAATGGTTTAAGCGCTGCAACCCTACCCTTGCTCAGTACACCCGATTTAAGATCTAGAGTAAAGTCGAACCATAGAGCATCATTAGGCCATTTACTATAATCATAGTCATCCCAAGGATCCAGCTTTAGGAGAATGGAGAGAAGAGACAAAACATCATGACACCAGACAACATGTGATGAAGAAAGCTTATATGGAATTGCGAATCTGAGATAGTCTACATAATAGAAGGATCACTATTGTTCAATTAATCTTGAACTGTGACTCCGAATGAGGGAATAGGAAACATGAACACATTGAAATCAGTCAACTGATACTGGCTGCATCTTTTCAGCTTCTTCGCGTAGCTCTTGAAACAGAACAGATGACAAGTATCGCTCTCCAAGACTCGGATGAATAGTCTGAAATTCAATTATAAAACCAAGTTAGTATGGATGTTATTATCTATTTAAGTCAATGAGATCATAAATATTAGAAAAGAAATTGAAGGCAAGTAGTATCTCAATTTAGTTTTATTAGAGATTTCATTTTGACTAAACTATACAAGATTTTTCATCGTCATTGTGGATTAATTCAAAGAGCTGATATGAAGCAATAAGATTATGGATTGATTAGCAACTTCAATGTGCTAATGTTCATATGAGAAAGAGTCGTCGCCAAATACAAAGAAGAGTCCATGAAGATACATTGAGGAACCCTATAGACATATTAAATATGAAAGTTTTCACAAATTAGGAATCTCACAATCATGATCCTCAATAATAGTGGGGGCTAAATATACATGGGAACTAAGGAAATTAAATTTGGGCAAATTATAAAAACCTCCCCTGAACAATACACCACATTTCATATTGGGCCCTCAAATTTTTTTTTAACAATTTGATCCCTGGACTATGCCCATTAGCATTTAGCCCCCTCCGTCAACTTTTTATCACAAAAATACCCTTACCAATTTCCAATAAGACTCAAAATTGATTCAGAATATTTAAGTTATGCGTATTAGGACAAGGATATTTCCAGAATAAAAGTTGACAGAGGGCTAAATGCAGACTGAGCAAAGTTCATGGATCAAATTGTTAAAAAAAAAGTTGGGGACCAATATGAAATGAGTTGTATAGTTGAGGGGATGTTTTTCTAATCTGCCCAATAAATTAATCCATCTTGATTTTAGAGAGGACAATATGTTAATCTACTCAATGTTTACATCTACATAGGAATTTGAATGAACGATACTATTAAAAGTTCTTACAAACAAGCAGTTGCATGTTGCAAACCTGGCTAACAATAAGTAGAAGGGTGGAGGTTTCATAGTGCAGGTGTACATGTCTATATTCTTAATGAGGCGAGGACAAGAGTCAACACATATTGCGAGCTTCATGGATTTTCCTTCATTGTTTTGAAATTTGGCGAAAATAAAAATGACGTAGAAAAAGTGATGATTAGGCAATCATACAAATCAAGGTAGTAAATATATTATTTGATTGCATACCACAATAAGTTTTCCTTTGTTCTCAGGCAACTTTGCAAGCCTTAGTGCAGCGACTGTGTTTGCTCCCGAGGATATTCCTACCTGCAAGGCAAGATTGACTGGAATTTAACCCATTAATTATTTGAGTATATATCTTTATTTTACATTAATGCTAATATTTTTACTGCTTTCAAACTTTGCGTCAAAATTTTTTATAACAATTAACTACTAGGAGCTCTTAGCTGATGATAAGACACGTTCTAGAGGCAGCGGTGATCGAAGGTAAGAAAATAGGATGAAATAGTCGAAAGCTTAGTAAGATATTTACCAAAAGCCCCTCTTTTAATGCCAATTCTCTGGCCATCTTCACCGCATCATCGCTAGTTACCTGTTAAATGTGGTGGGTTTCAAAATTTGATGATAGAATGGAAAACTGAAGCATAGAAATAATTTGGTACAGAAAAAAAAAAGATACCTTACCTCAAGGACTTTCTCCATTACATCCATGTCTAGAATCTTTGGCTTGAATCCAACTCCATTGCCAGTAATATGATGCGGACCTATACACAGATTTGTATACTAAATCACAAATTTACTATTAATGAAATCAAATTAGTGTAAGAAATCATATTCTACAATTTGTTTTTTCAGAAATCATATTCTACAAATTATTAAGCAAAATATATAAAGGTTTGAGTAGATCACATTTCAAGAAAAAATAGACGTGTATTTACCTGGCTTACCGCCATTCAGTATATTACTTTCTGCAGGCTCAACGCCAAATATCTAAGAAAAAATTGAACATAAAAATTGACATGGTTAAGATCTAATGTACTTGGTGACCTTCAAGCCATTTACTTGGAAACATTGAAACTCAATTATTTTATGAGTAATGCTATTTGTACAATCTCTATTGACAATCACAAGGATAAACCAGACCCAAGAAGTGGTGGTGGGGCCCAAGGCTCAGTGCTTGGTGTGAATGTTGATGCACTGAGCCCTGGGCCTGCCGCTACTTCATGGGTCTGGTTTGTCCTTGTGATTGTCGATGGAGATTGTACAAATAGCATTACTCTTATTTTATATATACCTTAACGTTAGGGTTCATAGATTTGAGATATTTTCCAACACCAGTCACAGTGCCCCCGCTCCCGATTCCCATTACAAAGATATCGACTTCTCCCAAAGTATCGTCCCATATTTCAGGGCCTGTTGTTTCGAAATGCACCTGCCAATTTTCTGTCAATTATCAATATATTGATACAGTTGATGTTAATTAAGCAAGTAGTTTAGTGCTAGATTGCAACCTAAACATGGCAGCCTTCTACTTTGAGACAATGGCAGTACGAAGAGAAGAGAAGCTACCTTAACATTCGCAGGATTCTCGAATTGTTGAAGCATGAACGAATCGGGGTAAGAGTCCATGAGGTCATAGGCCTTCTTCACTGTTCCTCCCATTCCCTTGGCAGGGTCAGTAAGTACGAGGTTCGCCCCAAAAGCTCTCATAGTCACCCTCCTTTCGAGGCTTGTGTACGAGGGCATGGTGAGCACAAGCTTGTAACCTTTCAAAGCTGCTATGAACGCTAACCCAATCCCCATGTTTCCAGATGTGGGCTCGATCAATGTTGTCTGTTACATGGGAATAAAAAAATATGTTACTAAATAAGCATAGAAACCTGACAATTGAGTGAGAAGATTCCTTGCTACTTGGAAATCCTATATGTTTGTGAAAAGAAAATAAGACTTAGTGGGAGAAAAATCTTGATCGAAAAACATATTTTCGATCATATTAACATATTTTTCAAAGGTTTTTACGACAATAGATGCACGATTAAAAATTCAAAATATTTTGATCGAAAAACATATTTTCGATCATATTAACATAGTTTTCAAGTATGATTTCAAGCTCATATTAAATATTTTTCAACGATTGATGCATGATTAAAACTTCAAAAAATCTTGATCGAAAAACATCAATGCAAAACTTTTTAAGCTACAAAAATTCGAAAAACCAACGATAGCTCCATTGGTAAGATATGCAATCTACAATCTCCAATTGAACTATTATGAATATAAACTCTACAATCTCTCTTATTATTTAACTTTGAAATATAAAAGAAAAAAAACCTTTGCAGCAAGAAATCACCAAAACTTGAATTCACAAACGAGTCCAACTGATAGCTCCGTTTTTTTTTTTTGAGAAGTCCCTCTCAGTGAATGAGGGGGGGTTTGGCCTAGACCCCTACCAGTGCATTAAAAAGATAGTTACAAGGCGACCCCGCCCGACAACAATCCAAGACTACAAAAGAAAAAACGGAAAAATCAAAAGAGATTACATATGATGTTGTCTAATTGCCCAAGTCTATAGCCCTGTAAGTCAGTTTTCCACTGGATCAACCTCCTATTGATGGACTCTTTAACTTTATCTCTGGTCATTGTTTGCTTACAGAAAATCCTATTGTTTCTCTCTAACCAAATGCTCCAGCACACCGCCATGACCAGAAAATCCGTTGGTAAGACATATGCAACCCATGGCCTTGGCCAAGGGTTCGAATAAGTGCGTGGCCTTGGCCAAGGGTTTGAATAAATGCTACGCCATATTTTCTATCTGTGGGGTCGTTAAAAATCAGGGATTTCTCCTGATCCTATGGCGACTTTCGATCCTCGGTCTCTCTTGTGCCTGCTCAATAACAAGTGATGTACTGACCACTATAGTGGTCTCTTCAAACAAAAAATCACAAATGAGTTCTTGAGTTTTTAGAGAACAAACCTTGCCAGGAGTGATCAACCCCTTGATTTCGGCATCCTCCAACATGGCAACAGCAGGCCTAGTTAGTTGGCCACAAAATAAAAGACACAACGATGAACTCAGCACAGAGAGTGGACGACAGGGATCTAATCAGCTGCTTGATGGAAATCCTCAAAATCTATAATTGTCCTTTTTTCTATCAAATTTTATTGTGACAACAAAAGGAAAATACCAAACCTGTCCTTGACGCTAAAGGATGGCTGAAGAAACTCCATTTTAGCTGCCACCTGGGCCCCGCAGCCTTCGCACACTTTCTTTAAATACACCAGTGGGGTTCTACCAATAAGCTGATAATAAAATTTAGAAAGTTCATTAATTTGAACCATTAAATTTAAATTTAAAAAAAACATTAAAAATTGTCTACCATGGAGACTAAAGATAATCCTATTTGCATGAAAGTCCACTTACTTCTCTGATCGCGTACATTGAAACGCTTTTTACATTTGATTTGGATCCTTTGTCAGAAGATGATTTGGATCCTTTGTCAAAAGATGGACCAGACTGCTTTAAATTTTTTTCTAAATAAAAGTTTGACCAGATTGTCAAGTTGAAAGAGATCAAAAGTCGGGGAACAATTTTGCAAGATGCGGTGAAATTTCATGACTCTCTAAAATAATATTCATTAAACTAAAAAATGCAAAAATAATGCATCCCAAGAGTAATCCCCAAGCTAGTGCCTTTTCATTTTAGTAAGCACCAAATCAGAAAGTTCCTAAAAATGGCGCTTGTTAGGACATCTCCAGTCCTTACTGAAACCCTTACTCAGATTTTAATGAGTAAAAAAATTTAAAAATCAGCTCAATCCCTTTACTCAAACTCATACCAGATTGAGTTTTACTCAGATTTTTCACCAAATCGAGCAAGACTCAAATCTCATACCAAATTTCCAATTTACGACATTGTCATCCAACGATTGACTTTTTACTCCAATCTAAGTAAAAGCTCCAAAATTAGCTTCAGCCCTTACTCATACCAAACTGAATTTTTGCTCAAATTTGAGTAAGGGTTGGAGTGCTCCGAAACAGATTGAGTTTTGACACAAATTTTTACTCAGATTTGAGTAAGGGCTGGAGATGCTCTTAGTGAATATTTTAGGAAAAAAACATGGCTCTTGTTAATGTATAAAGATGGGTCGGGTTCTATGTACAGTCGGGTCGGGTTACTTGTGTATTGTTGTACATATATATTAGGCTTAGTCCCCCAATGAAGAGCAATTCCATTCTCTCCAAGCCGTAGCCGTCATCTTCTAACATGGTATCAGAGCTCTATGGTTCCTCCTACACCGTCGCCGCCACCGACGACGAAGGTTACTCCTCCTGTTCTTCGGCACCGCTACCTCCTCCAATCTTCACCTGGCCCCTCTGACTCCCTCCTCCAATCTCCTCCGATCCCACCTAACTCCACCTCCCACCCGGCCCCTCTCTCCTCCATCACCCCGACCCCACCCGGCCCCTTCTCTGATCTCCATCACCCTAACTCTGATCTCCATCCCACCTGCCACCCCACCTGACCCCTCCTCCAATCTCCATCACCTTCACCCCACCCACTGCCCCATATGGCCCCTCCTCCGATCTCCATCACCCCGACCCCACTCGGCCCCTCATCCGATCTCCATCACCCCGACCCCTCCTCCGATCTCCATCACCTCGACCCCACCCGGCCTTTACCCCGATCCACTGATCCGGTTGATCCTCCTCATCCATGGCATCCTCTTATGTGCCTTTCGTCGCCGTGATCTCTCCGCTACTAAAGGCGGTCCCCTTTCAGTTGACCTCGGCCAGCGACTAGCCTGATTGGTCGCTCACCGTTGAGGCCACGCTCTCCAGTCGCGATCTTTAGGATCACATCACCGATGACCCACCTCCGGCTCCTCCTCGGTCACCATTAGCGCTGCTGCTAGCGGTGCGTCTTCTGTTGCTGCTGCTGCCACGGTATCTCTCACGTGGCATCGTCACGACCAAGCCATCCAGGCTTATCTCCTGGACTCCGTTGCTCATCCGCTCCTTGCTCCCATCGCCTGCCTTCCTATAGCGCGCGCGATGTGGGAATATCTCCAGGACTAGTTCCTCCCGCGCGACGGTGCACGCCGGTACCAGCTTATTTGTGACTCTCAGTCCGCTCGTCAGGGGTTACGTATGATTCAGGACTTCTTCAGTCTGATGAGTGCCTACTGGCATGAGCTGGACTCTGATCTCCGATCGGTGTGCTTGCCAACACTCTAGGGACTTCCAGCGCTACCTTAACGAGAGCCACCTCTACTAGCTCCTGGCCGTGCTTCGGCCAGACTTTGCTCTTATCGCTGCTCAGCTCCTGCACCGTGAGCCGCTCCCTTGGCTAGAGGATGCTCTGGTAGCCTTGATAGACGAGGAAACTCGCCTTCAGACTCAGGATACTCGTATTCCTACACTGGCTCCTGGACCCGACAGCGCCCTAGCGGCCAGATTCTTTGACGGGCCTGTATTCTGTCATTACTGCAAGGAGTCCAGTCACATATAGCGTGAATGTCACACACGTCCTCCTCGCAACCCCCGCTAGGGTCCGGATGAGAGACAATCACACTGGACTTCTGCTTTTCGTGATGATCGACGCAGCAGTCGAGGTGGACGGAGCCGTGGACGTGGTCAACCCTCCTTCCGCTACTTTGATGGTGTTGCAGCTCCTGCTACAGAGACTCTGACATCCCCCGTCGGCACCACTGCACCGTCCATCTGAGCCGGACCGTCTCCAGCGACTCAAGGAGCTCCTTCGACACCTTGTCTCTGTCGGCTCCTAGACTGCTTACAGCTTGTCTGTCACTTATGGTACTACTGCCCCATGGATTTTCGACTTGGGTACTTCCTGTCACCTCACCTATGACTCCATTGTACTCCTACTCCTCCCATCTGGAGGTCTGCACTGTAGATGGGACTCTCGTACCTATTCCGCAATGTGGATCCATCACTACTACCTTATACTCTCCTGGTCTTCTGACCCTACCCCATGTCCATCATTCTATTCTCAATATTAATCTAATTTCTATAAGGTTTATTTGTGATTCTGGACTGTCACTTTCACATCTTCTGCTTGTGTTGTGTATGATTTGCAAACAAGTCAAAGGATTGGGCTGGGCCGTAGAGTGGGCAGACTCTACCAGCTGGACCATCTTCATGTTTCCCCTGTTTTTATTGCATAGTCATGTCAGTCGCCTCTGATGCTGACTTGTGGCTAAGAAGGCTAGGTCATTTGTCTAGTGATCGACTTAAAAGCGTTTTCCGTTCGGATGCTTTTGGTCATGCGTCCTTCTCCCCCCTCTCTGTCTTTACAGGTTGCAGATTGACAAAGCATCTGGTTCTACCATTTTCGACCAGTGCTTTCCAATCTGTTGCCCCTTTTAATTTAGTGCATTTTGATGTTTGAGGTCATACTCTAGTTGCTTCCTTCTCTAGTTTTTTATATTATGTGAGTTTTATCGATGACTACTACAGATGCACCTGGGTCTATCTCATGTGTCGTCGCTCTAAGATTCCCCACATCTACAAGACATTCACTGCCATGCTCCATATCCAGTTTGGTCGGCATATCAAGACCTTTAGATCTGACTGTGCCTAGGAGTATTTCTCCTTTGAGATACGTGAGATCCTTCAGACTCACGACACTATTCATCAACAATCGTGCCCCCATACCCATCCATGAACAGAATGGAGAAGCCAACCGCAAGCATCTCCATGTCCTTGAGATAGTGCTCGCTCTACTTCTGTCAGTTTTTGTCCCATATTCCTACTGGGCCGAGGCTTTTCTGACCACCGTTCACCTTATCAACATCACTCCATCCTCCACCCTCTCTGGTATTATCCTATACGAGTGATTTTACTCCACATCTTCCAATTACTGGGCCGAGGCTATTTGATACTACCCTGCACACGAGCATCACCCTCCTGATAGATATGATTACTCTTCTGATAGGTTTGACTACTCTGTTTTCACTTCTGCCTCTCTTAATACCTCTAGACATTCTGTTGTTGCTTCCTACTCTCCATCCTACTATGTTTTTCTCACTGCTCTCCACACCCACCGGGAGCCCCAGTATACCGTGAGACAGTTTTGCACCCATAGTGGCGATATGCCATGATAGTGGAGCTTCCAACGGACTCAGACATGGGACTTGATTCCTTGTCTCTCAGGCGTGATGCCTGTCAGCTGCAAATAGATCTTTAAGGTCAAGACTCGACCTGATGGGTCCATTGAGCAGTACAATTCTCGACTTGTTGCTCGTGGCTACTCCCAGGAGTATGGATTGACTACGAGAATACGTTTTCCCTAGTTGCTCGGATGACCATCGTTTGCACCCTTTTAGCTGTGGTAGTTACACAAGGATGACCCCTCCATCAGATGGACGTCACTAATGCCTTTCTTCATAGTGACCTCTTAGAGGAGGTGTACATGGCTCCTCCGCCAGGCGTCTCTGCTCCTTTCGGCTACGTCTGTCGTCTGTGCCAGGGTTTTAAATCTTGATCGATATCGGTACATATCGATTTTGACCGGTTCAAGACCGGTACTATATCCGATCCCGATACCTGGCTTGTACCGGCCGGTACTAGTACGTACCGATCCGTATTGGCCAGTTCAGGTCGGTACTGACAGGTTAAAGTTTTTTTTTTGGGTTTTTTTTCCTCAACCGGTATCGTTCTGTATCGACCGGTACAGGTACGTGCCGGCCGATACATATCGGTTCAGGGCCGACCGATACCACGATCAATATCGTTATTTTAAACCTTGGTCTGTGTCGGGCTATCTATGGGCTTAAGTAGGCTCCTCGTGTATGGTTTGGGCGATTTCGCAGTGCAGTTCTGACAGTTGGGTTTGTAGAGCGACACTCTGACTATGCCATGTTCACTCACTTTTCCAGTCAGGGTATTGTATGTGGATGATATGATCATCACAGGAGATGACAGTGATACCATAGCATTCTTTCAGCATCACCTCTAGAGTCAGTTCAAGATGAAAGATCAGGACCCTCTTCGCTACTTCCTTGGACTAGAGATTTTCCGATTAGCTCATGGATTATTGATCTCCCAACATAAGTATATCTCCAACATCTTCGCCGATACTGCTCTCACTGACTCTCGCACTGCTGATACATTTATGGAGCTCAATTTAAAGCTCCTTTCTACAGATAGTGAACCTTTCCAGGATGTCTCCCGCTACCAGAGACTGGTTGAGATACTAGTTTATCTCACCATGGCTAGGCCAGACATTGCCCATGCTGTTAGTGTTGTCAGCTAGTTCGTTCAGGCTCCTCGCTCTGTTCAATATGTGGCGCTCTTTCGTCTGCTATCGACGGGACACCCTTACGGCCTTACCCATTCACTGTTTTTCCCTTCCACCTCTCCTCTGGTGCTGTGCCCCTACTTTAATGCAGACTGGGCAAGAGATGTTGCTACTCGCCGCTCCACCACTTGTTACTGTGTTCCTTGGTGACTCATTTCTTGACGCAGCAAGAAACAAGAGTCTGTTGCTCGCTCCAGCACCAAAGCCGAATACCGGGCTATTTCTCCACAGCAGAGATTGTCTAGCTTCGTCGCCTATTCCTTAACCTGGGAGTTGTGATATCCGGGCCCACACCTCTCTTCTGTGACAACCAGAGTGCTATTCAGATTGCTAGCAATCCGGTTTTTCATGAGCGGACAAAACATATCTATGTTGACTGTCACTATGTCCGCTAGGAGTTTCTCGCCCACACCATCTCTTTGCCATTCATTCAATCAATGGAACAGACTACGGATTTTCTCACAAAGCCCCTTACGATTACTCGCTTTCGGTATTTTATCAATAAACTCTTGGTACATGATCCACAATGAGTTTGAGGAAGAGGGTTAATGTATAGAGATGGGTCGGGTTCTATGTACAATCGGGTCGGGTTATTTGTGTATTGATGTAAATATATATTGGGCTTAATCCCTCAATGAAGAGCAATTCCATTCTCTCCAAACCCTAGCCGTCATCTCCTAACAGCTCTTTTAGACAAAACTCAAGTTTTTCTAAAAACAAGTCCGAACCTGGAGCGAGGCTCGTGAAACGCAAAGATCGGAAGGGGAGCAAAAAAGGAGAAAAAACTAGGGACTTGGTGATAGGTCCCTGACAAAATATCCGTTTGGTGAAAAGGATATGCAGAGAGATGGTTTTGCATCAGGTCCCTCCCTTAAAGATGCGTTTTACAAGTCCCTTGTTGACTATTTCCTCCCTTTAAATAACAAAACTACCCATAATTATAAAATCACATAGAATAACAATTTGGTAAGAAAGAGTAACAATTCTTTAGGAACTCACATTTCATTGTAGCATCTATAGTTATTTTACTATACCAAATACTGTGACTGCTACAGTGAAGTCACTAGCAAAGAGTTACAATTTACATAGTACTATCGCTAGCAAAGAGTGACAATAGGCAATTGTTACTCTTTTGCTACAGTACTTTGCAAATTGTTACTCTTCGCTATAGTACTTTGCAGATTGTTTCTTTTTGCTATAGTAATTTCATTGTAGCAAAGAGTAACAATATGTAAAGTCTATTGCAAAAGAGTAACAATTGCATATTGTTACTCTTTGCTAGCAACAGTACTCGGCAAATTGTAACTCTTTACTACAGTGATTTCACTACAATAATCACAGTAATTGGTATAGTAAAATAACTATAGATGCTACAATGAAATGTGATTTTAAAGAATTGTTACTTTCTTACCGAATTGTTACTTTCGGATGTGGTTTTTCTGTAACTTTTCCAAATGAAGGATCTAACGCTAAAGCATCTCTTTAGTTGTCCTTAGCGATATATGAACTGTTTGAAGGACCTAACACCAATTTGTCAAAAAAAAAAAAAGCACAATATCCTCGTCGTCTTCTCCTCCAACCCCCACTTCCCCGAAAACCGATGTCCATGGATCCATGGGGCCCACCTTCTTATGAAACACCATGAACAAGAGGAAACAACAAAGTCGCAGGGTGACCGCCACATGGGCATTTTATCCAGAAGACGGAGGTTGACATATATGGACTCTCCGTCAACTATTATAGTATATAAATAAATAAAGCTGCTTTTTAAACCACTAATATATACGTGGGTTTTTTACAAACCAACCCCTATAATCTTTTCTATTTACATATAAACTCCTGTAAAAGTGATATTTATATATAAACCCCTCAATTCATTCAAATATTATATATTGACCCCTGCAGTTAGCTAACATCCAAAATGAGAGAATATTTTTGATTTCAACCTCAATATTTTACCTAAATTCTGTAAATACCCCTCCAATGTGAGAATTCTTTGGATTAGGTTCAAGTTAGATTCGGATTATGTCTGTGATTGTTTTAGATTAAGTCCATGTTCAATAAAGATATGTCAATTTAAGTAATTAAAATCATGGGTAAATCGGCTATTTTTTCTTTAGATTAATAAGATAACAGGCGAAGGAAGGAATGTTTCGGAAATATTCCTTTTTTTTGGATGTCAACTAATTGTAGGGGTGAATATATAAATATTGGATGACTTAAGGGGTTTATATATAAATATTGATTTGACACGAGTTTATATGTAGATAAAGAAGATTACAAGCATCGATTTGTAAAAACCCCTATATATATATAAATATATATATATATATATATATATATATATATATATATATATTGCAATAAAAAACCCTATTATTAGATACTTTAAATATATTATTGATCTGTGATCTTGACATCTTGAGTCAAGAAGCGCGGCCCAACCTCATAAACAAAATTAAAAGGGTTTTTTTTACCTTACCCCTCACTTAATTAGGGTAACGAAAAAGTACCCCCTCTGACCTTAATTTCCAAATTTTACCCCCCCAAAAATTATTTTTTCATTGCAAAAGGCTATGTTGATTTACGGTCAACAAGGGGTAAGACTTGAAAATTAAAGCCATAGGGGTGTACTTCTTAATTAAACCAATGAAGTGGGGGGCAAGGTAAAAAAAGCCCAATAAAAAAAGTAACACTAACCCTTTTGAACTGCCAAAAAAAAATTTCGTATTTTAATAAACTGATATTAATTTTAACAAAAGACCCTTTCTTGATGGAATCTTAATTAAGGAAAAAAGAAGATCAATTTCATAAAAAAGATAGCGTTATTTTCACTTTGCCCCCCAACTTTTGCTTCAATTAGACTTTACTCCCCATTATTTCATTAATTAGACTTTACCCCCCCAAAACTAACTGTTCCGTCAGCTCACCATCTAAGAAAAGGGTGAGCTGGGAAAAGAAATAAAGTTTTGAGGGGTGAGCTGACGGAACAGTTAGTTTTGGGGGGTAAAGTCTAATTAATGAAAAGATGGGGGGTAAAGTCTAATTCATAGCAAAATTTAGGGGTTAATTAAAATAACCCAAAAAGATAACATCCAAGATATATGCAGCTCTTAAAATGGGAGATCACTCGCCTGGGAGGCATCCCTCTTCACGTTGATTGCAGATAAGTCCCTCAAGTCTTGGGAAATTACTTGAGATTGAGCAGAGAAGGAGCCCCTCTGCAGAAGCGAGGAGGACAGCTTGCTGCTTCCTTTCCTCAAGACTCCCATCAACCCAGCCATCTCTCTCTCTCTCTCTCTCTCTCTCTCTCTCTCTCTCTGTCTCTGTATATATCTAGATCTATATCACAGCTGCACTAGTGATGAGTATGCTGAATGAACATTTATAGACCACAAACGCCCCCCCCCCTCCCAAACTGTGAATCCAGCACAAGGAATACAATCTGTGGTGGGCCCACCTGATCCACCACATCAAGTCTAGTCTGGTGAGCTAGAGAGGGCGTTGCTGAAGAGGCCAGGAGTCGAACCCGGGGCCAGCCAGCAAAAATCCACAATACTTGGTTGCACCACCCAAGTTAAGGTCATTAACAATCATTTAAACTTGAAATCGAGATAATAATAATATGCAGGGTAAAGATGCGTTTTGGGCTTGCGAATACTGAGCAAACACAGAGATTCTCCTCGACCGAGCGCCCAATTTCCTCAATTACCCATAGCATAAAGAGAGAATCATCAGTTGAAACGAGCAGAACCAAATTCACAGCATCGAACCCATCATGGGGTTTAAGGCAAGTCGGACCTCGTGACGGGTTGAGGAGAATCCAAAATGAAAGAAAATATTCCTTCATTCGCCTGTTATCTTACTAATATAAAAGAAATTAACTGATTTATTCATGGTTTTAATTACTTAAATTGACATATCTTTATTGAACATAGACTTGATTCAAAACAAACATACATAATCCGAATCGAACTTGAACCTAATCCGAAGGACTCTCACATTGGAGGGGTATTTACAGAGTTTAGGTAAAATATTAAGTTCAAATCAAAAATGTTCTCTCGTTTTGGATGTCAGCTACTTGTAGGGGTCAATATATAATATTTGAATGAATTGAGGCGTTTATATATAAATATCACTTTTATAGGGGTTTATATGTAAATAAAAATGATAGTAGGGGTTGATTTGTAAAAAACCCAATAAAGAATCAGAAGATACAAAAATAGAGTAAGATCATTTATATGGAGCCGAAAATATAAATGTCGGAATATAATTATCAGTGTCAATTTACTAAGATACATGCAACCAACAAAAAAATAAAATGGAAGCACACGAAAAAAAAGACGGCTTAGGTGATAGAATCCCTAAGGAAGACAATACACCCACCAACATCTAGCTATTGGATTATTCGGGAGGACGGCATATAAGTCCAAGGTTCGTGTGGAAAGGAATGACGGAAGACGGAGTATAGGACGAAGGAGCATCGGTTTGTCAAGAAGATCGTTCACACTATCTATCCAAGACATGGACATGATATGCATCAGTAAAATAGCTGGGCGAGCAACCTACAAATCGATCGTGCGCACGATGTGTTGAGGACGTGTGCACAATAGATTCTGGTAGCGCGGGATTAAGACGGTTCGACATGCGATTTCACGTAAAATTCTTTCTACAAGTCGGATACGAACGTGTGCTTGTAAATACAAAGTCATAAGTCGAACCTAGGAGTATTGTAATGTCTTTTCTTGGGGTTTGAAAAGGTAGTTGTCACAAGAGAGAGAGGAGAAGATCTCATCTAAACAATCTCCAGTTTAGGTATTTTTCTTGTTCTTCGAGGTGAGAGAACTGCGGGATCTCTTCTCTTTAGGGGTATCTCTTTATGGGTGGGAGAGGGTTTGCTACACCAAAATCAGGATTTAGTAACGCAGCCAACTGTTATAAATATGTTTAGTAACACAAAAAAACTGTTAGGAATATGGCGTTACAAATATTTGTAACACTTTTTGTAACAACCGTTACTAATTGACCGTTACAAATTGTCTGTTTTGGTATAGTAACAAATATACATATGCACTATTTATTTTCTTTTCTTTATTGAATCCATTGATCGTCGTTGTCGGAACATCGTGTGTGATTGATTATGCTTGTGTGATTGTTTCATTCTTCTCGTTGGTGGTGATCTTCATCTATTGGTGGAAATTCTTCGTACCTCTAAGTCTTTTAGTTGCGCGGGCCTCGGAAAGGGGATGGACAATGACAACAATAATCATGTCGGGATTTATCAATACTATATAACGAACTCTGGCTAAAAAAGTTTTGCCTGAGCAAACTCCATCCATCTAGTCAAGATTTATCAGTACTACATGATAAGTCAAATCATAGCACAGTTACTACCTTATCACTATATAACAAACTCCGGCCATAGACTACGATATAAATGAGGCGATGAGAGGTTAAACCCAGAGCATTCACTCAAACACCTAGGAGTCACTTGGAGAAGAATGGCTCCATTTAGAAGTTCTAGAGACCTATAAGTTCTTTTATATTTTGGAATAGTTTGATGGAAGTACTAACCCTATAGATCACCTGATCACTTTCAGATAGGCTTAGATTCTACACAAAGAGGATCATGTCATGTGCAATGTCTTTCCCTTATAGTTTGCAAGGAATTTTATGTGAAAGTGGTTCCACACGTTACCGGATTTCGTTGATTCGTCAAGCAATTTGTATCAAAGTTTGGAAGTACTCCCCCTCTTTCTCTCAGATATACTTCATGGGCGGATGGTAGAAACCCTAGCCCCTCCCTTTTTGTGCATTTTCGCTGCTCCAAAGGAGAGTCTCCCCTTTGTCCATGTGATGAGGCATACATATACCCCCCTGTTACCACAACCCTAGGAGAGAGAGAGAGAGAGAGAGAGAGAGAGAGAGAGGGTTTAGGAGAATAACAGATAATTCTCATTCGGACAATAACCATGAATGTATAGGCGTCATATAAGTGTAAGGAATAAGTTCTATACACCTAACTCATATGTATAACCTACAATATACAATAACACCCCCCTCCCTCAAACTCATGGTGGATCAAACATTGAGAGTTTGCTAATAAGAAACCAAAAGCGAGGAGAGGGATGTAACTTCGTACAAAAATCAACAATCTACTATGTGAAGGACACATAAGGCAGAGAGATGGTCCCGACCTCATACTGCTCTCTGGAGAAGTGACAGTCGCGAACTCAATGTGCTTTGACCACTCATGAAAAATTAGATTGCTGACAATCTGATTTGCACTTTTATTGTCACAATGAAGAGCCATAAGTCCAGAAGTATCAAAGCCAAGATCTTGAAGAAGACGCCAGAGATTAACGTTCTCTTTAGTAGTAGTAGTTATGGCATGAAACTCGACCTCAGTGCTGGAGAGAGAGACAACCTTTTACTTCTTGCTCTTCTAGGAGATAAGAGAGTCACCAAGAAACATGCAATATTCAGTAGTAGTATCCATAGCATGAAACTCGACCTCAGTGCTGGAGAGAGAGACAACCTTTTACTTCTTGCTCTTCTAGGAGATAAGAGATCGAGTCACCAAGAAACATGCAATATTCAGTAGTCGAATGATGAGTAGTCCAGTTACCGGCCCAGTCAGCATCAGAATATGCATGAAGAACAATATAAGAGGTTTAGCAGAAAAAGAGTGACCTGGTAATAGTGTCTCGAATGTACTGAAGAGCTTGTAGGAGAGCAGCATAGTGAGCCAAGTGAGGTACATCCATGAACTGGCTAAGAATACTAGCTGCATGAGCAATATCCGGTTTGGTGATGCAAATGTAGACTAGCTGACCAACTATCTCCCTGTACCTGGTAGGATCGGAGAAGGGCTCACCATCAGCTAGTCATAGCTTTACATGAAGCTCAAAAGGGGTGTCACCATACAACAGTCAGAAAGTGCAGTCTGATTAAGGATGTCAATCGTGTACTTCTGCTAAAAAAGTAGAATCCCTTGAGCACCCCTAGCAATCTCCAGTCCAAGAACGTAACGCAGGGGACCAAGATCTTTCATCTGAAACTAATTTCGACGATGTTGTTGAAGAGAGGCTATGGCACTAGAGTCGTCACCTGTAAGGATCATGTCATCGAGATAGAAAAGGATAATGGCCCAGTCGTGGGAGAAAATCTGCATAAACATAGAGTCATCCTGGAAGGTCTGCACAAAGTCGATCTCAATAACTTCATGATGAAAATGCTCAAACCAGGCACGAGGCGCCTATTTGAGTCCATAATAGCCCAACGAAGACGACAGACATGCTAAGAAGGCATGCTGAGACAGGGAGGAGACTATATATACACAATCTCGGAGAGATCATCATGAAGAAACATATTCTTTACATCAATCTGAAGCAGGGGCCAACCTTTAGCATCAGTAATAGCGATGAGGGTCCGAATGGTGGTCATCTGAGCCACCGAAACAAAGGTCTCATCATAATCAATCCCATACTCCTGAGTGAAACATCTAGAAATGAGACGGGCCTTGTACTGATAAATAGAGCCATCGGGATGACGCTTGATCTTGAAGACCAACTTGTAGCCGATGGGCTTAACACCAATAACCTCACACGTTTGAGTCTACTCGAATACCTGAAACTCCTCGGCTATAGCCTACTGCCACACAGGGTACTATAGTGCTTCTCTGTAAGACCTGGGCTTTCTGTTTGTGTGATGGGAAGTAAGGTAAGCAAATAACTAAGGCGAGTAGGCAGTGACTACAGCAAAACCAAAACTATCAGGAGAGTAGCCAAAGTGGTCTGGGTTGCGATACTCGCACTGGGGGTAGCAAGGAGGAGTGCTAGGATCCACATCTGATAGAGGAAGGCTGCTCGAAGTAGACGGCGTACCAGAGGAGTCACTATCATATGAAGGTAGGACATGCAATGAGTTAGGCTGACGACGACGAGAATATATTTGAGGAAAGGGAGAAATATATAGAGGAGACAAAGGACCCGAGGGAGATGAATGAGACACAAGAGAACTATCACATGAGAAGGAAGTAGTAGAAGGACACAAGCTAGTAGGAGGAGCTACCACTATAACAGGAGGTAAGGGCTCAAGATCAAGTATGTAAGGAGGAGCTGGAGAAGTAGGAGAGGGTGTCACAGAAAGAGCTTATCGAGACACTAAGGAGGGGGCTGGAGGAACCTCAATGAAGTTAAGTCCTAAGACATAGTAGAGTAATAGGGAACATCCTTGATAAAAGAAACATATCGAGAGATGCGAAGATGACAAGCTAACACTATACCAAAACAGACAATTTGTAACGGTCAATTAGTAACGATTGTAACAAAAAGTGTTACAAATATTTGTAACGCCATATTTCTAATGGTTTTTTTGTGTTAGTAAACATATTTATAACAGTTGGCTTTGTTACTAAATCCTGATTTTGGTGTAGTGTAAGGGGTCATAGCAATGATACCCCTTTGTGCTCAAAACTGATTCCCAATAGCACACACTTAGTGGACCGAGCCGACAGTTTGTTACGTTCATAGGAAGGAAGGAGAACAAAGCATATACACCCCGAAAGTACGTAACATGCTGTAGTATTGAGGGATGCCATAGATGCACTCATAAGGAGAAACACTAGAGAGAACTGAAGAAGGGGCGATGTTAATAAGGTTGACAGATGTCAGAATGGCCTTTGCCTAGAAGGTAAAAGAACGAACGAGGAAAAGAGCTGTGCACAAGCTGTTTCAAGAATATGACAGTGTTCCACTCAGCAACCCGTTCTGCTCATGAGTATGAGGACAAGATTACTAGAAGAGAGTCATATGGAACTGGAGAATAGAGGGTATATTAAGAGAGAGGTATTCGCGGGCACAATCAGACCAGAAAGGTTTGATACGAGCATGAAATTAATTGAGTGTGTACTATGGCTGTGAAGGTATCATATGTTGGAAACAAATCAGAGGCGCAACGGAAGCCGGACTCGATCTTAGGATCGATACGGTGTGCGATACAATATTAAAATTTTCTTAAGAAACAATCAAATGCGCAAGATTAAAATGAAATGCAAACGAACCCCTATGGTCATCTATCGAAACACACCATAAAAATTATGTATGTAATTCAATAGATCTAGGGTTTAGTTTATTATACCTCCGTGCGGGATTTAGCACCGCGATGTTAATCTTCCAAGTTGATGATGACGGAAGTATCTATGTGCGTGGGAGAAGCCTCGTTCTTCTTCGGGTACACCCGATCTCGCGAATCGACCCGGATCCTTGCACTCCAATCTCTGAGTGCTTCAGAGTGCAAGCTTTCTCTTCTTCTTTATCACACACACTCTATGAGGAGAAGAAGATGAGATGAAGAAGATTTTCTCTTCACACCTTAGGTCAAAACCAAAGAGTGAGAGAGATGAGTGCCCAAGAGAGAGAGAGGGAGGCCAAAACCGAACACAAGGGAGAGAGGGATCGGTCTTTCTCTGAAAAAATCTGAATGAGGCTCGGTTTTTCTTGCTTAATATGCCTTGAAAACCGTGCCCCTCTCTCCCCTTGTCCATATGAACCGTTCCCCCTTCTCTCTCTCTCATTAATTCTCAAAAATAAATGCCCACTATTGTATAGTTGCCATATTTGGTTTTGCAATTAAAGGGAATAGATTCAAATCATTTCAAATCTGAATTAATCCCTTTAATTATGAATTTGATGGTCATGCATATTTACCCTAATGAGGGGGATGACCACTAGGGCATGCGGGACATTTTGAAATGACCAAAATGCGCCCCATGCATCTAGTGGCCATCCACCTCATACGGAAGCATACATGGTCCATCTTCGTGCATAATAAAGTACTCTAACACTTAGGGCACCTTATCCATACCTATTTAACATACCATGGAGTGATGAATAGTATTTTTACTATTTATTGGGGTGCCCTCAGTAAAACGTGGGGTGCCCCTATAGTAAAAATCACTAAACACACAGACCGTGTTCTAGTGCGACACGCACACACGGAATAAACTCCTCATGGAATTATGGCAACATCATATGTCCCTACACTACTCTGGGGTTACTCCCTAGTGAACACACTTAGTCCTGTGCAACCACCATGCCCTAGTGCAATACACTCACGGAACACAGGACGATTAAGGCATCATTTCTTCAACTCATATTGTGCTGTGAGATAAGGAGAAAGTTATGATGCGTAACGATTGTGGATAAGGTGGAACCTTCAGGGACTAGGATTCATGGCTTCCAATCGGACCCGATCGACACACTATCCAAGTGTCCCTGTCAATCCTCTGGGTCCCAATTAACCTGCGTGGCCACCCAGAGTGCGATACAGGCTGCGCTCCAATTCTCCCAGACTTACTAAGCTCTCTCGCATACCCCTGCTCTCCGCTTAGTTAGGTAATTAGATGTCCCTTCACTCGGTGCCATGTGTCAACTTGAGCGGTGAAGAGCACCGTCAGACTCAAGTGACTATATGGCTAGGTTTCTTCCAAGTTGATTAAGATATCGTACCTCCGGTTATTTTGGCCTAATAACCAGATTCGGTCTAATAGCTCAACTGTTAACCACCAGGCCTGGTTTTAGTATGGTGTATGTCAGACCAAGGAACGCACCTCCCAATGGGGATGTGAATAGCCTGCAGGAGTGGCATGCCGATGCAACGCCAGCCCGGCAATCCAGCGCACCGTGGTATTGGGTCGTGGTTAGATCCCTCACACGTTGGTGAACCATAGTTACCCAAACTAGTTAGTCCACCGATCATGGTTCCTCAGGATTTATGACTTATTATCCTAAGCAGAAACACGGCTATGTGCACCGGTGTCTGCTCACCGATCTGTGCACCGTGTTGGTTCTGTTCAGTCACAGACACTGTGCTTGGCAATCACCATGGTGGAGAAACTCTGTCATTTCAATAGCTTAACCTGATAAGGCGACCAACCCTAATCAGAACTGTGAACAATTTAGGCTAATAGTACTAATCAACTGAGTCTCCCACTCAGATGAACCACTATACAGCCATGGCTCTTTTTAGTTCAGTATATAGAACACGTATAATACGCACCAAGTAAGCTATTCTAATATAAATATCAACTCATTTATTAATCAACCATAGTTTTTACAAGCCCTAGACCATATCTTACTCAATATCATAGACCTCAGAAATGTCAGTCACTGATAAAGGAGGTAAAACTATGTGAAATGCGAATAAGCATCAGTAAAACTAATATAGTAAGATAACCATTTATTGAAGATAAAGATGTAGGACCCCAAATATCATAGTGCACTAAGTCAAATGGACGACAGGACCTTGACAAACTTGAAGAAAAGGGGCTAGCTGAATGCTAAGCCAACTAACATCCCGTACAAAAAGAAAGAGAAAAAAATGATCTTCGGCCTAAAGCTCTAGACTGGAGAAGACTTTTAAGGTGAGGTTTGGATACATGACCTAATCTCTTGTGCTACAGGTCGACATCAGAAGAGATAACACCACAGAAGATCAAAGGAGAGACAACAGGTAGATAAAGATACTCCAGGTGATTTAGTCTGCCCTCCTACGAGCAGCACCAATCCTTTGTCCCGAGCGTGGATCCTGTACAACACAAGAAGAGGAAGAAAAAATGATTGTTAGGCCAGAATCACACATGATGGTAATAGAAATTAAGTTTATGCAAAGCTGAGGTACGTGCAAGACAAAGAAAAAGAGAGAAGGCCAGTAGGGTTTGAGGCATTAGTGATGGACCCAATTTGCGAGATAGCTAAAATAGAGCAATCTGCAATATGGATTAAAAGAAAAGGGGAGCCAGGTGAGCAGGCGATAAGGATGGAGTGATCAGGGGTTATATGGTGAGAGGTCCAGAGTCTATAATCCAGGGTGTAGAGGTACCTGAGGTGGCAGAGAAGACAGAGGGTCCGAAGGAGCCAAAGAGCCAGAGGCAGGCTATAGAAGGAGCTGCTCAAGGCGCATCTCGAGATGGTGAAGGTGATCTGTCATAGTAGCTTCAGCAGTGGTGGCTCCAGCAACAACAGCAGTTAGTAAACCATGGCTAGATGGCCTAGCACGCTTCTCTGGATGAAGCTGCCAACAAGAGTCAACTGTGTGCCTTGGCTTTGCCATAGTGGGTGCATCTCCGAGTGTCAGGCGTGCTGGAGGAATAGGAGGGACCACGAGAGACCATAGTAGTAGTGGGTCTCGAGGGTCGAGCAGCAGCAAGAACACCCTCAAAATTAGATAGTACAGAGGTCCGAAGAGCTACAATCGCACGAAGAGGGTCTCCTCGGCAATAAGCTTAGCTACAACAATATCTAGACTACGAAGAGGATCTCTATGGATCAACTGTCCCACAAGGGGAAAGAACTCAGGACGAAATGCCATTAGAAACTGGTAGGGTTGTCATCATTCTGAAAGAATTGTAGCTTATGCTAGGAGGTACTGGCTCTGGACACCTCCAGTAAAAGGGGCTCCAAAGCAAGAAGCTCACACCAGTAGCCATGCATGAGGTTGTGAAACTTTTGAATGGTCTGCTCCCCTTGCTGAGTAGACTGGGCCTGAGACATAAGTTAATATTCACGGGCCTCGCTCTACTCCACAAAGTGCTCTGTGAGATAAGCCTAGAGCTCTGCCGTAGTAGTAAAGCAAAACTGACAAGGTCGGTCCGGAGCAAGCGATCAACCGAGGCAACGTGAAACACCTGCACACGACGGTCACGAAGGCTCTAGATGTCAAAGGTCTTTGCTCTAAAAAAAGCAGCAAGAGCAGGTATAGAGCCGTCAAGATGCCTATACAGGGCTTGACCATCTAGGACACTCCGGATGGTGGCAGACCATAAAGTCTAGTCAGCACTCGTAATCAAGGGAAAGGCTATCAAGATAGGGAGGAAGTCCCTCGTCTACTCGAGTGGCGTCGTCGAGAATTGAACAGGGGTCGTCATCAAGGGCTGATTGGTAGTCCTTGTTGAAGGCTGATCTGAAGTTACCATCGAGAGCTGCGAGTGATGCAGAGAATTGGTCGGCAAAGGAGTAGTGTGCACAGGCTTGAGGAAGACTCGAGAGAGGTACAGGAAACGAGATCAGCACACGAGATCAGCGCGAGCTCGATTCAGGATGCAATATCTGAGAAAGCAGTGGAGGGCTAGTGTGCGAAGGTAAGAGGGTCGACAGGTGCATGTTGTGTAGCGCCCGGGGAGACCTCGGAGGGCCGGCGTGTGCAGAGGGCTGGCAACGAGCTTAGGCCGACAAGCTGGCTACGGGTGCACTGGGCATGTGACGGGAACAGGCTGGTAGGCGAACTGCGAGTGCAGAGGCCCGACGACGAATGGACACAGGCCGGCAGGTGGGCTACGGATGCAGAAGGCTGGCGGGTGCCGGGCGCAGGGCGGTGGTGGGCACAGGGACGGCTGGTGTAGGGCGTAAAGTGGCGAACGCCATATGTTTTTCCTAATTTTTGATTCCTAATACATACATCCCTAGTGAACATATGTTTCTAAAACATATATAAGGCCTCATTTAATCCTATTAGGATTAATGACTCGAGCAGGGATGGCAGCGGTGAGGTTTAAAACCAAAAACCACTGTAAACCGCACCGCATGGTGTGGTTTTGGTTTACCAACATACAAAATCGTCATGATGCGGTGTGATACGGCTTTGGTTTTCGGTTTCGGTGTAGCGGTGCGGTTTCGGTTTGACCAAAACCATATAAAGCTGCACCGTTTAGACCATTATAATGATAAACCGCGGTGCACCGCACCACCCCGCACTGCATGGTGTGATTTTGGCTTTACATAATGGTACACCATCGTACGGTTTCGGTGTGGCAGTTTGGTGTTCCGGTGTGATTTTGGGTTTGCCCAAAACCGCACCGAGACCGTATTCGTTGCCATCCCCACTCAAGAGGAGACTACTCTCATGAGGAAACACATTACTTGACTCCAAAGAATCCTTCTCAATCGTTCTCATCCTATCCTTTTCTGATTTGACCTAAAGCTCATCAATATGAATCTTTTGAATATTCAAAATCATACAAGAGTAAAGCTAATGGTTGGATGCCTTTGTGTAGTCCTTTCTCTCATTGTTCTCCACTTCTATTTCCAATAGTTGGAGGCTTTTTGCCTCGGTGGATTCCGGTGGTGTTGTGCTCGAGCTCACCAAAGGGAGTCGAATTCCCAGAAAAGAAGTCGGGAAGGGGTGAAGGATGGCTGAAGAAACTCCAGTTTAGCCGCCTCCTGGGCCCCGCAGCCTTCACACTTTGTTTAAATACACCAGTGGGGTCCTACTAATAAGCTGATAATAAAAATTTGAAAGGTCAGTAATTTGAACCAGTAAAGTTAAATAAAAAAAAAACATTAAAAATTGTCTATCATGGAGACTAATGTTAAATTAAAAAAAAAAATTAAAATTTTGCGTGAAAGTCCACTTATTACTCGGATCGCGTACTTTGAAACATTTTTTTTCATTTGATTTGGATCCTTTGTCAAAAAATGAACCAGACTGATTTAATGTTTTTCTAAACAAAAGTTTAACCAGATTGTAAAGTTGAAAGGCATCAAAAGTTGGGCAATAGTTTTGCAAGATCGGCCAAATTTCATGAGTCTATAAAATAATATTCCTTAAACTATAAAATACAAGAAGCAATGCATACCAAGGGTAATCCCCTAGCTAGTGCCTTTTCAGTTAGAGAAATGCAATTCAGTCCGAAGGTTTTCCCGAATCCACTAGCCCGATTGACGTGGTAGTGTACAACTAGTGATTGAAACTCACTAGCGACATTTAAATCTTTTACGCCACCAATTGTATGTTGTCACGCCAATGGGGCTAAGCGGAATCGGAAAAACCTTCTGGCTGAATAGTATTTCTCTTTCAGTTACCTAAGTACCAAATTAGAAAGTTCCTAATAATGCATCCCAAAAGCATATGCAGCTCTTAGTCAAATTTTACCAAAATCCGAGTAAAAACTCAATATGATACTAAGTACTCTAGCCCTGAAATTTGAGTAAAACTATATCTGATATAAGCACTCCATAATTTGAGTAAAAATCAAAATTGGATGGCACATTTGTAAATGAGAAGAGCTTGGGAGATGACCATAATAATAATTCGGTATGGGATTTGGTGAAAAATTTACGTAAAAGTTAGTTTGGTATAAGTCTGAGTAAAGGACTGAAGTTGTTTTTTAGGCAATTTTACCATATTCAAATATGAGTAACGATTTGAGTAAGGACTAGAGATGCCCTACGTGATTATTTCATAAAAAAAACATGGCTCTTTTAGGCAAAACTGAAGTTAATCTAAAAACTAGTCCAAATCTCAAGTGAGGCCCAGGAAATGGCAAGTTGGAAGAATAGCAAAAAAAAAAAAAAAAAAAGGGTACTTAGAGTTAGGTCTCTAATAAGAGATTGGTTTAGTCTAAAGGAGATACAAAAAGATAGTCTTGCACTTGGTCGAAAAAGATGGTTTTAGAACAAATCCTTTTGTTGACATTTCCCTTCCTTTAAATAACAAAATTATCTCTAATACTAAAATCACAAATGTGACCAACATGGACTGTAGTAAATGTTACTCCTTATTATAAAAATTTTACACTTTGCTGCATTAAAATCACTGTAGCCTTTTTTTTTTTGGAAGAAATCTCGTTTTAAAATTTTTATATTTTTGCTACAATAAAATCATTGTAGCAAATGATACTCTTTATTATCAAAATGTTACTCTTTATATAGAGTAACATTTCAGTCTTCGTGTGATTTTCTTGTACAATTGCAAGTAGGGGTAAAATAGATATTTTCCAAATGGGACGACCTAACGTTATACGTATTTTTTTTTCCTTTTACGTCAAACACATCATTTGTTAGGGACTAACCCCCAATCCACCCCCCCTTGTCGTGTCCTCCTGTCTGAAAAAAATTCCACGACATCCTACGAAGCATACAACCATGGGCCCCATTGCCTCCAAAGCCTATCGGCATGCTCTGAGTGTTGGGGGCCACTACTCCCATGTAGGGATGGCAACGGGTCGGGTTTGAGGCGGGTCGGCCCTATCCCGAACCTGCCCCATGCTTGTCCCAAACCCGCGTCGGATTTTGAGGGCAATTTTCAAACCCGTCCCAATTAACATTGGGAAAGCCAGTGCCCAATCCACCCCTTTTATGTATTGGGGGTCAGATTGGGTCGGATCGGCTTTATACAAACTACATATTTAACTGTTTGGGCCCACTTAATCACAGCTCTACATAGCAAATGTTCCTCCTATATTACGACCACGCATAAGCACAAGTCAACTTATTATATGATCTTGATAAGTGTGGGCACCGAAATATGCCCACGGGTTGAACCCGACCCGCATGCGAACACGGCCCGCACACAACGGCCTGCATGTGAAACTTGGCCCACACACAACGGCCCGCATGCAAAATTGGGCCCGCACACAACGGCCCACATGCAAAATTGGGCCCGCACGCAACAGCCCGCATGCAAAATTGGGCCCGCACGCAACGGCCCGCATGCACACTCAGCCCACGTGCAAACTCAACCCGCGCGCCATGGTCCAACTCGAAGCAAACGGGTCCCACCGGACCCGTGACTCGAACACAAAGAAGGGGGCCCACCGGCCCCCCTTCTAGAAAACCGTGCCCCCCTCCCCATGGGGAGGTAGGGCCGGCCATAAAGAAAAAGAAAACAAAAAGGAAAAAGAAAAAGAAAAGAAAGGAAAAAGAAATCAAAACCGCCTCGATGCGGGGGGAGGTGGCGTGGACGTCTACGTAGCCGTAGATCCGCGACGATCCCTCGATCCAACGGACAAGATGACGTTGTGTCGCCATCCGATCCAAAAGTGCAACAAGAATAACAACTCAATCTTTAGAAGATCGAGTCACATCTAGCCCGTAACCACCCCAACTAAAAAGGAGGGGATCCAGTTTGTTTCCCCGAATCAAGGAACAATATCTTGATGGTTATGGGGGGAGATATTGGATGAAACAAAAAGATTTCAGCAATATCTCCCCCAACCGCCCCCCTTTGCCTATAAATAGAAGGGGTGGGGGAAGGCACAAAGGGTCGAAAGCTGAAGAGGAAAAGGCTCTGCAAAGACGAGCTCCAACGCTTGAAGACCGAAGGCTTCACGAGGCACGGCAAGCACGTCCTACGGGAATCCTTGGCCCTTCAAGTCCTCATCAACGTGAAGACCTTGCACTCGAAGATCAAAGCTTCGACTCCTCGCACGAAGAAGAAAGCTTGGAGAAGAAGACCCGGAGTCGTCGTCATCCTGACTTCTCCAACGATCTTCATCAACTCCGAAGAAGCCATAAGCAAAGGCCGGAGAAGAAGATCGAAGCCGACAACACCCGCCGTCTTCAACAAAGGCGTCGACTCCTCGCACGAAGAAGAAAGCTTGGAGAAGAAGGCCTGAAGCCGGTGCTACCCCTGCCGTCTTCGTCAACAAAAGCCGACGCTACAACTGTCGTGCGGAGATCGGTGCTACCCCCACCGTCTTCACCAACAAAGCCGACGCTACAACCGTCGTGCGGAGATCGGTGCTACCCCCGCCGTCTCCACCAACAAAGCCGACGCTACAACCGTCGCACGAAGATCGGTGCTACCACCGTCGTCTTCATCAACAAAAGCCGACGCTACAACCGTCGCATAGAGATCGGTGCTACACCCGCCATCTCCAAAAGAAGCGTTCAACTCCAATCAAGCCAAACACGCCCGGAGAAGAAGCCAACGTCACAACCGTCGCCAGGTCCGAAAGCCGAAGACGAAAGAGCTCCGCAAGAGAAGCTCCAACGCTCGATGACCTAAGGCTTCACGAGGCACGGCAAGCACGTCCTACGGGAATCCTTGGCCCTTCAAGTCCTTATCAACGTGAAGACCTTGCACTCGAAGGTCAAAGATTCGACTCCTCGCACGAAGAAGAAAGCGTGGAGAAGAAGACCCGGAGCCGTCATCACCCGATTGCTCCAACGATCTTCATCAGCTCCGAAGACACCATAAGCAAAGGCCGGAGAAGGAGATCGAAGCCGACAACACCCATCGTCTTCAACAAAGGCATCGACTCCTCGCACGAAGAAGAAAGCCGGGAGAAGAAAGCCTGAAGCCGGTGCTACCCCTGCCGTCTTCGTCAACAAAAGCCGACGCTACAACCGTCGTGCCGAAGCCGGTGCTACACCCGCCGTCTTCATCAACAAAAGCCGACGCTACAACCGTCGCACGAAGATCGGTGCTACCCTCGCCGAAAAGCCAATACCGACGCTACAACCGTCGAGGAAGCCGGAAGAATAAAGAAGCCTTGAAGAAGTAACGCCAGTCGTTCGAGAAGAAGATCGGGTCAAAGCTAAAGTCAAAGCCGACGCAAGAAGCCAAAGCAAACGCACCGGTAAAGCCCACGCTAAAGCAACGCACGTGCCAAAGCCAAGCAACTACGACGGTCACGAGCAAAGCACCGCACGTTCTAGCCGATACGACGCGAAGTCCGGAAGAACTAAAGCATCGCAAGTCTCTACCCGTCTACGTTCAAGCGCAAGCGCCAAAGCAAAGCAAACGCCAGAGCCACGCCAAAGCTACGCCAAAGCCGAAAGCTAAAGCCAAAGCCGAAGCCAAAAACACGATCGACGTCGCGAACCGACGATCAAGGACGCCAAGGTCTAGCAAGGATCGAGGAAGACACGAAAGTCGAGGAACGAAGCCCAAAACCTCTCTAGCCGAGAAAGCGCGAAGCACGGACGGGACAAAATCAACGGCGGAAACTCCTTAGCCTCTCAAAAACCCTCATCCTGTAAAGACCTCTGTCCTGGGCAACCCCTTCAGAGCTCTCGCACGAATACCACGTGGAGACGCGGATCAAAGGGACCCTCCAGAGGATCTGTCCCACAATCTCCTGATCAAAGAAAATTTGTAATCTCGTGTGATCCGCAATAAAGACGACCCGAATCTTTTTCCGCGCTCACAGATTTCTGGCACGCCCGGTGGGACCTCCTCTCCTTTCATCCGTACGTTTGAAGGAGTTGCTTCAAGTTCGCCATGGCCGGAACGAACGACGATACGTTTGCTCCAACAAGCCTCTCACCTATCGCCGAGTCTCCACTACTCCGACGCGGCGATCCAGAAAACCCGGTGGATAACGTTTCCCCGGTAGTACGCGTTTACACTCGGCGTACTCAAACTCTTGCGGACTTCTTCACGCCAGAAGCTGCTACCGAAGATGCTCGCCAAAGCGCCATTGAGACCTTGGTGCATGAAGAAATGAGCCTCGATCCTGGAATATCTGTCCAGAAATTTGGGGAGGACCAGCCCCAACCCAGAGCCCATTCGGAATCTCCAGCGGACCTTGCACCTCCTTTGTAGGGGGCAAACGTCCGTCATCAAGCAGAAGCAAGCCAGCGTAACTACGTCTCCGACGACGATGGCGAGGGTGCAGGCATGCAACATCGAGACGTCCTGCGACATCATCCTCCGTCCGCTCTCCAGCTCCAAGTCATGCAAATGGGTGAACACTTGGCTCAGCTCACCCGACTAATGGAAGAGAAAGATCGTCACATCAACACCTTGCTTCAAAGGCTGAGTGCCAGGGATGCCACAACATTCGGTCAACCTCCTGCTTCTCCAGTAGCTGCTCCAGCCCCGTCTCCAACTCCTGCTCTTGCAGAAGTTGGCCCGGCAATACTAGCAACTACTCCTGCACTTTCCTCAGCTCCCGTGCCAGCCTCGGTGGCCGCGCAACCTTCGATGGCAGCGACGATGAATGCCCAACAGATACAAGCACTGGTGGCAGACATGATGCGTTCCCACGACAGCAGCCTACCTCCGATTACGGCGGCATATTCAAAGCCTTACACCACAAGGATCCAACAGCTGCGCTTCCCTACCGGGTTCCAGCCACCAAAGTTCCAACACTTCGACGGAAAGGGGAACCCAAGGCAACACATTGCTCACTTTATCGAAACTTGCAACAACACCGACACATACGGCGACGAGATGGTGAAGCAGTTCGTTCGCACCCTCAAAGGTAATGCTTTTGACTGGTATGTTGATCTTTCTCCAGGATCCATTGACAGCTGGGATCAAATGGAGAGGGAGTTCCTCAACCGCTTCTACAGCACTCGGCGCATCGTCAGCATGACCGAGCTTATAGCCACCAAGCAAAGGAAGGATGAGCCGGTGATCGACTACATCGATCGCTGAAGAAACCTTGCGCTAAACTCACAAGATCGCTTGTCTGAAGACTCGGCTATCGAGTTGTGCACCCAAGGCATGCACTGGGGCTTGCTCTACATCCTCAAAGGGATCAAGCCTCGGTCCTTCGAAGAACTGGCGACTCGAGCTCACGACATGGAGCTCAGCTTAGCAAATCGCGGGGACTCAAAGGCCAAAGATTTCCTGAAGGTGGAAAAGGAGGACGAACCGGCAACATCAAAGCAAGTCAACGTCACCGACCTCGCTTCGACTTTCAAACCACTCAAGATTGGTGGCAAGCCGGACAAAGGCAAAGGGGCCGCCATACCACCTCCTCAGCCTCAACGGCCACCAAGGATGACTCTCGAGGAGCTTGAAGCTAAGGAGTATCCCTTCCCAGACTCGGAAGTTTCCTCCATGTTCGATCAGTTGATGCAAGAAAAGATGATCGAACTTCCGCCACCAAAAAGGCCGGAACAAGCACATCGAGTCAACGATCCGCTCTTCTGTAAGTACCACCGGATGGTCAGCCATCCCATCGAGAAGTGCTTTGTCTTCAAAGATAAGATCATGGCACTCGCCAAGCAAGGGATGATCGAGATCGACTCTGGTGATATCGTCGAGTCAAATATGACGTCAATCACCTTCGATTCCTTCCCGCCAGCACTGACTGCTCCACAACGCACTTCAGCAAGGCTGCGCATCGTCTGTCAAAGATCGATGGCGAAACCAGCTCCAAGAAGACGACGACGGTATGCTCCTGCAGTGCCCAGGGCCAAATCCTCACTGCCTTGGGGGCAACCGCCTCTCGCGCAAATACTCCCTCTTCCAAACAAAGCTACATCCCAGCGTGTGCTCAAAGCAAGAATCGAGCAAAGAGACCCTGAAGTCAGCCTGCTAGGCCAGCCATCAGGTAAGTTCGACTTCTCCGTCTTCTACTCCAAACCTCCTTCTATCCCAATGAAAGAAATCAAGCCAACCGACTGGGGATCAGAAGATGAGTTGGTAGAGCCTCCAGAAGAGCAAGTCTTTCAGATCAAAGAAGAGCCTTTGATTACAGCACCAATTCTTCACCCTGGCGAGGAAGATCTTCTTGATAAAAACGCATGGGCTATGACGCCTCGAAGGAGAAGGCCACGACAGTCAAGCTACAGGATAGCATGCCTGGCCAACCACGAGCAAGATCGAACGACAAGAAAACTCCCCGAAAGAAAGACCTTCAAGGAAAAGAGTGAAGCTCCAGAAAGAAAGACGTCCGAAGTACCTCCAGCAAGTCCGAAAAATCTTCTCCAGCAAACTTGCCCAGAGCTGGCGACACTCCAGGAGTTTTTTGCCAGCCGCTTCCTTGAAGTTGATCAAAACCGCAAGGTCTCCGGTTGCATGAGGGAAGTTCACCAAGTGCTCAATGAAGAAAGCAGCACCAACATTGAAAGCATGGGGAGAACCATCATCGCCAACGGCAAGCATTGCAACGAGGCTGAATCACACCTTGCTGACGTAGAGTTCCACCAGGTCAAAGACCCCATTGCAGAAGTTCATCCAGTAAAAGCTCCACGAGCCCAGAAAGTCAAAGCAGCTGCGAGAGACAAAACCTCTCCACTTGCAAAACTAGCGACATTCTCCAGCCAGACGGTGCACAAAGTCAAAGGAGCACCAGCATCAAGACGAAAAATCCATATCAACTCCAAATCAAGCTCAACGCCACACGTTCCGTTGCCTGCTCAAGATGCGACAGTCCTGTGGCTCGCGCCTCAATGGCTTCACAAGCCAGGACGATCGCCTTCCACTCCAGTAAAGGAACTATCGTCACAATTCTCCAAGGCCAACTTCATCACTTTGCAAGAGATGGCACTACCGTTACATGGTCTGTTGCATGTCTCGAGCTCAACCGAGTCTTCCGAGTACACCAGCTCCGAGCAACTCGCAATCAAGCTAGGAAACACTCGGGGGCAAAACTCCACCGAGCTGATGTTCAAATCTAGCTGCAACAAAGAAAGCACAGAGCATATGGGTTCATTACCCTCAGTTGCGATACCACATCGTCTGACAAAGACTCAAGCTCGTCTCTCCAAAAGCGACGAACAAAGTCTTCTAAACCACCGAGACATCGACTCCAGTCAAACTCCAGCAATCATCAAAACTCTAGTCAAGAAGATCTTCACTTCTAACTACATTGAAGCGAAGAAGGCGGATGACAACTGCGAACCAGCAGCGACTCTGCCTACCAGCGGCAAGTCCCTCAAAAGGTACTTTGCCTAGCGCAAGGTTACCCCCCTTGCCCAAAAAAAAAAAAAAAAGGAACTACGTGTGACTTGATCCCTCTCAGTAGGGTACGTAGGCAGCCTGTAAAGGTTCAGTCCAAACAAAAAAAAAAAAAGTAAACCACCATTCTAGAAAAATAAGCCCAGAAAAGATGCAAGTCCAACTCCGTGGGATGAGAAGCCGTCAGCCTCTGTCAAACCACCAGCCAGCGCTGCCACAGCTCATCTCTCGAGGCACCCACGCGGTGCAACTCCGAAAAGCAAGAAACTACCAGCTCTCAGCGATTCGTAAGCTCCTACTGCTGCTTTGCAAGCTCCGTTGCAAAAGTCTTCTTGGTTGCTCGAATTTTCTCCAAACGGGACTCCAGCTTCCGAAGCAACGCATGAGTAGCAAGTTGAAGTTCTAGAGGCGCCGAAGCGGCTCGCCTCCCGCAGCTTACACGCGCTGCAACTCCATGGGTAGAGAAACCGTTAGCTTCCGACGCGTCGCCAGCTCTGCACGCTGCTTCGCAAGGTTCGCTACAGAAGCCTTCTCGATCGCCCTACCAGCTCAACGCGTCACCAACCTTGCACGCTGCTTTGCAAGGAGGGACTCCAGCTTCTGAAGCAATGCGCGAGTAATCTCCACATTCTTCTACACCCGAACCAAGTCTGCAGTAGCAAACGTATGAAGCCTCTCCAGTCGATGTTCCTCTCCCTCGGTATTTGCCAACGCCAAGGAAGCGTCCTCCTCTAGTGAAACCCGTTGCAAGTAATGAGCCTAGCTATCCGCCAAAAGGGTGCACATATGCTCCTCAAACAAGGAGCCATCCACCGAGAAACCCACCAGCTAATCAAAGCATCAAGACCCTCCTCCTGGAAGGGTGCAAGTATCGCCTGGATAAACTTTCAGCACAACTCTCCAAAAGAAGCTTAGAAAGAAGGCTCTGCGATCTACACTTTCGCTGGCAAGCCTCTAAGTGCTGAGATAAGGCGCGATCCTGTCCTGAAGACCCAAGCACGGGAACCGCCTCCTGAACCGTCTCCGTGACGGCTGTCAAAGATGCCACAGGAACTGACAAAGAAGCTGCGGCAAAAATATCCGTTGGAACTGACTTCTGAATGACAACTCCAGACTCGGTAGAACGATCTGCCGTGAAAATCCCTCATCGTTGAGAATGAGCTTGTCCAACTTCGACACACGCTTCCTGCTTCGAAGTACGGCGATAGAAGACTCGCGCAAAAAGGGAACGAAGATGCGTACTCCCGTGGGAGACCGCATCGACGATCCATTCAGAAGTCAGAAATCTCTCGTAACAGCGGCAGAAGACTTGCGCAAAAGAGAAATGAAGATGCGTACTCCCGTGGGAGACCGCATCGACGATCCCATCGGCCTTCGGAAAGCACTCGAAGGGATAAGTCCTACAAGGAGATGAAAAGTGCAAGTCAAATCAAGATGTGAGGTCAATTCCAGAAGAAAAGGGCAGTGCAAGTCCAGAAGTCTTTAAAAAAAAAAAAACCCGGAGCTAAAGCTGCAGCCCCAAAGGGGACCATAGCCCCATGAAAAAACCCAAGACCGGAGAGGGGTCAGCAGCCCTTTCCTTCCTTCAAAATCCAAGAAACCAAAGGGCCACAGCCTCTTAATGCCAAAAACAAAATTATAGAGGGGGCCGTAGCAAAAATAGCCACAGCCCTCTTCTCTCCGAAAACCCACAGCCCCCAAACAGGGTTGTGTTCTCCAACTCCTGCGCCCCCAGCCGGAGCCCTCACCCGCAGTCGTCGCGTGCCTAAGCTGCTCCCACGCCGACTACTCGCAGCTCCGCTCGATCTGCGACCTGTGCACTACCACCGCCGCTGTTATCGACACTACAGTCGCACTTCACCCCGCTGCGCCACCTGCGCACCGCCGCCGGCCTCCATGCCTAATCTCGCACCCGGCTGGACCCAACGCCACCGGCCGCGCCTCGTTGGAGCCATCAACGCCGCCGCCACCTGTCAAGCATCGCCGGAGCCATCAGCGCTGCAGCCACTTGCCGCGCCTCCCCGGAGTCGTTTGCAGCCACAGCCGCGCCAAACGCCGCGCCTCACCAGACCTGCCTGCTCCGTGTTCGCAGCCACTTGCCGCGCCTCCCCGGAGTCGTCCGCACCCCCGGCCGACCCCGTCTCCAGCCCGCGCGCCGGCCGCACACCGCAGCCCCCGGCCGCGCCCCGTCTCCGGCTCGCGCGCCGGCCGCACCCCGCAGCACCCGGCCGAGCCCGCCTCCGCAGCTCGCAGCCGGCCCGCGCACCACACCCCGAGCCAAGGACTGCATCCTTCGTGACCTCCACGAAGCCAAAAAGACCGTTGGAGCAGTCACCGTGGTCAAGATCGGCAAGCAAAAGACGACCAAGACAGGCTGCTCCTTGTCAATGCTTCCTCCGCGTCGAACTCCAGAACGTCCATCTCGATGTCCTCCGAGCCGGTGTCACCACTAGAAAAAGTTCTCTCCATAGTCCAAAGGAACATCCAGCTCACCTCGATCAGCCTGCTCGTGTGCAACCTTGCCAATCGCTATGCTCACGCAGTAGAGCTCAACGATCCCACCGGCCTTCGGAAAGCACTCGAAGGGACGAATCCTGCAAGGAGGCAAAAAGTGCAAATCAAATCAAGATGCACAGTCAATTCCAGAAGAAAAGACAGATCAAGTCCAAAAAAAAAAAAAAAGGAGCCTCGGCTAAAAAGCCGCAGGTCCCGAATGCCAGAAACAAGGTGAGCCTCGGCTAAAAAGCCGCAGGTCCGAATGCCAGTATGAAGAAAAAAGGGGGGGCCCTGGCTAAAAGGCTGCAGGCCCCGTACGCGAAAATAAAGAAACAGGAGGGGGGCCACGGCAAAAAGGCCGCAACCCCCCCCCCATCTCTCTCTCTCCTGTTAAAACCCGTGGGGGGGCTGTGGGCCTCAGCCAACCCGGCCACCGGCACCCTGCCGCGCCCGCACCAACCCGGCCACCAGCACCCTGCCGCACCCACGCCGCGCCGCGCTGACCACCAGCGCGCACGCCACCGCCGCTGCTGCTGCTGCGCCGGCCCCCGCGCGTGCCACCGCCGCTGCCGTTGCCGCTGCTGCGCCGGCACTCGCGCCCCGCGCGCGCCCCGCTGCCACTGTCGCTGCTGCGCCGGCTCCCGTGTGCCACCGCCGCTGCCGCTGCTGCGCCGGCCCCCGCGCGAGCAACCGCGCCACCGCCGCTGCCGCCGCCGCTGCTGCGTCGGCCCCCGCGCGCCACCTCCGCGCCGCTGCTGGTCCGCTGGCCCCCGCGCCGCCGCTTGAGCCCCGCCTGCCATGCACGCCGACCACCACCCTGCTGCTGCTGCTGTCTCGCGCAAACCAGAGACGAAAAAAAAAGAGAGAGAAGAAGCAGAGACCGAAGCCAGAGAAAAAAAAAATATTAGGAAAAAAAAAAACCCGTTAACCCCCTATATGTAGGCGTAATTGGTTATTGGGATAGAGACGGGGTAAACTTCCTATCCCATAATCTAGGGGTCTATATCCGAAGTGCATCCCGATCCGATGCAACCACCGTTTCATAGCAAAAAAAAAAAAAAAAAAAAAAAAAAAGAAGAAGAAAGAAAGAAAAGAAAAGAAAAAGAAAAGAAGGAAGAAGAAAAGAAGGAGTAGGAAGAAGAAGGAATGAACCTACGGCGTCTTCAACCACTCTGCCTCCTCCGCTCGATGCGTCATCCGCTTCGTCATCACCATCGGCCGCGACAATCGGCTTCCACCATTGCGCTCCAGCACCAAATAAGGGCAACAACCCTCCGCCAAGGTGCATCGCGGCCGTCCTCGCGCTCCCGTCGCCTTAATGCCCTGGGACTCCGCGCAGCGGCCGTCATCAACGTTCGCGCCATTCTCAAAGCAAAGGAAGTCCGCGACAATAAGGGCGATCGAAACCATAGAAGAAGTCTTCGACTCCAGGCTGCCAGCGCCCTTCATCTTCCGCGCTAGCAACGATGAGGGAAAACAAAAAGGCGGGGGTCCCTATAAAGACCTAAATTCCACACAAATACGTGATCAAGGCCAATTGCTACGCGTTTCCTGCGGGCGCACTTGACCTTGAGGGGGCATTTGTGGGCACCGAAATTAGCCCACGGGTTGAACCCGACCCGCATGCGAACACGGCCCGCACACAACGGCCTGCATGTGAAACTTGGCCCACACACAACGGCCCGCATGCAAAATTGGGCCCGCACACAACGGCCCGCATGCAAAATTGGGCCCGCACGCAACGGCCCGCATGCAAAATTGGGCCCGCACGCAACGGCCCGCATGCACACTCAGCCCACGTGCAAACTCAACCCGCGCGCCATGGTCCAACTCGAAGCAAACGGGTCCCACCGGACCCGTGACTCGAACACAAAGAAGGGGGCCCACCGGCCACCCTTCTAGAAAACCGTGCCCCCCTCCCCATGGGGAGGTGGGGCCGGCCATAAAGAAAAAGAAAACAAAAAGGAAAAAGAAAAAGAAAAGAAAGGAAAAAGAAATCAAAACCGCCTCGATGCGGGGGGAGGTGGCGTGGATGTCTACGTAGCCGTAGATCCGCGACGATCCCTCGATCCAACGGACAAGATGACGTTGTGTCGCCATCCGATCCAAAAGTGCAACAAGAATAACAACTCAATCTTTAGAAGATCGAGTCACATCTAGCCCGTAACCACCCCAACTAAAAAGGAGGGGATCGAGTTTGTTTCCCCGAATCAAAGAACAATATCTTGATGGTTATGGGGGGAGATATTGGATGAAACAAAAAGATTTCAGCAATATCTCCCCCAACCGCCCCCCTTTGCCTATAAATAGAAGGAGTGGGGGAAGGCACAAAGGGTCGAAAGCTGAAGAGGAAAAGGCTCTGCAAAGACGAGCTCCAACGCTTGAAGACCGAAGGCTTCACGAGGCACGGCAAGCACGTCCTACGGGAATCCTTGGCCCTTCAAGTCCTCATCAACGTGAAGACCTTGCACTCGAAGATCAAAGCTTCGACTCCTCGCACGAAGAAGAAAGCTTGGAGAAGAAGACCCAGAGTCGTCGTCATCCTGACTTCTCCAACGATCTTCATCAACTCCGAAGAAGCCATAAGCAAAGGCCGAAGAAGAAGATCGAAGCCGACAACACCCGTCGTCTTCAACAAAGGCGTCGACTCCTCGCACGAAGAAGAAAGCTTGGAGAAGAAGGCCTGAAGCCGGTGCTACCCCTGCCGTCTTCGTCAACAAAAGCCGACGCTACAACCGTCGTGCGGAGATCGGTGCTACCCCCACCGTCTTCACCAACAAAGCCAACGCTACAACCGTCGTGCGGAGATCGGTGCTACCCCCGCCGTCTCCACCAACAAAGCCGACGCTACAACCGTCGCACGGAGATCGGTGCTACCACCGTCGTCTTCATCAACAAAAGCCGACGCTACAACCGTCGCATAAAGATCGGTGCTACACCCGCCATCTCCAAAAGAAGCCTTCAACTCCAATCAAGCCAAACACGCCCGGAGAAGAAGCCAACGTCACAACCGTCGCCAGGTCCGAAAGCCGAAGACGAAAGAGCTCCGCAAGAGAAGCTCCAACGCTCGATGACCTAAGGCTTCACGAGGCACGGCAAGCACGTCCTACGGGAATCCTTGGCCCTTCAAGTCCTCATCAACGTGAAGACCTTGCACTCGAAGGTCAAAGCTTCGACTCCTCGCACGAAGAAGAAAGCGTGGAGAAGAAGACCCGGAGCCGTCATCACCCGATTGCTCCAACGATCTTCATCAGCTCCGAAGACGCCATAAGCAAAGGCCGGAGAAGAAGATCGAAGCCGACAACACCCGTCGTCTTCAACAAAGGCATCGACTCCTCGCACGAAGAAGAAAGCCGGGAGAAGAAAGCCTGAAGCCGGTGCTACCCCTGCCGTCTTCGTCAACAAAAGCTGACGCTACAATCGTCGTGCCGAAGCCGGTGCTACACCCGCCGTCTTCATCAACAAAAGCCGACGCTACAACCGTCGCACGAAGATCGGTGCTACCCCCGCCGAAAAGCCAATACCGACGCTACAACCGTCGAGGAAGCCGGAAGAATAAAGAAGCCTTGAAGAAGTAACGCCAGTCGTTCGAGAAGAAGATCGGGTCAAAGCTAAAGTCAAAGCCGACGCAAGAAGCCAAAGCAAACGCACCGGTAAAGCCCACGCTAAAGCAACGCACGTGCCAAAGCCAAGCAACTACGACGGTCACGAGCAAAGCACCGCACGTTCTAGCCGATACGACGCGAAGTCCGGAAGAACTAAAGCATCGCAAGTCTCTACCCGTCTACGTTCAAGCGCAAGCGCCAAAGCAAAGCAAACGCCAGAGCCACGCCAAAGCCGAAAGCTAAAGCCAAAGCCGAAGCCAAAAACACGATCGACGCCGCGAACCGACGATCAAGGACGCCAAGGTCTAGCAAGGATCGAGGAAGACACGAAAGTCGAGGAACGAAGCCCAAAACCTCCCTAGCCGAGAAAGCGCGAAGCACGGACGGGACAAAATCAACGGCGGAAACTCTTTAGCCTCTCAAAAACCCTCATCCTGTAAAGACCTCTGTCCTGGGCAACCCCTTCAGAGCTCTCGCACGAATACCACGTGGAGACGCGGATCAAAGGGACCCTCCAGAGGATCTCTCCCACAATCTCCTGATCAAAGAAAATTTGTAATCTCGTGTGATCCGCAATAAAGACGACCCGAATCTTTTTCCGCGCTCACAATAAGTTATATACCTGGGTTGAATCGGGGCGATTGGAGTAAAACCCGAACCCGATCCCCCGATCGGGTTTCAAATTCATACTCCAAATCCGTCTCAAACCCGTTTTTGAGCATCCCAAATCCGTCCCAATAGGATCGGGTCGGGTCGGGTAACCCAGTAAAACCAGAATAATTGCCATCCCTACTCCCATGTGCTGGGGTCCACTACTCATGTCTCATGAATCCCAGTGGGCCCTTAAGTTGTATGGTAAGTGTCCTCAGATCGATGGGGCCCACCTTGTAATTTTTTTTTTTTGAGAACCCCTCCTCATGGAGGGAGGGTTTGGCGGACCCCAACCAGAAGTCATTACTAATCAGGTAAGAACCATGCTACAAAAATTTTTTGCCTCCACCCCTAGCTTTTCTCGCCAAGGAGCAATCCAAGCACTGAAAATGGAGATGATAGACCACTTCAACTTCTCCTGCCCTTCGGACTTGTTTTTGAAGATCCGGTTGTTCCGTTCTAGCCAGATTACCCACACAATAGCCATGACTAAAATATCCCACGGCTTCCGGATCTTCATAGGAATTCGCCTCCGCCTCCAAGATGTCCAAAGGGCCGTAAGCGTCGTCGGGTGAGAAGAGAGACCAGCTCTACTCTCAAAGTGATCCCACAAAGGCCTAACAAAAGAGCACCCAAGCAACAAGTGCGACGCTGTCTCCACATCCGAACCACAGAAGGTGCATGAGGCATCAGACACGCTTGGATGATGTCTTCTCAGTAGATTCGACTTGGTGAGAATCTTGTTCCGGGAAGCTAGAAGAGAGAAAATCTGCACCTTGGAGGGGGCCTTCGACTTCCAGATTGCACTAGAGGGACCATGCCGCCGGGCGGTAGGTAGAAGGTGGTTGTAGAAAGAGCTAACTGAGAAGACTCCAGAGGAAACCCACCTTGTAATGAAACACCAAAGACCGAGGGTGCCGTGTATGGACTCTCCGTCAACTATTATTAGTAAGCCTTTTTCTTCTTTGGAAGGAAATAAAGTTGCTTTTTTAAACCACTAATATTAGATACTTTAAATAAATTATCGATCCATGATCTTGACTTCTTCAGTCAAGAAGCACGGCCCAAACTCATTTGATCAAAAAAAAAAAAAAAACACTCACGTTTTTTAACTGCCAATTTTTTTTTTCATTTATAAATAAACTGATATTACTGTTAACAAAACAGTCCCTTTCTGGATGGAATCTTAATTAAGAAAAAGTAAGGGTATTTTACAAAAAGATATCATCAAAGATATACACAGCTCTTAAAATGAGAGATCACTTGCCATGGAGGCATCCCCTTCACGCTAGACAAGTACCTCAAGTCTTGGGAGCAGAGAAGTAGCCCCTCTGCAGAAGTGAGGAGGACCCCCTCCTCAGCAGAGACAGCTTGCTGCTTCCTTCGATGATTTTTTGACATGTGGTACAACAACGGGTAGGTGATCACCCAAAAAATTTAAAAATTAAAAAAGATCTACACGCGGTAGGTGATCACCCTACCACGTGCAGGTCTTAGAATGAGTTAATTTTTGACATGTGGCACATCAAATGATAGGCGATCATCCTAAAAAAAAATTATTTTTTTTTAAATCTACACGTGCGGCCATTAACTTGGCCGCACGTTAATCTGCTGCACCATAGACTATATATATATATATATATATATATATATATATATATATATATATATATATATATATATATATATATATATATATATATATATATATATATATATATATAGAATACGGGATATGAGCTGACAGCCCATTTGCTGAAATAGGCTGTCAACAATAGCCGTCCGATCGATTGATCACCACCGTTCAAAAAAAAAAAAACCAACAATACAACTGTTAACAGCTGCACTACCCTCGTACCCCTCCAGCCCCTTCACCGACCCGACAGCCTCCGGCGACCCCCCGACCCGTCCGGCGACCTCCGTCCCCACCGGCAGCACCCCGGCGGACCCCCGACCCCCCGGCGACACCCCGGCGGACCCCCGACCCCCCGGCGGACATCCGGCGACCCCCGACCCCCTCCGGCGACCCTGTCCCCCTCCGGCAGCCCTCCCACGCCCTCCGACAGCCCTCCCGGCGCCGGGGTGGCTGTCGGAGGGCGTGGGAGGGCTGCCGGAGGGGGACAGGATCGCCGGAGGGGGTCGGGGGTCGCCGGATGTCCGCCGGGGTGTCGTCGGGGGGTCGGGTGTCCGGCGGGGGTGCTGCCGGTGGGGACGGAGGTCGCCGGACGGGTCGGGGGGTCGCCGGAGGCTGCGGGTCGGTGAAGGGGCTGGAGGGGGACGATGGCAGTGCAGCTGTTAACTGTTGTTAACAGCTGGATTGTTGGTTTTTTTTTTTTTGAATGGTGGTGATCAATCGATCAGACGGCTATTGTTGACAGCCCATTTCAGCAAATGGGCTGTCAGCTCATACCCCGTTTTCTCTCTCTCTCTCTCTCTCTCTCTCTCTCTCTCTCTCTCTCTCTCGCTCTCACTCTCTCTATATATATATATATAGAGAGAGAGAGAGAGAGAAGAATGTTACAGTGAGCTGTGAGCTGCGGTTTTAGAAAGTGAGCTGCGGGTATTTTCACCCCCCTAGAAGTTTTGGAATTTGATGAAATTTGGTGAGGTTGTTGTCTAGGATTAGATGATCATCCTCACCAATTTTCATCAAATTCCAAAACTTATAGGGGGGTCAAATGGTCGAAGCAAATTCTGCCGTCCGCAGTCACTATTAAAATCTGCAGATTTTGCTTCGACCATTTGACCCCCCTAGAAGTTTTGGAATTTGATGAAAATTGGTGAGGATTATCATCTTATCCTAGACAACAACCTCACCAAATTTCATCAAATTCCAAAACTTTTTGGGGGGTCAAAAAACCCGCAGCTCACTTTCCCCCCATGGCAGCTCACAGCGCAACGTAACAGCCCTATATATATATATATATATATATATATATATATATATATATATATATATATATATATATATATATATATATATATATATATATATATATATATAGAGAGAGAGAGAGAGAGAGAATACGGGGTATGAGCTGACAGCCCATTTGCAACTTTGGGCTGTCAGCTAACAGCCCTCCGATCCCCATCACGAACCGTCTATTTAAAAAAAAAAAAAAACTTCACAATTGTCACCCATCTCTCTCTCGATCTCTCTCTCTCTCTCTCTCTCTCTCGATCTCGAGCACCTAGCCCGACGGCCCTCCGGCACCCCCACCTCCATCTCCTTCCCCCTCCGGCCAGCAGCCCGGCTCCAACCAGCCCGACGGCGCTCCAGCACCCCCACCTAGGCCTCCAGCCCCCTCCGACCAGCAGCCCGGCTCCGACCACATCTCCACCTCCGGCGCCGATCACACATTCACACCAATCCCTACCACCACCCTCCACCTCCACCTCCGGCATCGATTGCTGCCAGCATCCACCCCGATCGCTGAATCATCCCTGTTCGGGGGTGCTTGCCGGAAGGGCCGACGTGGCTGCCGGAGGGAGCGAGTGGCTGCGGGAGGGAGCAGCCCGACGTGGCTGCCGGAGGGAGCGAGTGCGATTCATCGGCCGAGGGTGGCCTGACGGAGGGGAAGGGCTGACCGGTGCCGGACGGAGGGGCGACTACGATTCAGTGGTCGAGGTTGCCTGACAGAGGATAAGGGGGACCGAATCGAAGGGGGTGAGTGTGAATCCCTGTTCGGGGGTGCTTGCCGGAAGGGCCGAGAGCAATCATCGTTTAGGGTAGCTGCCGGAGACAAAGGGGGACGGGAGCCTGAGCCGCCGGAGACGAAGAGGGAAGATCGCAGGGCGCAGGAGGAACCACGATTTCCCCTATTTTTGACATTTATTTGGTTTTCTCGTGATGAGAATCCAACGGTTGTCAGTTGACAGCCCAAATAGGGGAAATAGGCTGGCAGCCTATCTCCCGTTTTCTCTCTCTCTCTCTCTCTCTCTCTCTCTCTCTCTCTATATATATATATATATATATATATATATATATATATATATATATATATATATATATATATATATATATATATATATATATATATATATATATATATATATATAGAGAGAGAGAGAGAGAGAGAGAGAGAGAGAGAGAGAATACGGGGTATGAGCTGACAACCTAGCCTATTTTTTCATTTTGGGCTGCCAGCTAACAGTCGTCCGATTAAAATCACGGACCGTTCAAATTTTTACCAAAAATCTCACTCAGCCCCTCCCCGATCTTCTCTCTCTCTCTCTCTCTCTCTCTCTCTCTCTCTCTCTCTCTCTCTCTCTCTCTCCCCCTCTCACTCACTCAAACCCCGATCTCTCTCTCTCTCTCTCTCTCTCTCTCTCTCTCTCCCTCTCTCGCTGAAACCCTCCGGCGTGCTCCCTACGGTAGCATCCCCCTCCCCGATGATGAGCCCCCATCGGCATCATCCCCCTCCCCCTCTGGCACCGGATCTGCCTCCCCCCTCCGGTACCCGGCTCCCCCCTCCGGCGTCACCCCCTCCGGCATCGGATCCGGCTCCACCCTCCGGCGCCACCCCTCCGACAGCAGCCCCGACCCTGACCAGCCTCTCCCCCTCCCCGATGACAAGCCCCCTTTCCCTCCCCATCCGGCTC